>JAHDVE020007501.1:0-315000 GCA_022606495.2 Halesus radiatus | reverse complement strand
AAATTATGAGATAGGCCTCCAGGGAAATTATTTCCTTCAAGGTCTCCTGTGTGGATTTACTGAAAAAAAAACGTTTTAGACCAATTTTAGACGTCATTATCCGTCGTTGTAAAGCAAGGGAGCATATCAAGTTTTAAACAATTTTTTTGTCCATACAATATGAACTTATTTTTTATAATTGGTAAATTCTTAATATTTTAGTGTACTATTTTCATTATATATTTTAAAACGCTTTGTTTTATTTTTAGGGGTAAAATGGAATTAAATTAATAGCTAAGTCTATACTAGACTTCTATGACATTTGATTACATGCGTAGCTTTGTCAAAAAATGGTTACATTAGTGCCTCTAACGGCCCGGGCTATAGGCTGCTATTGCTAATATAATAAATATTTCATTCCCTTTATAAATAATTTAGATAGTGCACGAGCAGCGAGGCTTTAAATGTTAATACAATCCTGAAAGCCTCATTGAAATAAATGAGCATGAACATGAGCAAAAAAGGAGTAAATCATGCGTAGGTTACCTAATATTTATTTATAATTTCTTCAAACGATTTGTAACTTTGTGGCGTCATTATTAATTAATTAATTAAAAAAAAATAGTATTTATATATTCCTGAGGATGGTAGCATTGATGTCGAAACATAGACATATTTATATATTTTAATAAAAGTGATATATACAAAGTATATTTTTAATTATTTAATTAATGTTTATTTTTTTAATTTTCTATTTCTATAAATTATTAAGGATGTATTTCACACAAAATCTATTAAAATGTATGAAAAAACCAATTCGTACAACTCGGACCGATATATGGCGCTAGTGTAGCATGCTGGCATCAAATGTCAGGAGTTGGAGGTATTAAAGAGTGTTTGGTGGTACTAGACGAGCTGCTGTGTTGAACACTCCTTGCAGTCTGCTCAAATGTACATTAGGCAGACCGACATACAAACTATTACAGTAGTCTGGAGACCAATCTGGAGACTACAAGAGCATTTACCAGAGTCTCAGAAGAATCTGTTGGGAGACATATGGATTTCAAGTGTCTTAGAAAAAATACAATAAACTTTGCTCTATTGCTTTACTTTATAACCACGATACATATCGTGATATTTATTGCCGACACTATATAATGTATTTTTTTTTTTTAAATCAATTTATTTTACAGTCAGTTATTATAATACGAGTATAAGCTCATAAGCAATATTTTGTAACATGTAGATTGTGCTTAATGTAGTATCGAGTAAGAATAATGTGTAGGTGCCTTCGTTTTCACGGGATGTTCCCGCGTTTCTCCGTGTTTAACTTTACTGGGATTCCCCGGGCATCATCAAATTGCATTATTGTATGTATGGAATTCATGTTTTGAATAAATTGCCCTTGACAGTGTGGAAATCTCTGGCCATTGATGACTGTCGGCAATTAGAAGAAAAATAACAAATTCATTTCACTTTGTGAGCAATTATCAACTGCTCGTGCAGTAAAAGCATCTCTAGAGAGGTACTAATCACCAAAATTCAAAAAAATCTTTATTGTAGAAACATAAAAGTTCAATCTAAGTGTGTTCAATTTAAGTGTTCAAAGTATTCGTTTAAGGTGTAGTGACATTTGTTCAGAAGGAATGTTTTTAGTGATGTTTAAACAGAAGTAGATTGTGTGTTTGTTTGATCTTACGTGGAAGGTTGTTATATACTTACATTGCCGTGTAGTAAGGTCCTTTTGGAAATATATTGTTTTGTTGGCTTGTGGTATTAGTAGGTTTTTAAAAAATCTTTAAAATTAAAATCAGTTGGTGAACATGTATTGATACGTATCTGATATTTTGATATATAAAATAAAGAATGTCCCGGACGGGCGGTGTTAAGTTGTTTTGTATATAAATCTACAGTTTTATTCCGGGCTTGATGAAATTTAGCAAACTTGACTTTCGAAACAATAGAAAGGTCAGTGTCTACACGAGATGTCGAAAAACCATGCCCTTCCCCACCCCTTAAAGGAAAATGTTGGTACTTCACGATGAATTTCGCTGATCGACGTCCAAATACGAGGAAAATTATTGGGTAGGGGTAATAACATACATCACAACCTCAAAACGTTCCTCCAAACCATTTATAACCCCGAGCAACGCTGGGTAATTATATAAAACTTAGCCAGTTAGTATTTATATAAAAATCATGTATTGTCGAACCCTGCTACAAATTAATAATATTTCTCATCTTCTCAACTTCTTTTCAACGAATGATATTTTCAGCGCGACTCCCCTCGATATTTAAATATGGGAACCAACACAAAATTTATATCTACCAAGTATCGTAAACTATCACTTTAATATAGCCATTAATTAATTAATAAAATCAAAGGATTGATTGGCAAAGGCTCCTTTGAGGAACGATAGACTGGATTCGATGCATAATCGTTGTATCGGGGTAAGTTTATAAGAAAATACGTACTATATCCATAGTCGCAGAAATAATATTAAAGGTGTCTTCCTAACGTACTTAATGGCCAATCTGCAGAGCTTTAGGTAAGAGCCGGAGACGAGGTTTTAATTGGAATCCTCTGGGATGCTGAGAGCAGAGAGAGATGTCCACGCCCGATTTATTGTTTGGCCTATCATTATAAATTCTATTTCATATCAACCAATTCTCACGGCAGTTTAATATTCCGCGCGCGGTTCCTCTATACTCTATACTCTATACTCTATTCCAATGGTTCTCAACCAATATATATATATATACAAGCAAATATACGTTACAAGTGTTGGTGCACTTACTAGATGAAACCTAAGCTTTCATTTTTGAAAAAGAACATTTGGTTGCTTTGTCAACATTTTCTAAAAATACATTATTCTAAAAATATTTATGAACACTGTTTATACAAATAGAAAATCCAGCTCTATCCGAATTTTAGTTACAGCTTTTAATATAATTTTTTTTACCGGGCTCAGTTTCCAAACTGCAAACAAAACAATAACTACAATAAAATAGTGGAATATACTCTCAGTATCGCCCTGGTGAAAGACCACCATTCAGAATTGAAACGTTGCTTGAAATGGCTTTTAGCCGTGTTTGGTGACCAGATCTGAATAGCCAGGTATTTCCCCACCTGCCTCTTCCTCTTCCCCTTCTCCTTCCCCTCCCCAATACCTTCAGCCTCACAACATTCCCCAATTGGGAATGCCATAGTCTCACTGGCTCCAGACGGTTGAGAGCAGTTGGGACTCTTGTGCGGTATTCATGTAAAAAAAAAAAATAATAATAAAAACCGGTAAACTTACTCGAATTTAGAGTAAAAAAATATATGTACTAACAAGCACTAACAGTGGCTGAGTTGGCATCGCGTTTGGGTCTCACCCAGGCGTCGTAAGTTCAATTCCTCGGCTGGCTAAGTCCTCCATTACGACACAAGCAACATCTTCCGTTTACTGTGATGGTAGTAGGAGATTTTCAAATATTGTCAGGTTATTCGTAACCAAGGAATATTTGTCTTTATTTATAAAAAAAAATGCCAAAATATAAACACGGCTATCTTTACTAAAAATCTAATTTTGTTTTTCTTCAGAAAATACAAAAATATCGACCGTTTCCAGTTTGAACATTTCATATTTTAAAGAATAAAATGGGTAAAATATGCATTTATGACGAAAAGGGCCTGAAATATGCATAATGCATAGGCAAATTAATATACAAACGCATATTAGTGTACGTATTTAAGCAATAAATTATTATATTTCCGTGCAAATGCATTTAAAATTACTGTAAATAAAATAACATTTTGTTCAACTTCTGCAATGCGGAAAAGCTGACAAGCCCAACACCGCATTAATATTGATTTAAAAGAGTTCCATTTATGTAAACGCGTTATTTTCATTTCAAATATAACACAAAATTACATCATTGTTGAAGTTCATTTTCGTCTGTCAATCTGAAGTCTACGTTTTTTAAGAGGCTTTTTGTTGGCGATGTTATTTGAGTGATGCTCCGCAAATGTTTAATTTCATCAAGAGTGTTTCGTGATTTTGAAAAGATTAAGAACCACTGGCCTATACCACAATAATGCATGACTTCGAGTAGTTTCTTGGGCACCAGTAGCTATTTTATGCAATCATGCCTGCTTCGTTGTGATTTATAATAACAGTTTATGGATAGAATAATTAATAGAATCTGGGCACATCACCGTAGTAGTGTGTGTGCGTGAGTATGTGTGTGTGAGACCTCATTTCATATCCAGCTTCCTTTCGAATCCATATATACAGAAAATAGTTTACGATTTACCATTGTGGTATACGATGAGACCCCTTGAGATTTTCCAACCAATTGGAAAATTTCGCGTTTGCGATACCGTAAATTTTTATTATTCACAATTTTCATTTAAGTATCGCGAATTTTCATATTTTTCACGCGATATTCTGATATTTTAAAATAAGAAAGTAATATTGTTGTACATTGTAAATATTACAATATTTATGGTTTTGACAAGCTTTAATACCCATAAAATGGAAAGTACCTAACTTCATGTCGAAGATGTCGAATAGTAATTTTTTTATCGGCTTTTCATTAAAAGAGAAAATAATAGTAATAAAAACATATAAAAAAAACACTTAAACGAAAAACAAGAAGATTTTTCTACCCATGCCACAAGGTTTTCCAAGAAAATTATATTACTTTTCCCTAAAATAAATCGATATTTTCAGGTCTCCGGTAACAGGTAGCACATATTTTATTACGTGCTTATGTAGGTTGTGAAATAAGCACAAACTTTGTAGATACTCTCAGCATCATCCTGGCGAAGGACCACCATTAAGAATAGAAACACTCTTTGAAATGAGTTTAGCTGTATTTAGTAACCAGATCTGACTCGCCGTGATACTTTCAAACTTTCGTCTTTCCCATGTCATGACGGCCTCCATGGTCGAGGAGTAAGACTCTGGACTACGAATCCGAAGGTCGCGGGTTCAAATCCCGGCGTGCACAAGTAAATTTAATTTAATTAATTTATGTTGTTTCACAATTAATTAATTAAAAATAATATATGGTATATTTGCGCAGGTTCCAGAGTGGTAGATACTATCAGTATCGCCCTGGTGAAAGACCACCATTCAGAATTGAAACGTTGCTTGGAATGGTTTTTAACCGTCTTTGGTGACCAGATCTGAATAGACTGGTATTTCCATCCCATCTTTCTCTTCCCCTTCTCCTTCTCCCCCCTCACTACCACCAGCCTCACAACATTCCCCAATTGGGGATGCCATAGTCTCACTGGCTCCAGGCGGTTGGGAGCAGTTGGGACTGTTGTGAGGTATTCACATAAAAAAAACTCCTTACCTAACCTCTCCTTTCAGCTACATGTCTCATTGGCTCCGGCCAGTCGGAGCTCTAGCACGGTACAAACAAAAATACAACAAAAAATCCCTCTAAGATGTTATTAGATTTTTAATGTTGTTGACATGTATGAAAATATGGTATTTAATGAATGAGTAGAACAATAAAAAAGAGTTTATATTACAACTGAAAGTTTAACTACCCTTGTTTTACAATTTAAAAATAATTACCTGAAACTGCACAATTAAGTGTCTAGTTTCAAATATAACTCATTGTCGAGTGATAAGAGAGGAGTGTGAGGAGAATACATGACGTGAATGTGAATGGAAGAAGAAGCCGGGGACGCCCGAGGAAGACATGGCACGATCAATTGAATCAAATATTCGAGTGGGGTCATGTCAGAAGTCGGAATAACAGAAGAGAATGTATGAGGCGTTGTATGAATGTGAATGTAGCAATACGTGTATGCCAAGATCTAGTTGTTTGGCTCTCTGCCTACCCCTGCGGCGAACCGGCGTGATGGTTAGTTAGTTAGTTAACACATTGTCGAAATAAATTAAATGAACCAGATTAAGAAAGGGCTACATTTACGGAGAAAGGAGTGTTAGGAGAAAACGTATGCGCAAATGGATCAAAGAAGTCAATAAACACGGTATTCATAAATATTTTACGTGATGTATAGCTCAAAGATGATCGTATTTCTAAACGCGATTGTTTGGTGCAAATATTTTGTCTAAACGTTAGATTTTAAGCAGTTGAAATCTCAGCAATGAAGTAATAACACTAACGCGACAGTATTTCAGGGTACAAGTATTTCAGTGCTGTCATTGCACAAAGGAATTAATTATCGGGTCTAGCGGCGAGCACGGAAGCACGCACAGGTCTCGATTCCACGGTTTAATTGAATTTTTAGTGCGGAATTATGCCTGGAATTTTCGCCTCGGTTTGAACCTGTGCACACTTAAATTGGTATCTACCAACATAAGCGCCGCGATGTTTTCGGTACTTATCCGGATACTTATTAGGTACGTACCGAGACACTCGGCAAGTACTTTCTTGTACCTTCTGAAACACTGGATTGGAAAGACGCGATTTTAATGCTCTCAGTTTGCGGCATAAAAAACTGGCAACATTCCAACGTGGTGTAGAATATCTTCGCGTCCTGTTCACATCGGGAGTCAAAAAGTTGAGTATTTTTCTAGTCAGTGATTCATAACTCGAGCTCTGAATGAAGCCAAATATAATTTCTTCAAACGATTGGTATTCACTTTGTGGGGTCATTATTAATAAGTGAATTAAATAATATACATTGTATTCACCACTTTATTAATATACACAGATGTTTCGAAAGCGGTGCTTTCTTCATCAGGAATATAGCGAATACTAAAAATAATAATGTCAAATATAGACAAATGATAAAAATTAGAACACAATAATGTAACAATAGACAAATTATAACCATAAACAAAAATTGATAAAAATAGGTAAGTAATTAATCAGAAATGTTTTTTTTATAAAACATTGAATAACAAATTTACATTAGAAATTAAAAAAAAATATATATATATATATATATATGTGTATATATATTATTAATATTAATACGAAAATAAATTCAAGAGAAAAAATACATTTGATTATTTATTAAATTTAATTCAATATTAACGCTTTTTCAGATTTGTGAAATTTTAAATTTTTCTAATTGTAAACCGGTTGCATTTATATATAAATTTTTTAAACCTTTATTTATATATCAAATGTATGGATTGGTTTCTAAAATATGATTTCCAAATTCAGAACAATTTTATTATTTAAACACCTCGCGTGTTTCTTAACTCTAATACTGACATTTCTAAAGTCTTTCCCATGTAAAAATAGTTGCATCATTATAGATTAATTTATATACCCCCGATTTGTTTAAAATATTATCTTTATCTTTGTTATTTAAAACATAATTTTTAAATTTATTATTAGTATATTGAAGCCAATTATATTTCACGGGTTTAAAGTATGATACCAACAAATCAAAAGATTGGTTTTGTAAAAACACACTATTGGCTACAAAAAATTAGTAAAAAAAAATCCTTAACATAAAAAAGTTTTTAAAGTTGCAAATAACGACGAAAATTTAAAGCTTGGGAACGGCATAGAAAATGTTAATTACAAAAATATGGTTAAATTCATGGAATTAAATAATGTAATTGGTACTTACTCGCATTCTCCAGATCTATCGCATTTTCCGTGAACAGGATGGCAGCCAGGCTTGCAAACAGCTGTGAAAAAAACACGAAACCGTTAGTTTATACGTAGATAAATACATAACCACACGGTGCTTTGAGGACTATAATGATATAATACTCGTTTCACTCAATTTGGGAGGCGGGTATGGGTATCGCCGCCCCGGGAACCATTAATTGGATAACCAACACCTCTGTCACAGGTCACCCCAAGTGGATCGCTATATTTGGTGACTTAACAGGGGTGTACGGAATCATGGAGTGAGGTTTGTCCAGGTCTTGGCGGTGGATGCGTCAACCCTCCAACTGCGTGGTATTGAGAGAGGCCGGTTGAGGAAGACCCCTAGTGACCTCTCCTGTCGGACTCCCTCGACCCATCGCCTTACACAACAGTGGAAAGGATGGATCTAATATGTCCGTTACTCCCGGACACACTAACCCCCTGATTCCTATGCACTCCTTATATCTTTTCCCTCCCTTAATTTCCTCTCATTTCTATCTCTCAAAAGATCCTCCACACAGCATACCCAAAGATAACATACGCTCCGAGGGAAATTATTCTCCTTAAGTCTTCTGTGTGGAGTTAATGAAAAAAAGTCATAACATTAAAAAAAAAATATTATTGACTACACGAAATATTAGCAAAGATAGGTTCAAAAACTGAAAGTAAGGTGATGGTGGATGGACATATGCATGCAGGGTAGGTACTATCCAAAATTATCACAAATGAAAAGACAAAAAAAGTCAAGAGAAGTTAGGCAAAAGTACGTGACAGCTCAAAGCATGGAACCGAGCAGCTTGGAAATGCTTTCATTAAGCAGTAGGGATACAGTGGCTGGTGATGATGATGATGAGGCATGTACGGGATCAAAACCTCGTGTGGCCTTTAAAAGCTCATTCTCAAGCTTTACAAAGTAGCTTATCCTCATTGAAATCACGTAATCCCTTTAGCAACGCTGTTTAGAAAGGTGGGTTCGCGATAGTCATAATAATAATAGTCGTAAGTTGTAACTAACCGTTTTTAGTATGAAAACTAATTTGCATGCTAATAAAATAGACTACGGCAGGTTGGTTGGTCGGTCGGTCGGTTGGTTGCCCGTGTTGCGGTTGGTCGTAACAGGCTCGCAGCGCTGACAGGAGGTGGGTCGGGTGTCGCACTTGTCAGCGCGGTAATTGCGTGTCGTGTTCTATGCGGTAAGCCACCTTGCTTGGGTGGACAGCAACCATCAACCGGTACCGCCTCATGTTTGCCCGGTATCGGGATTTATTTATGCCTGACAAACTAGGAAGCGTGTTGTGATTTCATGGGAATATCTCGGGAGTAAGAAAAAAACAGGGGTTTCTATGGAACTTTCAAGATGTAATTCATTATTCATTAATTCATTTCCAAATGAATTTGATTTTCATATTATATAACCGTTACAGGCAGGCCTCAATGAAAAATTACATTTTAACATCATTAAGGGGGAGAGGATGGTCGGAGGGCTTTTTATTTATTAATTCGAAATAATGATTTATTATTCTTATGCAATACGATAAACACAATGTTTTTAAAGAGATTTTTTGTTTATTTATTATATATATACATATTTTTAAAAGTTTACATAGGGTAGCATTTATCAAAATCAATTCAGATCCTATGTTTGTTTTAAAATACGAAAATATTTTTTTAAAAGTGGAAAAAAATAATTGCATTTCCTTCCCGGTATTTATAAAAAAACTTAAGCAAAGTTTTGTAATCCGTCTTTAAAACGTGAAAGAACAACAAATTCTTTCAAATTTCTTCTCGGCGTTTTAAAGAAAAACTTTCAAATTATTTTTTGAGGATATTCATCACTTAAAAATATTTTGTAAAACATACGTACGACGGTTAGAAAAAAGGTGACATTTCTGATTTTATTTTGATATATCTAAGCCTATGTATGTTTAAAAAATACGAAATAAATAATTTTCTCTTTAAAAATATTATGTTTGTCGTATCGCGTAATAATATATTACCATTATTTCGAATTAATAAATAATCCCTTTCCGACGTCCCCCCCCCTAACATTAACAAGCATATTTGTGGGAATATTAGGAAAGTACCGTTTAGTCACTTGAGCTCACGGGGTGAAGATAAAAAGGTGACAATTTGATGAATGCACCACGAATAGATAGGAAGTAGGAGTTGGAAGAGTTTGCATGAGTAAGTTAACGTCGTTATCGCGATGTGTTACCGGCCTTCCTCCCTATCTGCCCATCGCTGTGGTTAAATGAAGTGATGATTGGATAATTATTGTCTTTTACAAATGGCGAACGTTTGGGAAATTCTGCATTACCCGGACGCGGTGGTAATTTCTTTCTAGCTGGTACAGAACGCCTGTTTGGGAGATCACGAAGCGTTTACCGGCGAAACAGCGGAACAGGAGAACAGGCAGAGAGACAGTTGACAACACTTGCCAAATAAGCGCGATCGAGGGATACCGTAGGTAGTTATCAGGAGAGCAGCAGATCAAGAAGGGGGCAACACAGCGGACCGGAGTAATGAGTCGCCTGCCTTACGCTCCGGTCACGATCCCGGCCAACAAATGCGGAATTAATTTAAATTAAAGCGATACGCCGGCACGTAAATATTCCTCCGCCTTTATATACCTACAAAGTATGCGCTCCTGATCACGGTGGAAGCATTCGCCATTCACATCTGCATTTTAACCATCCCCGAGGAACATTTTCTAACTATTTTCCGTCGCGCCTTGAATAATTTATCGCTGCCGCTTTGTATTAATGGGATTTAATTGCTTCAGATTGGATTTATTGCCACTTTACACGAGACAATCAAGATTCTGCAACAATCTTTACAACTTCAATATAAACAACTATTAAGTACTAATAATGATGTTAAAAGACACTGATATGGCCCGTTCAAAGACACCTAAGTACTCTTACAAGCACACGACTGGGATGAATGCATTGATTCATAAAATGAACACACTAATAAATAAATCGCTTAGTATAACACCAGTTTAATTGAGAATTTTTCCTACCGGTTTCGGAATCACCGTTATATATGATTAGACAACTTAGAAACATTAGAAATTAAAAAAAGCAATGAAGACACAATTAATAATAATAAAAATCTCTCTTACAGTCCTATTTTGAATATGTTCCCTTTCTCCACACCAACTGTCTCCTTCTCCCACTTCAACATCTAATGTATTGACCACGATTTTGTGAGAATGTTAGTATTCATCCCTGATGAAGGAACGGTGGTTCGGAAATACTCAATTAAAGTGTTGTACTAGTGCATTTATTTTATTTTTATAATGAACAACCACAATATGAGAAATGTTGGAGAAATGCTGTTGAAATTGAGATCTCTGAGGCGAATGTGTGTAAAACTATGTATGATCGTGTAAAAAATATTGAGTGTCGTAAAGAATGCAAGACTGATGTAAGCGTAATGAGTAGGATTAAGAAAGGGGCGTTTAGACGGTTTGGTCATGTAGAGCGAAGGGACGAAGAAAGGACATGGCACAAATGAATCAAATACTTGAGTCGGGCCATGTCAGACGTCGGAATAACAGAAGAAAATGTATGAGACGATGTATGAATGTGAATGAAGCAAGAGGTGTGTGCCAAGATCGAGTTGTTTGGCGGTCCGTTTTCTGCCTACCCCTGCAGAAATGGCGTGATGGTTAGTTAGTTAACAACCACAAAGTATTGGCTGTATACAATGGCATTAATTGAACTTTAAAAAGTTAATTTAATAAAAAATAACTATTTTCTACATGCTAGGCCGCTAGGGGCTTCATATATAATTTTAATGTGAGGATTTTCTTCTCGTCAGTCCATGTCAGGATGTCTAGTTTCTATCCTCTCAAATGACGTCACAATGGACAGAACCTCTTCCTGATTCATAGCTTGAAAACAATTATGTAACCAGCCACTAAAAGAAATCATACAGAAAATGTTTGGTGGTGAAGCACGTCATGTCACTTTAACAATAAGTTCCTCCACTTATTGCGGACATGGAAAAATTCAACATCTTTTTAAGTAGTTTGAACATTTTTCTAAAACCAAAAGGCATTGTTTCGCTAATCTGCGAAACGTCCAGCGTTCCGTGTCCGTATTCAGAAGAAAGTCCGACAAATGCGTGGATCGTGCTCGCGGATATATCCGAGCCCACATTGATTAGGCGACTAATACGCCTAATGAACGAATCATTCAATATTCGTGCGGTGCATTGTGGCGGGGGGGCAGAGACCAGATCTGATGGGACGATACTGTTCCCCTTAAACGGTGATTACACGGCCGCGGCCGGGGAGCAGATTGCGCCGGGAGGTCGACGGCGAGGATTAGCCTGGTCCAATCAACACTCTCGGAGGAGGCGATCTCGGAGCCAGATCTCGTACAGACGAATTTTTAATGAAGCGATTTCTATTTTCGATAAGACTTTAATGTAAGTACATTAATCTGATGGGGTTATATTAGAAACATGGCATCCAGTCAGACCATTACCGCGACGTGAATGTGGAGTGGAATATCTTGAATTCAATGTAAAACTCGATTTTTTTTGTTATATCAGATTTTAAGGCTATCGCATTCCAATGTCCCATGGTTTGAACAAGAATAATATTAGATATCAAAGTAAATCTAAAAGGAATATCGCCAATTCTAATTTTTAAACTGTCAATCCATGGTGGAATTCCACTTTAATATGATTTAAAAGAAAAATTAAAATCTTTATAACTTTTTTCGGCTTATTTCAGACCGGACCGGTTTCACCTTATAACGGACAGCTTCAGACTGATACAATTTAAATTAAATCTATGGAATTAATTATAAGGAATATAGTGTTCACCGAAAATACAGAATATAAATGGTGGATAGTACCTACCCTACCAATGGAAATGCAAATAAAAGGAAAAATTAAAATAGGTTTCATTTCTGCTACCCTCTCCCGTTTGATCAATATTTATCCTTAATACCACAATTTCGAACAACCCGTATATTTCAAAGCCACGAGGTAAGGCGTATTCCTCTTTATAATGCATTCCATCAATTTTCCCGTGATTAAAAGTGGGGCGGTTTGTCTTGACAAAGTTGTTAAAGTTTTTATATGGAGGATACAATGGAATAGATGACAAAATGGAATGGTGGATAAAATAGGAAGGAATATAAAGTGCGACAGAGAAAAACATGGGATGGACAATAAAATGGACCGGATGATTAAATGCAATGGATAAAGACGCATGGCAGAAAAACGGGTTGGGTTATATATAAAATGTGCAAGAAATAAAAATAACACTCACGTTTTTCACACGTATCACCACGCCACCCTGGAAGGCACCTCTTATCGCCGTCCACCCCACACGTGTAGTGTCCGAAAGCGTCGTCTCTCGGCCGGCAAAAGGTGGTGCAAGTGGCGTTGTAATAGTTGGCGTCGCACCTCACGCGTACCCTGTAGGCGATGCGCGAGCCGCCAGAACCGCCGGAGCCGCCGGAGCCCGAACCCGAGCCGCTGTTGGCGCTGCCGCCGCGCCACTCCAGGGTGTGCCACTCGGCCGAGGGGACTATGATGCCGGAGTAGTTGGCTTCTTCTATGAGGTGGCTGTCTTCTGTTGGGCAAACAAACATTTTGGAACATGGTAAAAGCAGGTAGGATGTACAAGTTTTCATTGATAAATTATTGAGTAAAATACTTTTTTAAACAGAAAGAGAATGGGTTACGAATAACCTGACAATATATTAAAAACTCCTATTATCATTATTGTATTAAAATAATTTACTCCGTAATTATTAGACTGTTGTGAACTCCTGCACCTAATCAACTTCAAAGTACCCCATCGACCTAATCGGCAAAATGTATCATTCTGCAACAATAATTCCGGGACTAACTACCAAATACATGCACCTATTTCTCAAGCACTTGGGAACAAATTCACCTCAAGTATAGACATATTTAATGTAATTTAATTATCTATCTACAATTAAAAAAAGTTGTTCATCTTTTTTTCTTTCTCTGTATCATGCACTTTATTGTATTTTATGTATTATTTACATTAGAGTTGTATTATCTGCAACATAAAAACCTTTTTGCTTCTTTATTGTCTCTGTGCATTGTTATACATATATATATCATATGTTACACTTATATACCTACTAGCCAAATGTCTCGTCATCTAATTAGTGACGCGCGTGAATGGATTAACGCTTATGTTAGTTTTTGTTGTCTTAAAACCCCTTTTTCTGTATTGTGCACAAAATTATGTAAAATGTTAAAAATATGTAAAAACCCACCAAAGGTGTAGATTTAACTATTAAAACGAACTATAAAAAAGAAACAACAAAAAAATACTAGTAAGTATTTAAGTTAGAGATCAACATTGATTAAAAAAAAATGGAATTTGGATTTTTCGACAGATCTGGAATCAATTATACAGCTCAATCTTCTGAATGCACGTTTCAGCTAAAAAAAATTGATCGAAGACCCAAATAGCAACATTTTCATCAAAACATAGAAACAATTGTGGGTGAAAAATTACAAATTACGTTAATTTTGCCGTGTTAATAGCTTTCCGCTGCACATTGAAATTATGACAAGTTGTTGCTAACATATTGAATATGTGTTTGAATACTTCGTTATGCCGTAGTAATTCGTACAAGGTGTGTAATTTAACACGGTAATTTACCATGTTCTCAACACAGCCGAATTCCTACCAATATGTCGCTTTTAATCCCATGAATTATTTTAATATAATACTCGTGTATATCACTTCGATGACTACATAATTGTTGCAGTGCGGAATCGACACAGAAGCCGGACATTTATAAAGATTACCGCCGGGACCGGACTAATCCCTGACTCGACATATCGCCCAACAAAAGACCAGCCAAAGTAAATCATAGCTACGTGAGAATGCCTCGCAGGAGCGAACACTCTAGTGGTTTTTATTCGGATTTATTGCGAGAACAGATGACCAGAAAGTGGATTTAAAGCCAGGAGCAATGATACCCCATAAATATATAGGTATTTTTATACATCCTCTCGACAATATGCGAATGGGCACCGCGCGTTTACTGCGACATTGTTATGACTTCGTGATATTTACGAGTACAGCTTTTTTATGAAGCGGGATTGAATGTCATTTGTCCTCTCACCATCTTAAAATGGTCAGTGATGTTTCTCGGTGAATTGTTTAAAGTAACTACTTGCTATAAAAATGATGTAATACCTGGGTTTGTTGAGTTGTAGTCATCGATGGCTTGAAGGATGAGTGTGAAAGATCTCTGAAACAATAAAAATTACACATATTAATACAATGTTACACGTGACAAGAATACTGTCATGGTCAGTAAAAACACAGTAATTACAATGAGTCATTTTCCAGAAGAAAGGGTCGAGTTTAGGTGAACTTTTAAGCATATTTAAAATTGGTCTAATGTACTGATTTTTATTTCAAAGCACTTGTAGACAATTATTACAATAAAGTTTGTAAAAATAATAATATCTGTTGCGGTTTTCTGTTTTTAATGTATTTTTCACAAATGGTAAGTAAAAAATCAGTACAATTTCTAGGTTACAATAACGCCCCCATAAAGTGAAAGACAGTGCGGCGAGAGAATATATTTCAAAATACAAACGAGTACAAACGCAGTAATTTCAACGTAAGAACTGCGTTTTTACTTACAGAAATAGAAATACTGCGATTTCACTTACCAATGGCGATGAAATTGCGATAACATAAAAAAATATTTTTTTCTTCTTTAATACAAAAAACGAGTAAAATTAAAATTTTGTCTTATTTACAACATAAGAAATTCTATACATCATAATTTCGTATATTCAACGAATTGGAGCTAATTTTCGTTATTGCTGTGTTTTTACTTACCACAGCAGAATATCAAAGAGCAGTTTATGGGAAATGCATCAACGTTTCATCAATCAAGATTTGTGATCGCTATCCGAAATTATACTGGGCTACTACTTAATGATGCCTTAGTCGCACAATACCAATGTCACCAACGCGTCTAGGCGCTGGCTCAGTGAAATACTCGTGGATACTAATATGTAAATAAAATTACTTCGTTACACAAATGCTGATACTCAGTGCCCAGGTCAAGATAAACCCGACTGTAGACAGTTGTTGAGAGCAGTAGAAAGCAATCACACCTCTGTTTTGGTGAAACACGAAACACAATGGTGAACTGCGGTCACCGCGGACAAAAGCGACTCGGATAGCTGATCCCCGATACAGAATCCGTCAAGACCCTGGTCAAAACACGGGCTAGACGTGTAGAGAGCAGGGAGATGGCCGGGGAGATATGCTGGACCAGGGCAGCCGGGTAACCGATAGCGGAGATAGCATCTGCCATCAAAACTGCCGCCATTGTCCCTGCGATCAGTGATCACCGTTGTATTACCGTTTATTGTTTGCCGCGGCGGGAAAATGAAATCGGAAACTAAGCGTGGTGGTTTTCACGCCCGCCATCTTGGAATGACGAGATAGATTTGGGTCGGAGGCGATGACTGAACAATGAAAATGCAAAAAAGCTTCCGTTCAAAGCTATTAAAAATGGCGTGACATCATTTGTTTTTGCAGTGTACATTATAGGACTAAAGTTATTTGAATCACTGGGAGTTCAACATTAACGTGGTTTTAAAAAGTAAAGAAAATCCTCTTTGAATGTTTTAGAAAATGAAAGTCCATTGACATGGAATTCCTTCAGATTAAAACTGTTTACAAATGAGAAATTACAAAAACTTTTATTTACTAAAACAATATTAATAGCATTCACACAATGAAATAGATTTTTTTTTCTTAATCACTTCTTATTGGAATAATAAGGTTCCATCTGCCACGGCAATGTTATGCGATAACGAGTCTTAAAGTTACCTTATATAGAGGATATTATCGCATGACATTGCTGTGTCAGATGGAAATTGTTATTCGAAGGGGTAAATATAGTTCTTTTTTATAAATAGGGTTTTGACACCGCTCGAAAGCGTATTTATGTTGTATGAAATATCCCATAGGTTTTTTAGTTTCATATGTGCGTTCCGGGATTAGCACGTAAGGATCGGCGTACTTTTTTACTTTTGGTGCATTTTTTACTATGGAATTGTGGTGCGGTGTTTATTTGTACAGGCAACTATTATAATACAGAAGTGGCGCGCCTTTTAAACCGTTTTTTTTTCTTTGGGAGTTCACTGCACAACCGCTCATTAGA
Organism: Halesus radiatus; assembly: GCA_022606495.2. Lineage (NCBI taxonomy): Eukaryota > Metazoa > Arthropoda > Insecta > Trichoptera > Limnephilidae > Halesus > Halesus radiatus. The sequence goes on along the minus strand of JAHDVE020007501.1, from coordinate 298,228 downwards.
GAAAACTGTCACTGAAAATACCATTTCATTTTCATAACAGGCGGATAATCCGTGACTAAGAAAAAATCAATACATTTTTAGGTGTAGTCCGATTCTTAAGAGGAAACCAGCCAGGTCCAGTTTCACACAACGTTTTGTTTGGTATTTAAGAAAGATTTAGATTCAGACGCAGTTCATTGCCATATCGCAAAATTAGTTTCAAGTCCCAGGCATAATCGCTTTATGCGGCTGTCTTCGCCGTGTTTCATACAATAATGGCTTCATGTTTTATTTGAATACATTAACGTCCGCAATTAAATTAATTTCGACGTGTAATTATATCGGAAAGAAGGAAGCCCGGATTATAAAGTCTGCCCTATAATCTCGAGATTCTCGATATCGGCGTCTCGAAATGACGGCGGGACATGCACCTCCGCTAATAACCCGAGCGGGTCAAGACAAGCCGGAGCGAGACAAAGGGAGGTCCCGCTCGCACTCGCAGCTCCGTGCATACACCAAATACTTAATCAAGAGATAATCATACATCCCGAGATATAAACCTTATGCACATTCGACGGAGCAGTGCGCGAAAATTACTCCCATAGGTCCGCCGCAAGAATAATGTTCTAGAGGCGCGTGAAACTTGTGATAAGGAACGTTAACAAGTTTCGAGGTACAAGGTTTTCGGAATAATGATGCATTCATTGATTTCAAATAAAATAAAAAGTTAAACACTTAAATTATAATAAATTATTACTGATATTACTCTAAATAACGTAAACATTTTCATTATTAATCTTAGGAAAATTCAATTTATTAAAATAACTTATTGAATCTCATAAACCCCATTGAAATATTTAACCATTTGAAGACAGTATTTTCTGTGTCTTTTTCTGCTTCACATTTCATTAGAGATTTGTTAATATTATCTTAAGAAAATTGTTAAGGTTAACATTACGCAATCTTAAGCTTCTTTCACAAGGGAGTAAAAAGTTCGGCGTCGAGACTTTTATGACGTGGGAGCATTTTGGTACACACGCACTTCAATCAGTTTCAGTTTAAAACTTTATAACAATTTCGCTTGTTTTTGATATTAAAAACGTTAATAATTGCAAAATATCAATATTGGTTCTGTTTGTATGAGCTAATCCTTTGCTTCATGTTTACTCCTGTATCATTATTATATTATGTACATCATAAAATATGTAAAAGCCCTTAAGGGCGTATATAATGAAATACACAATATGTACCGAAAAGTTACAGATAATTAACTTTGTAAGTATAGCCCTGGTGAAAGACCACCATTAAGGATCGAAACATTGCTTGACATTACTTAGTGGTATTTAATGACCAGAACTGAATAGCTAGGTAGTTCCCAATCTTCCTCTTCCTCATATCATTCCCTTCTCCACTCCTTTCAGCCTTTTAACATTTCCGAATTGGGGGTGACATAAACTCACTGGCCCCGGACAGTTAGAAGCAGTTGGAAATCTTTTTCATTTAAAAACAATATATTTGAAGAGAAAATACAGATACAGACAGTAATATTAAATCAATATACATTAACTTGGGGATTCACCTACAACCTATTAACCATTTCTCAAAGATTACCGTGATACAGATAAATAAACACTTGAAAATATTATTTTGACCAATTTAAGGGGAAAAATAATAATGAATGTGGGTTGCGTTACACAAAAAAAATAATTTGAAAAAAGTGCACAATGTCTAAATGAAGTAGCAGAAGGTAAATAGAATTACAAATTATTCTTGACTATTGAGCGATATTCACATTAATTAAGGTTTAAAAAACGCTAGGGTGCAAATCCCTATGCCAACTTCTGCCAAATTACTGATTTGCTAAAGTGGAATCGCGCCGAAAGATTCCTTTTGCGAATGAGGCTTTAAAACTGTTATTTACGCAGAAAATAAAATTACAATTTAGATGCTTGAAATGATTAAGCAATCAATATTGGGATATTTTAAAAATCACCTCAAAACAAACCGAAAATTTTAAATAAAAACATGTGTTTTTCTGCTGTAGAGATTGGGTCATTTTCACACGAAGCCTTCCCGCTCCGAAGGAAACTTGACTCGAGCCCGGCTCAAGTCCACTTGGAATATTGTTTGAGAGAGCCAGGCTATCGGCGGATTCTATCTTGAAGATGTTTGAGAGCTGTTTTTGTTACCTGCAGCGTATTTATTATGGCTGTACCGCTGTTCTCTTGTAAGTACCAGCCGGGTATGTTAGCGTTAAGGTTGAACACCGATTGAAAAGTTCGCGATACGATTATTACTTGCTTATACGGATCCCTCGTACATGGCTAATGCTTTCCAGTTATTAATAGATCACTGATCAATTGAAAAGTCACGATCGCTGATGAAAATGAAAATGATAGCGGACAAATTAATGAGATAATTTATGTGGGGAACATGAACAATGGACGCGATGGATTAATGACTTAGGTAATTTGTTTGAAAGAACATCACCACATATATAATCGGGTGAATTGTGAAATGAATGTTATTTGGTTTGCGTGACTGATTAATTGGATTGAATAGACGTTGTCGAGAAAACCATTTATCGTATTATCATACTTGTAGTTACTTACTACTCCGCTTTGCCAAATATGTATACATATGAAAATATGCTTGTTATTGGCCTACCGGACTCAAATGTTTTCACAATACGACATATAGTTGCGAAATTGTCCCGTCTTCATGCAACATTAAACGCTATGCGCTGGTGATTGATGTGACATTAGCCTGTAGCCTTCGTACATGGGTGAAAATTCGGTTCCGTTGGACTGCACACGTTTAAACAAAGCGTATAAATCACAATTGAAAGTCGCTGCGTTAATCTAGAAAAGCTATGCAAATTTCAAGACTCCAGAGCTTACAATTCGCTAGATTATGCGCGAATCTTTGTTGTTTTGATAATATTATTTTTGACCAGGGATGCATAATGTAGGCAGGTGGTGTGTTTCCCTAATCATGCTCGCTTACTTCAGAGGTACCAGGGCGTCATACGTCCGAGGTCATCGCTTCTAAATCTCCAAGTGGATGAGAAATCCCGGCGGAGCGGATAGCTCCCACATAGACAAGAGAAGCGACGGAAGAGAAGCGGGCACTGGGTTCCGTGGCTCAGTGGCACACGTGATCGGCTCATCACTCACGAGCTGCGGGTTCGGATCCCGCTCGTGATAGTCGGCAATGTTCCGGAATGCACGACCGACACGCCGGGATGGTGCCGTACTTGTTCAATGCCCGGGTATCGGGAGCGCAGACCGAACGAGAGATGGAATCGGGATGTAAAATAGTTTTTATGAGGAATGAAATACATTTTTTTACGAAATATAAATCACGGCGGAACAAAGTGCAGGAGGGCAGAACAATGCCTTATTTTATGCACATTGTGAACATGCCATCGTTACATTCCCCTTTGAAGGATTAAACTCCACGAAATCGGTATTCACTAAGCCAAAAGACAACGTACCTAATAATAACTTACGTACTAACGAATTCAAAATATTAAATGGTCGACTGTAAGGATGGGTTGCTTCAAACTTCATCACCTTTGATGACCAGCAAATCGACATTAGCCGAATTATGAATTTTTAACATTTTAATAGTCTCCGTTAAAAGAAGATTTTTGTCGATTGATTCTTGTTGATTGATTCTTGTTGATTGATTGATATTTGTTGATTGATATTTGTTGATTGATATTTGTTGATTGATATTTGCTGATTGATTGTTGTTGTTTGATATTTGTTGATTGATTATTGTTGATTGATATTTGTTGATTGATATTTGTTGATTGATTGTTTTGATTGAGTCTTTTGATTGATATTTGTTGATTGATTGTTGTTGATTGATATTTGTTGAATGATTGTTGACTTAATTTGTTGATTGATTCTTGCCTGATGTTTCAGAATATGATTAAATTGTGTTCAGCCGTCAAACATGACAAAAGCAATCACAATTTGAACAAAAGCTGAAACCACTATGAAAGACCACTATCCAAAATCGAAACGTTGCTTGAAATGGCTTTAGCCGTATTTGGTGACCAGATCTGAATAGCCAGGTACTTCCCCACCTCCCTCTTACCCATGTTATTCCCCTCCTCAATGCCTTCACCCTCACAACATACCCCAATTGGGGATGCCATAGTTTCACTGGCTCCAGACGGTTGTAAACGGGTTAGCTGGTAAAAATATTGAAAAAAAGGGTTTTTTATCATCATATAATAATGCATCCCTTGCAAAGCGATAGTTGTAATAATTGAGACAACAGCAATAATGACATGTAAGATCAGGTATATTCTATGTTCAGCCTACCAGGAAAGAAGAGGGTCAGAGGTGTGCTAGCGCGAATTCCACCCCCGACAGATCGTGTTTGCCCCGTGATGGCCGCATACCGGACCCGATGGTTGATATATGTTCCTGGTAATTTTCCATGTACAACAATGCGATGTATAATTGGAATGTACACACGATAATGCGAGAGCTACAACATCGCGTACCGTTTGAAATATTGTTCCTTATTAGTAAATTATTGTGTGGGACTCCTAAAATGGAAGTGAATTCATGGCGAGTACAAAGCGTTATGACATGAAGGCATGCGTTTAACTAGAGAAATAATCGTTTTATTTTGTTTGAAGCAAAATAACAAACGGGGTGTTAAGAGACTTACTTTAAATAGTGATACCTAAGCTAATTTCGAGCAAAATGTAGATGGCATTTTGGTCATTTTCAACACGAGGACCAAGTTAAATTTCACTTACATTTTTTAGTCAAAATAGGGTCAGGAATTGCTGGTTAAAGGTTTTCAGGTATAGAGTGAGAATTTTTTTACACGTTTTTGTAATAGTACGTCACTACGTAGCTCAAACCGTCGAATTCCCCAACCAAGAGTAGTAGGTTTAATGCTTTGTTAGCATTCCTCCATCATTAACAATACTAATTGAAAAATTTCTACAAAGCCGTTTTTGTGAAAAATCAGTTCAAGTGGTGATCTTTAACTAGGGCTTTGCATAAGAAATTTTGACGAGATCCGTGGATCCTCGGCTACGAACCCAGATGTCACGGGTTTTGTCACGGGTATTTGGTAACCAAATCAGAATAGTGAGACACTTCTAACGTTCCTCTATTCAGCTCCCCTCCCCCTACTCTCTTTAGAATCACAATATACCCCACCCTCGCTGGCTCATGGCAGCTTGGACTCGAATTGTGCTATTCATTGGTATTATAATAAAAACATATTTATTTTATGTTAGGTAGGTAATAACCGTTTGATTACTGCCAACTTTAAAAAAAATTATTAATTCTAAATGGGTTCAAATGAGCGTTCATTAAAGCGTTTACTTGAAGTAAGAGTTGAATTAAAAACAGGTTAGTAGGTTTGTCTCGCACGTCTGGCAGATAGAATAGGCGTATGCAATATTGAAATCATGGTTCCACCCAGGTAATCACTGTGTAGAGAGGAGTCGACGCTGATTATCCTAGACGTCCTTCAACTCTGGAAGTGAAAAATTTACTATTGGTGTAAAAATTGACTCTAAAATTAAAAGTAATGTGGAAAGATGTAAAAAATAGTTGAAAATAAACCCAAATAAAAACTTGGAACCTTGTTATTCCAAAAGGTCGAAATGTTAAAAACAATAAGCTAATAATATCAAATTTTGTGCATAACAGACTGCGTCCATTTACTATACTCATACAAACAAACAAAAAAATACATTTCACGACAAACATTAACATTAAAAAGTGATGATGTTATTTATGCTGTGCTGAGCCAACACGTCTGTTCTGCCATATTGTATGCATATCAGATCGTGGCTCCGCCCCTGGCAGTAGTTGTTTGGTACAAATAACTTATAGTACTCCGGGAAATATGGAATTTCTATCAAATTATGTGTGATATGTGAAAACTGTACAAGAGTCCTAACTGCTCCCAACTGTCCGGAGCTAGTGAGACTACGGCATCCCCAATCGGGAATTTTGTGAGGTTTAAGGGAGGAGAAGGAGATGAACAAAATGAAGGTTAGAAATTACTTGAATATCCAGACCGGGTTACTAAACACGGGTAAAGACATTTCAAGCAACGCAGAGATTCTGAATGGTGATCTTTCACCAGGGCGATACTCTCATATACCACTCTAATCTAATCACTGATAAATCTCTTCATTATATCGCCCGTCTCAAATAGAATAATATTGTATTGATAATGGAAATTCAGATGCTTTAAAAATGTCTATGAAAATCTAAGCACATTCTCTCTTCGTAATAATACAAATGACAAGGTTTTGTTGTTTGTTTATGAAAAAATACGCCATTTAAAAATCATGAATGTTTTTTTTACAATATCGGTGTACGATGTTAATAATAATGCATTTATTTAATGCAAAAGGTACAATTGATAATTGTAATTAGGAACCCTCGCGAAAACCTTAACTTTGCACATTATTTGCATTGTAACAATGAAAAAAATATGCCGAATTTTCAGCTGCCTCGGAAGCATTTGCAGTTTCCCTTGAATTTGGACTTGCAGTAAATATTTCTCCTGCGCAAAAAGCTTTGTGCATACGATTCGGACTATTGCCCTTTGCTTTGAGCTTTGCCGCCCGCCGCCAGGGCGCTGTATATGTAATTCCAGGGGAAATCATGTTGTTTGATTGCCAGACCTAGTACGTAGAACCTACCTACAACACAGCAATTATGGGATCACTTCTTTATGAGAACACGCCATACTAAATTATCTTATGTGTCTGACTCGCTTGAGACTTGCAGCTTCCATAGTATTCCGAATAATGATTCATCTATTGGTACTAGCGTTTAACAATTATTCTATTATCAAGTCCTCCAATTCACAATTAGTAAAATGTTGCCCAAATTCAGGTGCCGCAATAAAGTCCTGGATCCGGATCGATCTGGTTATTACCCTTTATGGAAAAAAAATACCATTCCTATAAAATGCATTAGTTAATATGAGAAGTTTAATCTTTAAAATTACGACCGGTAGTTTTTGGAAAAGCGATAAAAACGCCCAGAAGAATGCAAATGATTTTCTATCGATGGCATCGCTTAAAAGCTGCCGAAGAATGCATTTATCCATTTATTAAGACGGGCCATAAAAAAATCAAATTAAACCAGTCCACCATCTCGTTAATGTTGCATCACTTACGCAAAATTTACCCGTGGAATTATTTTAATAGCGGGCGTCTTTTTGATAAGATCACTTTTAATAAAAGACTACATCCATCATCCAAATTCGTGTGAACATATTCGATAAAGAAACACGTTGGCTGGTGTTCAGAGTCTCGGAATCGTAGGAAGACACTGAAATTAATTAAAAATACGGCTTTGAGTCTAGCGATTTTACAGATAATGCATTATATATTATTAAAAAGATGTTTTTTATTAGTGTTTTTCAATTTTTTGCAGCAGACTTTTGGTATCAGCCTCCTATATTTCTACAGACATCGAAGTCTAAGACAATGACATGACGTCGGGCTTCCAAGAAAGCCGCTGGAGTATGCAGTACATACCCATTCGACGGATCGAAGAGTGTACAAGATAACATCTCTATTCTAACCATTGAAAGAATCTTGAAGTGTTTGAATTGCTTCGATAAGTCAATAATATAAAATTGAAATGAAACCACATTTTCGAGGAATATATTGAATTAAAATTTAATCGTCATAATTTGTCATGTAATTCAAAATGATTTTAATTCCACGATATAACTCAGATAACATACCTTTAAATACAGATGATCTATTATCATCGTATCAATTCTGATTATGTATATCGGAGACATGTTGCCAATTATTCAGATGTCGACAATGTAACAAATAACTTTGCATTCTTGCCAGGCAATCTCGCGATCGTAGTTAACTCAATTGGAAAGATAACTTTATTCAGATCAATTCAATGCACCTGCTACAGAATAGAATCCCGCAGAATATTAATGCACTGTAGTTGCATTTATAGCATTTTTTGCAAACAACCCGTTTAGGACTTATCTTGATTCCATTTGAAAGGAAAGCAGTTAGCAATAATGTATCGCTTTCTCTCTTTGACAAGTGTTTTCCGCTGGAATGCTGCGCGTCCAGGGGGTGGTATCGGGTTATCTCTGTTAGTTTAGTGTCGTTCGACAAAGACAGGAGATGGCCGGATGTCGCGACGCATCGTCTGGTACAAGCGAGTAACAGCAGACATGGGAATAGAAGTTAACGTGTGGAATTATGCGCTCCGGATACGTTGTTCCTTGAAATCACGGAATACGTCACCGTTAAAGGGAAGGCGGGCTTTTTAGTATATTATTGTAATATTAAATTTGTTTTACACGTGTGCTCTTTCTGCCAAAATTTAATTTTTAATTGCAAATCTTCATATCATTATAATAATATTTAAAAAAAAAGATTTGTCGATCAATTAATCAGTTTACAGAGTAAAATTTAGAATGGGGCTGTAAGTTAGTTTTTTTTTTATTATTAATAATAGAATATTGAGGGATTTCTTTATTTCCAAGGCTTCTACATTATCTAAGCGTTAACTTTTACTATTTATGTGAAGAATGTTGATCCCTGTATTTTTATCAAAACTATGATTGTTTGAGATAATATGATTAGCGAATTCAGAAAAATTATTATTTTTAAGACATCTCAAGCGTTCTTTGATTCTGATGTCGAAATTACGGCTTGTTTTTCCAATATAGATTGAGGAGTAGTCGTTACAATTTAGTTCATATATACCAGAGTGAGTGTAAAACATTTCTCCCTATTCGCGTGTCAACTGTGGTTAGAGGTGCATAAATGTGGAGATAATCTTCTCTACCCAGTGAGCGGGCTGCCTATTGCTACTGTAGGGATTTTATTTTATTTATTTCAAAGAATTGTAAATTGTGTTTTATGTGCTAGCGGCATTTGCTGAGTGATCTTAAATTTAAGCCCGCTCACTAAGGTAATGGAGGGTATAAGATGGAATTTGGTGGGAAACGGAGGGGGTCGGTTCTGGGGGTCCAGCGGCGGAGGTTGGAGATAGAAGGATTCGAGTTCGATTCTAATTTGGAGTAAAATGTTTTAGTTAAGTCTATTATATGTTTTCGGAGTGGAGGAATTTTCGAGCCCGTGTTAATTATGCTATTCGTGACGTACCAGGGACTTTTGGTGAATCGTCGGAGCAATGTATTCTGGAATGATTCTAGCCTTTTTATATTTGAAGTAGCCAAAATAATATATCATATGTATGCAATCGGCGTGTAAATATCTTTTATAAATGTATCAACATGTGTGGTGTACGCAACAAATTTTATGAATTATTTAGTTACAAATAACAATGCTTATTTACCTATCTCACTGAAACTCGGCGCGTGCAACAACACGATAGTGCAATACCGATATTTTTTTGTTTGCTCGATGGCCAAACAAACAAAGATGTTAAAATGTTGAAGGCAAAATAATGTCACAAAAAAAGGTTCAAAGATTTTATATAATTTTTTATTTTATTTAAGAAGACATAACATAATCATTAGCTATGGCTTTTTGTATTGAGATTTTAAATGCATTCATGGAATTTGAGAAAATGTCAATGTTTTAATGTTTTACAATTTCTTCAAACGATTGGTAACTTTGTGGCGTCATTATTAATTAAATAATTAAAAATGTACTTTGTTTTCACCAATTTTATAATTTTATTTTTATTTTTTATAAAAGTAGTGTGAACAAGGTACATTTTTAATTATTTAGTTATAATGTTTACTTATTTAATTGTTCAATCTTGACGTTTTTGGTATAAAATTATGGTATTCCGTATTGTTCAAGTATATGACTGTCTAGAAAGTTTATAGCTGTTTGCTGAAATCTGGTATCTACTAAAGATAATCAACTGCAGCATAAATGCATGCATGCAGTTTAATATTAAGCAATTTAAACTAAGAAATGCGATATTTCGTTTACTAACTAGGCCTCATTAAATTACTATTATTATTTTAGCACACTTTAAAGGCATCGATTTCGCTAGATTTTCCCATGAAGTTAGAGAACTGTAAGTCTGTGTGTCAATGATGAAAAATTGCCAGCCACGATCTGACTCCAATAATGTATCGCCCTGTTTGGTCGTTTTTCAAATGAGGCGGTTTCATTTCTAATACGCTGACAGGCGGCCGCGTAATTATTGCAGGTAATGAGGTTAATTGATTATGCATCCTGCGGGCACACGTCAGGTGTTATAAATTGGTTTCAGGCTCAATCGAAGACTGCAATGATTTAAGAACGAAGGAAATAAATAATTAATGCTTATTTAAAACGCACTCACACGCTTTTAGCACGTAATGCTATAAAATATTGAAATGAATTGTTTGTTGGCGGGTGTATACGCGGATATTAAATGAAATAAATTGTTACTGTAAAGTATAAAGTCAGTGAAGAAAATAATAAAAAACAATATATTATTGTAGAACTAACATATAAGTTTTTTAAATGACTTAAGCTTCATACATACAATAACAATTTATCCTATTTCATATTCTGTATGAACACCCTCCAACAAACAATTCATCACAATTTTTAAAAGCAAGTACTAAAAAGTGTGTGTTTTTTTTTCAATATAAAATATTTTAATTAGCGCCATCTGTGAGCGCGCATCACGTTTCATATCAAAATCACATCACATTGTTTTATTGAAAATATTTATAAATATCTTATTATTTTCAGTATTTTTTATTAATTGCTGCCTTGAAGAAGGCATGGTTTTATCTGAAACTAGTTTGGTTTGCAACTGGAATGAATACGTGAATTCAAAAATACAGTTTTGATTTTTTGTACTTCACGTATATGAATGTGAAATTAAATTTAAGTAAACCAAAATCATTTTGAGTTTGACGGTGAATGAACATTTTTACCAAATTGTACTAGTATTATATGAAGTTGGTATTTTTCTTCTGAAAAAGTTTGTGTTCCAAATGTGAAAGTTTGAATGAATGAGGGTTGCTATTTCAAAGAGATATTTCGTACCATAAAAGTTGGCATGTGTAAAAAAATGTTCTTTTTTTAAATTAGGGTTTAGGTAGGTACACAAAAAATCACGGAAACCCTGCGGTGTAGGTAAGTCTTAAAAAATAATAGGTACTTATGCGTCGTGGTACCGTGAAATTATGAATTTAAAAAAAAAAAACTGTGTGGACTAGGAGCGTGGCCTCGTGTGGAAAGAATTGATTGAATATGCGACGAGAGGTCAGAGTCGAGATGAAAAGATGACGGACGCGATGTATCTGTGACAGTGTGATAATTGATGTGTACATCTCTGGAGTCTGGACCAGATATAATTTAACCAATTTTTGTATACGATATAACCGGGTTGTGGTGTCGTCGGTTTTTAATCATTGAAGAAGATAATATTAAGAAATCTCAAATTAGGCAAGCAACGATTCGATTCTGAATGGCGGATTAAACCAGAGCAATACTGAGAGTGTCTATTATTTTATATTAATTATATGTGAACAAACACATATTAAATAAATGATAAACATAAAACAAAATAATGTAAGAATACACAAATTATAAACATAAACAAAAAATGATCAAAGTAGGTAAGTAATTAATCAAAAATGTTAATGGAAAAAATATTAAAAAACATTGAATAAAAAATTTATATAAGAAAATAAAAAAGAAATTATTTTTATTAATATTAATATGGAAATAAATGCAAAACAAAGCTATTTAAAAAAATGATTATTTATTAAATTTAACCCAGTATTAACACTTTTTCTGATAACTAAAATTTCAAATTTGTCTAATTGTAAACCGGTTGTATTTGTACGTTAAATTTTTAAACCTTTATTTAACATCAAAAGAATGATTGTTTTAGACAAATGTAATGTTTTTTTTACATTATTGTATTCTGTTTTTATCATAATTATATCATTATTATTTTTACTATTCTATATATTCTTGATGAAGAAAGCATCGCATTCGAAATATGCAGATTTCTGTGTGAATACAAAGTAAAATTTTAATTAATTTATTAATAATGAAGCCACAAAGTAAATACCAATCTTTTGACGAAGTTACATATTATATAAATTTAATTTATCTACACGAACTTCCGCTGAGAGTTTTCTGATAAACCACGAGTTTCTGGTCACCGTGTAGGCATGCAGATGCACGTATCTTTGAGTACGGTGAATGAGCAAGAAGCAGAGTTCGCCGTCCGATTTCGTACACGGCAATCGTGACATTTCTCCGCGGCTCGTGTCAATATTTCATTTGGGAGTTATCGATCATGCGCCGATATCTTCCCGTGACCGGGGGAACGGGGATCGGGGCCCGGGCGGGGCGGGGCGACGGAGCAGGGGGGCCGCGGCGGTACAAAGGCGCTACCGCTCACCGAGGTAACTTCTCCCCATCCATCATTGTCTCCTCGCGGCCAACTGCAGATCACTTCAAGCCTTCATACGAATCGATAGCCCCACGACTGATATTTCTTTATTTCCTGTGTCATTTGTTTAAATGGAAAGAGCTGGTGATACCGCTACTTTACCTGAGTTCTAGCATTCAAATATATATTATATCCATCCTGGAGAAAACTTAAGGGGAGAGGGATGTCGGTAAGGGATTATTTATTAATTCGAAATAATAAAAATATTATCACTCAATATGATAGACATAATATTTTCAAGGAGAAAAATATTTATTATATATTTTTTTAAATATACATAGGTTTAGTAATTATCAAAATCAAATGAAAAATACGACTTTTTCTGATCGTCCTACGCATGTTTTCCAAAACATTAAAAAAATACATATTTTCCGGGAAGTTGTAACTATACTTAGTTGTAAGTCACTAGTTATAAGTCTTACTTACAAGCCATTCGTAATAAATTTTAGCTGTAAGATATTAGTTATACGTCAAGTGATGTTATATAAATTAATTGTAAAACTCCCTTGGGTGATTGTTCCACGATTTTTTTTGAATGATGTGAATACCGCACAATTGCTCCCGTCTGGAGCCAGTGAGACGACTATGGCATCCCCAATTGGGGAACGTTGTGAGGCTGATGGTAATGGCGAGGGGAAGGAGAAGGGGAAGAGGAAGGTGGTGATATACCTGGCTATTCAGATAAGGGTCACCAAACACGGCTAAAAGCCATTTCAAGCAACGTTTCAATTCTGAATGTTGGTCTTTCACCAGGACGATACTGAGAGTATCTTCCACTCTGGAACGTGCACAAATATACATTATATTATTTTTAATTAATTAATTGTGAAACAATACAAATTAATTAAATAAAATATACTTGTGCACGCCGGGATTTGAACCCGCGACCTTCGGATTCGTAGTCGAGAGCCTTAACTCTCGACCATGGAGGCCGCTATAAAAGTAATCCAATTATTATTATTATTATTACAAATAATGAATGTATTTAAAAACAATTGTTATGCTTACTGTACAGCTATGATTATATAAACAATGAAATATAACTAATTAAATAAATAATAAAATACATCAAGGTCATCAGCACTCCACTATGGAATACTCTGGCCAATTGAATCTGCCACTCTCATACCCGCAGTTTGACATATTTTGACAATAAGTGCAGTTGGGAAGTTTTACGTATATGACTATTTCACAGAGAGTAAAGAAAATCCTTGCCTCTGAAATACGAACATGACTCGCAAGTCCGGGAGTAGAGATGTTATCTGATTTGTTTTCTCTGAATATATATTGTTTATGGGTTCAAACTTGGTGATGGTATCGCGGTGAAGTGTGTAGTTAACGCTGGTCGGGAACACCCATTGTCACGAAGTAATTCCGTAGGTGTTTACGTAAATAGGGACATAAACAATGATAATTTCTATTGTAAATTGCGGACAGCGGTGAAATTGTTACCTGTCAGATGTGCACCGGTTTTCACTTGAGAGAGATAAATGTATCTTTAGCAATTATTGTTAACACTTACATAGGGTCACATAGAGAATTTGTGACATATTTTCATAAGATTTTGACAAATTTAATATATATTTTTTTGGTCAAGGCTGATATTTTTTAGTTATTATTATTGTTATTAAAGTTCATGCAAACTGTTGTATTGCGCATATATTGTAAAATTTCCTTTTACCACTGACGTCACAATTAACGGATTTGCCCTAAGTACGATTTCGACAGCTGGAGGCAAAGCTCATGTGACACCCATTTTGGCAATAGTTTAGTTCACTGCCGTCCACGATTGTTTCGCGTGATTTTGACTGCGGTAATCAAATTACAAAACATTTATAAAAAGGATCAAACTAAATACTCTAAGAATATATTCGGTTTTTGTAAACAAGTCGAACTTTTTTACTTAGTTGCCGTTTTACTTTAAATTGGCGGCACGCTTAGCTCGCCCCCCCCTTCTTTTGGTTTCTCCCCTTTCATACCGTACGTATACCTATTTGAAAAGACAGATTTCCATAATATTTTTCCTCTATAAGCAAATAAAAAGTGGCTGTTTTCATTTTCCCATTGCCGGGAATACTGGATTCATGGGATATTTTTATCGTAGAATTTTATTTAGTCTTTCAGTGTTCATGTTTATATTTTGAAAGGTGATGTTTTTCTTTAATCTCGATTTCCGCACAATTTAGATTATTTTTTGTTTTGTAAGTTTCGAAGGCACGCTTTTACTGTTTCAGTTTTTATATAATTTTAATTAAATTTGAAAATTTTTTAAAATTTTTTTAACACAGTGAATGATTTGTAATTTTATGTGAAATACGCCCTTTGAGACATTGATATTGTTTAAAATGAACGTAACAGTAACTTCATAAGCAATGAAAATAAAACTAATAATTCTGCACTGCCAGTTTAAATTCAGGTCCGAAAGGGTGAAGGGTCGCGAGAGTTATCGCATTTTCAGCAAAATAAACATGTTAATCGTTATGTCATTAAAAATTAAACCGGGTTTTTAAACATAGGTACTTCCATATTATTTCATCGCTGTGTTAATGTGGAATTTAGATGGTTCTTAATAAATTAATTTCAAAATAGGCGTGAATATTTCTAATTGTAAAACCATAAAGAGTGATTAAAAAAAAAAATTCTCTATCAACGAATAAATCACCCCCCACATGCTGATATATATATCGTATTGTAAATTTTTTGTGTACAGTACCAGGGAATATTTCTCCCTCTTAGTGGTTAGAGGTCCATAGATGTAGAGATAATCTTCTCCACCCAGTGAGCGGGCTGCGTATTGCTACTGTAGGGCTTTTATTTATTTTTATTTCAAAGAATTGTATAACTGTGTTTTATGTGCTAGCGGCACTTGCTGATGGCAATCTTATATTTAAGCCCGCTCACTAAGGTAATGGAGGGTACAAGATGGAATTTGGGCGGAGACGGAGGGGGATATACTGATATCAAGTACGAAATGTGTAATATAAATGTAAGCGTGGGGATATGAAAATGGATTCTGATGCAATCCAGTGTCTTAAAATTATCAACGATTAGCTGAATTTATGATAGGGTGAGGTACCTACAAAAACTTGTTAAAAAATAAAACATACCCTTAAAATCCTCACATTTTGATGTACGATATTAAAATTGAATCAATGAGATTAAATTACAAATTTTTTTAAATCGTTTAGTCTGGATTTACTGATCGACATTCGCAACACTTCACATTATAATTCCGTGAACGTATTCAAATTCCACCGCGTAGTTTCGTTTCCGATTCATCGGTCATTCTCTGGGCACTTTCCGGTGGTCCGGTGGATAATAATCCGTCTCAAACGCGTAGTAATCAATGTTCGATACCGGCCGTGTAATCGCAAAGCCGTAATCTATTGTTGTGCACATTCTACCGATTTATACTCAATTTCAGGCCGTCGCGGATTCAATTAGATTTGTGAAACATTATCGAAATTTTTAAAAATTCATTTACTAATCGGAAAAACAACTTGGCCACCAAATTCTTGTAAAATTTTTAATATTTTTCTAATTCAATCGAAGATCTAAGTTGTAAATGGCCAAAAAAAACAGATAAGAATAACTCCGCTACCCCAATTACCCCCAAGTATTAAAAAAATTTCTACAGACTACCCTGTTAAAATGTCTAATTTACTGACGCTAAATCTAAAAATTAGTATCTTTACATTTTCCTGTTAACACAGAGGACTGAATTAAAGTGTTAATAATTAGGTTTTTAGTTTATTATTGTTATGTACTTATTAATTAAAAGTTCCGAATTGTAGATTTTTTAACATTTCTTATTCTTTTAGAATAAATAAATTCTGTCTAATTTTTTTTAATAAATGTACGTATCTAAGTAGTTAAAGTATCATGTTAGCTAACTAATTTTACACAGAAATTCACAAAAGTGAACTAACCCATTCTGTTAAAAAATATATATATTTCTGCGTGGTAAAGATGAAAATACAAAGAAGAATTAGATCGTCATCACGAAACAGATGTTCGCACGAGGAATTAAAAGAGATTGGTCATAGTTCAATGACTACACGAACTACAGTCACTAATTTAACTGGGATTAAGAGGGACAATTAATAATAGAGGGACACGGAGAACTAAATGTTAGTACGAGCCGAGGGAATGACAAAGCAGAATTCATCCGTTACATTATTTGTTCAGATGTGTGGGTGGCTGTCTATACTACAATAGTACCGATGTTGGATATCTCATCATTGACCGGAGGACAAGCTGACTAATTTGCCACGTGTGTTTTTTCCCTGGACGAATGGGGGAAGCTATGAAATTGTCGTTGGAAGGTTTATTTGGGCTTTTTTTTAATTTCAAATAAGACACACAACGATATTGCACTACTATGAGTTATCAATTAACTCATTATGGGACTTTTAATTATTACTACATTATTAGGTTTTACAGAGTGTTCAAGATAAATATGTGTATGTAAACATAACAAAATATATGTACAAATATTTAAACAACAGGAAAATAACACAAATAAATGAACAGGTTAAAAACATACAGATATAATAGAAATACATAACAAAGTTTTAGAGGACGGCTATCAGAACAGAGTTACTACCTATAATAAATAGTTTTTCAAATTGTATTTAAAAAAATAAGATTTATTCCAATGATTTCAGGCCTTATTTTGTCGAGTGTATTTTTGATATGTATAGTTCGTGGTTTTGTCGTGTATTATGTTGGTGAAAGTCGTGATTATAGTTAAGTATTATATTTGTGTGAGTACGGCATTGAATCATATTTAAAATAGTGTTTGTTATCTCATGGCTAGGAATAATCTTAAACGGTAATACCAGTGCGTGCCAGTAAATATCTTTAACGGGTGTATCCTATGGTAAGCCAAAAATATTACGTGGGGCCCTATTTTGGTTTATCTGAACCTCAGATATAATTTTCGTGGTAGCAAAACCACAGATACTCGAAAGATATACCAATTTTCATCCTTCGTTTTTCTGTCTATTTTCCTTCCAACTCGCTTCAGTTTCATAACATACCCCATGTGGGGAATTCAATAGTTCCACTGGCTCGGTGCAGTTGCTTCAGTTTCATAACATACCCCATGTGGGAATTCAATAGTTCCACTGGCTCGGTGCAGTTGCTTCAGTTTCATAACATACCCCATGTGGGGAATTCAATAGTTCCACCGGCTCGGTGCAGTCGCTTCAGTTTCATAACATACCCCATGTGGGGAATTCAATAGTTCCACTGGCTCGGTGCAATCGCTTCAGTTTCATAACATACCCCATGTGGGGAATTCAATAGTTCCACTGGCTCGGTGCAGTCGCTTCAGTTTCATAACATACCCCATGTGGGGAATTCAATAGTTCCACTGGCTCGGTGCAGTTGCTTCAGTTTCATAACATACCCCATGTGGGGAATTCAATAGTTCCACTGGCTCGGTGCAGTTGGAAGTCTTTTGCAGTATTCAAATAAAAAATTAAAGCAGAAATGTTTAAAAACTTCTGTACAACATACATTTGCCATTTTGATGATTGATGAAGTGTTGAAAGGGTAAGATGTGTGTAGTTTTTCTGGTATGGTTATTATTGTGCATTTAATATTTGAAAATGTCTATTTTATATGTAATATAGACAGATAAAGTGCTCGTTTTTGAGTGACCTTTGCGATGAATCCTAATTGATAAAGAAAAAAAGAAAATTTGAGGAAGACAATATTTTTGATTATTTATGAACCATGGGAGATTGCAACTAAAAGTAGAAACGGTTTATTAGGGTAGAACGATTATGGCATAAAAAACTCCTTAAATGTATGGAAAATTAAAATCTTAGCATTAATTTCTGTTTTTTAAAAAACAAAGTTTTAATTCATTTTCACCCACGTTTTACTTGGAGGCAGGGCCGGTCCTATGCACACAAAATTGGAGCAGTCCGGTCTAGGCGCCATTTTTCCAAGGCACTACTGGAATGATATTCTAACACCTAACACAGGGCCATTGAGGTGATTAGGGGCGACAAAATTTTCCATGCGCCAGGCGCCGTTTGCCTCAGGGCCATCCCTACTTGGAGGCACTGCTTTTTAGCCTTTATGGACTGTACGTCACGGTAAAGTAGTACATAAAATGCGGTCGAAATCTAGTAGGAAAGAAAATACCCATGAAGTGGTAGATACTCTCAGCTGAAAGACCACCACATGAAGAATTCTTTGTAATGGCTTAAACCGTGTTTGGTGACCAGACGTGAATAGCCCAGTATTTCCCAATCTTCCTATTCTTTATCCCATTTCCCTTACCACACCCACCCTTTAGCCTCACAACATAACATACTTAAAATGGGGGTACCATAGTCCCACTGGCTCCGGACAGTTGAAACTCTTATACAGTAACAAAAAAACATTTTGTAATTTTAATTGTTAAATTACCCATTATGAATCGCATCCCATAAATTATTGAAGCGGTAATAGATTAAGTATTACATTGCATGTTTAACTGAAGATGTGACCACACGATAGCAGCGGATCATGGAACCCCTAATTGTAAAGTACACCTGACCATCGCACAATTAGTTACGATTGGGGTGCCGCTGACGGACAATGAAATGGTTCCCCTTCATCATTATTTTTTTGCTAAATATCCTTTATCTTTAAAATCGTTCCTTTAATTTATGCGAATTCGAAAATGAGGGGAACGATTTAAAAAAAAATTATAATCGTCTACACGCGTATCGCTTTTCACGTAACAGTTTTTTTTCTTACAGATTTACGGTAGGTGCTTACCTACCATATAAGATTTCTGTATTTTTATCTATGGCAAAAATATTTTACCGTAGCGCAAACAATATAGCTTCGCATTTAATTGCTGATATTTATTCATTCATTACATTGGCAACATGGAGCTACTCACCTTGTCTTTGAAATGTTGTCTTCACGTTAAAATACTTTCACATATTCGCGTTTGACAGTTAGTTTTAAAGAAACGAGGCAAAACATTGTAATAATTTTTTTAACGTTTTGATTTTCTTTTTAATTTATCTAACATCTAATACATGGTTATTTCGATACAATTTTTTTTTCAAAAATACAAAAAATAGCCTTTTCATGTAACCTCCCTTGCAAAGCATTAATTTTTTTTTGATATAAAATCATCTTGGAATATGATGTTGAATTAACTCGTTTCTGAAAGTACCATTAATTTTTGAACACCGATTGATTAAAGTCAAACATATGCACTTGGACCATTGTGCCTTTAAAAAATTATTATTATTTTCCTATGAGCCATTTTTGTGTTGCCATTTAACTATTTTAACCGATCGCAGCGCTGTCAATTATATCTATGGTTAAAAATGTCAGACTGTATTTATATATTTATTTCCATCTCACTCAAATGTATTAAATTTGCTCTAAATGTTTTCTTAGTAATAAATTAGTATTTTATTGCCATTCCTCTAAATTGTATTTTTACTTTAGGGTTCATCCTAATCGTGAGAATTCTCTTGTAAAGGATTCTAATTAATTCGATTCAATTATTGTGTCCTTTTAAATATCAGACTATACAAAAGCATTTTTTTATTATTCATAGGTTAACTAGGTAGGTACTATATCGATACAAAGTTCCTTTCACTAAGAATTACGACTGAGCACCATGCCTAAAATATTCAACAAATCTAACACGGTGTTTTTTTTAATACAACTTTTCAAAAATAAATATATTTTTAAAAACTTATTGAAGTTTATAAACCTCATTCTATATTCTTAATCATTGAAAATAATATTAACAACTCTCAGAATGAAACATCAAATCAAAAAGACCGGACCTTGGTCCCGGATAGACCATGAGATCCTGGGTTCGAGTCCCAGCAGCTACCGTTATCTTTTCGGTTTCATGTTTGATTCTGAGAGTTGTTAATAATATCTTCTTTTTTTTCAATTTCATTGCAGTCAAAAAACAAAATTGACACATGCTATATGCAAGAAATGCATCTGCGAGAGTACCTACAGTAACTGTATTCGTATCAACTTTGGCTGCGATATCTATAACATAACACTTGTACCTAGACTTACACGCAGAAGTTAATACTTTTTCAAACATAGATATGTTCAACTGCACGGAATACAAATACAGAAAGACTATTATTGCATACATCCTCAACAATTATTAAAATATGAGTGTATGTATTAGTGAATGTGATATTCGCTTTGTTGCAAATTACATGGTTATACTTGCACGATTTCATTGCTGAATTTGTTTGTAAGACATTAATATTTAGTTGTTGTATTTCGTGAAGGCTATCTATTCTATCTATGTACCTACTGTGATGTATTTTACACCTTTATCACAATTGTAATTTGAATTTTAAATCGAAATGTAAAAGTCAATTAGGGCGTATGCAATATAATAAATAAAGAAAAGTAAAAACGGAGCTCTCAGCGGTAGAATTACTTTTTAGTAAGAGTTTCTTCTTGTTGATTTCATCCACGGTCTGCATGATCTTATATCCAAAGATAGATGCAAAATAATAATTTAATACCGGGACTAGTCGTTTATGTATCAGTACTTTTCGTTTGTCAGACGTAACCAACGGGAGTGTCTCGGAAGGAAAACCGAGTAATAATACCAAAGTATATTAAACTTGGCCGGATCCAATCGCTTAGAGCTCCGCCCATGGTCCCTCCTCCGGACTCCAATAAATTAATACATACACAAAGTAACAAAGGACCGATTAAACACATAGATCAATCTATTTCTAGTTCAGTTTGTTTGGCTTTTCCATGCGGAGGTTAGCTTTGCCAGATGAATCTGGGGTACCCGATAGTCCAGGAAATCAGAGAGTATGGATAGATTGTTCGGCCGTCATCACGACTTTGCCATAAAACTAACCGAGTATGAGGTACCTACCCTACTGGTACTTTGTTATTAGGTACAAGAAAAGTCGAGTCTAGCAGTGGCCGTCCATGTCTGTATGCCCCGATAATTCGATGCTAAGCTTTTTATAACGTAACTAGTTGTTACCTGAGACTTGGATATAACTTGACTTGCCAAGATAAAAGCTTCGTTTCCACAGAATCATAAAATAATACACATTTAAATATAGAACAAAAATAATCGATTGGTAAAATAAATTATAGGTAGGTACTTTATCGCTTGTCCAGATATGAAAAGCGGTCATTATTCACATGCATACAGAGTCACGCATAATATGTCGGTGGCGTAAACATGAACTAAACGCCGAATTACTTTTATCTATGGACTAAACTCATTCTGACAGATCTAAGATTTTGTTGACGTCGTTGCCGTGTTTTTAGTTTTCTTAATTAATTTGAGACTAACAATGCCCCAAGTTATAAAAAAAGCGGAATAAGAGAGACTCTTCTCAAACTGAAAGCTTTTTGTGAAGATGAACGGAAAATAAAGGCGCCATCAATTCCATTTGAAAAATGGATGCATGGTGTTGCCTTACCAAGAAATTAAATTCCCAATATATGATTAATGTAAGTTAAACAATATATATAATAATAATAACGCTTTTTTTATCGATGTTACGGGTGTATCTGAACATTCGGTGCGGAGAATTGCTGCCAAAGGAAAGGCACATTCTTCAACGAAAATCAGTACACCCGGAAATAAGCATCTTTGAATGTTTATATTATGAAAATTATTGATTAGAGTAATAGGATATTTACGTAAATAAATATAAAAAAAAGCCTTTTTCTACTGTTTTTATTCAATCTCCATCCCATTATTTTGTATTCATATTCTGAATTACCATTCAATACTGGAAATATTTTAATCTGGCAACACTAAAATGCATCACAGCGAACTCCTTTTTCGCTACTTATTCGTGACACTCTGTACCTTCACCAATTCGAAATTTGAAAATCTCATCTCTACTTTGCCAATAGAATAGCGGAATGTGAAGTACCCACCTTGCTGGTAGATTGTTATTTGTATATTTGATTTTTTAAATGTAAAAAATAAAAAAAATTGGATAAGAAAGCTGGGCATCACCCCAAGAGCTAAGAAACAAAATGAATTGATACGAAAGTAAAAAATAACACAATTGAATACAGCAATCAACACTTGTAATATGAATTTTATCCTTATATGCTCAAGAGGACACAAAACCCCCACAAAGTTAATACTTTTTAATACTATTTCTATAAAAAACACAAAAAAATCAACATTCAATATGCACAATACAGTCAACACGAATAAAACATATTTAAAGTAAGTATATAGGCAGGTACTTATTAAAAAATATGTACATATATACAAAACTACACAGCCATATTTCGTTAGAATGACCACAGCAAATTGATTTAGTATTTACCCAGAGTACTTATCGGGTAGGTACCGGCACTTAAACGCCTCTAACGAGCAGAGTAAACAAGGCATAATTAAACAGTGTGATAATTTACTAAACCAATGGACATCGGCCGATTCGGACATTTTACCAATATTTGTTATTTGCCTGAGATCGGTTTTCACGTCGAGTCCATATTATTATTATGCATTTCGAGGAGGTTGGGGCAAAACAGTGCAAACGGGTAAAATGACAGCTAAACAAGAAAATATTATAGGTACCTACGCAGCATATTTGATAAATGACAACCGGATTGGATAACTTTTTGTTGTTAAGTTCGAAGAATTTTTTTAACATAAAAAAACTACCATTACTACATCAAAATCATAATAAAGAATAAAATTACTAATATATGTTGCGTCTCCTTTTAAGAAAGGTTCTGTCATTATATAGCATGTATTAAAATGGAGGTTAATTTCATTCAACAAAACTTTGCAGTGACTATTTAAAAAAAATATATCAGAATAACCCCTTTCCAACAATTTTCGTTTTGAGAATAGAAAACACTCTTATTTGTCAGATAAAATTATTCTTCTAAAGTTCATAACGTAATAAATTTAGATTGATTATAATTACATATGTCCTGTTAAACGTAATTAGAACGTTACATAAATCATTACAATGAAGAGATATAAAAAATAAAAACACACACACATAAAATGTTAAAATAAATGTATACAAGATACAGTGTAACTTCTAAGGGGGAAGTAGTTATGCTGCGAATCTACGAGAGCTAACATGCATTCTAATTAAGTCATTTTAGATATTTAAAGATGTAATGTCCGCATTGCCTCTGTTTACCCTTTAAATGTACGTCGCAGGATTGGTTCCGTGAATGCGGACTTTCATGTTGTAATGTCAGGTGTATGGTCTATGGAGTCTGTATGGAGTATGCACGTATGTATACTGGCTGGTTGGATGGTGCGGACATGTAGCCTGGGTTCTCACGAGCCAATATGCAAATCCGTGGTCGAGATAGCGGGAGTTGACACACAGCGCCGCGGCGCGATGGAAAACTACTGAAAAATTACAGCGTTCTGGCGGGAAAACGACTGACTTTGACAGCTCTCAATACAAAATGTTAAATTTCGCATTTTAAAATAAACACACACCAAATACCAGTTTGAAAGATAATTTAATTACACACGGTAAGATCAAATGAATAATGATAAATACAGCATTCCCACCTGACGTTCATGTTATAAAAACTGTAATTCAGGGAATCTATAGAGCAGACAGCCCATTCCTGTGCATAATCAAGAGATTTGTTTTAAGGATAGTCAATTGGGAATAATATTCTGAGATACTTAGATGATTAATTAGAGCTTTAGATAGATGAAACAAGAATGGGATGTCCAGAGAATACATGGCACGATTAAATTAATGAATTACTTCCGTCTGATCCTGCAGGGTGTGCCAAGACAATGAATTATTTAAATGAAACATAGTATTACCGTATTTTTTAATGTTTTTATTACCGTACGAAATTAATAATTAATAATGGCAATGAACTACGATGAAAAGAAGCTCAAGTACGACGACTATTATTGCCCATTATTATTGTACAATTCGATTTAGAGCGATAAAGGAGGAAGTCATTTCCGATTAGCTACATGCAAAAGGCGTGAAAAAATGATTTAGTTTATTATTGGGAAAGCGATTCGTCTAACGGGTATATTAATTGATTAGGAACTATGAATGTTGGGTTTTAGACACGGGTAATCGAGATTCCCATTGAATATTATGAAAGTATTCATATCTATTATTATAACGTATTATTGTTTATTGAAAATAATATACGCAGATCGGTCAGAAAAGAAATATATTTCTGATTTGATTTCGATAAATGCTATGCCTTTTTTTAAATAAGAAATCAATATTTTTTTTGTAAAAATATTGCATTATCGTACTGCGTAAAAACATAATATTTCAAATTAATAAATAATCCCTCTCCGACGTTACTATTCCAATTAAATCTAAAATAAATATATTATATTACCAGCGATTTAAAAAAAATTGTTGCTTTTTGATTTTCTCTAATATATAATTATGTTACACACTTATATACCTACTATGTATCATATTCTTTTTTCGTTCTGTTAAAAACTTAAATTATTTTTTTTTGAATTGTACACTAAATCGAGTAAAATGTTTTAAAAAAATGCCAGAGCCCATGAGGGCGTTAATTAATATGTAATTAATACATAAATAAGCTGTACAAATAAAAGCTTACTTAAACCACAATTTTTTTTTGTTAAAATCACAATAATTCCAAGTAGAATCAATTCTTTATCGTATTTCCAAAAATCTTAAACCACAACTGGTTTTAAAAATAACAAAGGTATATAGCACGGAGTTTGTTTTCCTGTACCTACTTCTTACTGGCAATGACGTACCTTGAATTAAAAAAATAATAATAATTAACTCCAGTGAAATATATAATGGCTTTTATTATATTCATATAGATCAGTAAACGCCGATTCTGAATATATAACTTTTATTATATATAATTGTAGGTAGAATTTATAAATCGTTATTTAAAAGTAAACAAAAAATCGCCTCATCAAAACACCGTGTTATGTTGGTACCATTGCATTTGGAATATCTGACGTCACGTGCGCACTCCGTTTTTGGATTAGTAAGGATATTTTTATTTTTCGGTTGTTTCGTATTTTCAATATGTATTTTTTTCAGTTTTGGAGAAATTTAAACATAATTTGGGTGACTTTAAGCTCTATAATTTTTGTTCAATATAAAAAAAACTATTATAAATAAAAGAAATTAGAGAATTCACGAGCAAATCAATTATCAATACGGATATTACGATAATGTTAATGCTCAATAATATTATAATTCTTCGAGTTAAGGTTTCAAAAAAGGTACATAATTTAATTACTTATATTTAGTTATGGTTTACCATGAATAGAATATAAAATTATGTACGGTAAAGCTCATACTTGTTTTGAAATTTGACATTCTTACCTCAAAACTGAATAAAATCGACCGGTTATAGATTTGGAGCGTTTTGGCGGGCTTTGAAAAAATGAAATTATGAAAAATAACTTAAGAAAAGAAAAAAACGAAATATTCTGGTATTTAAGTTTGAACGAGATTGTTCATTAATATTTTTAAAATATACTGGAATTCCTCACAAATAAAAAACATACCATGTGTGTTTTTAACAACGATATCAAAACTATTGCTATGTTCAAAGGGAGTGAAAAAACTAGCTTTGATTCGAAAGTGCAATAAACCATATCAAAGTGTATACAGCATCCAATGAATGGTTGTATCCACTGAAAAAAAAGTGTTGATTCAACAATCGCCGATTACATCTGGGATTTAAAATATCTAGGGGCTTCGGTTATTCATTACACAGCGTGTTATATAACATTTTATGATAGGGTTGAGCCCGTGTTATTTAAGGGCGTTTAAAACATACCCCCCCTACCCTAAGGGTATGGCAGAGGGTCAGAATAACAAGTGCATTCATCAGTGCGGAAGTAATGGATGGCCCGTAAATGAATGGAAATTAGATTAGACATTCAAAAACGCTCTTGTTTTTTTTCGACGTTTTTTAAAATCTGTTTTAAATCAATAAGGAGCTCCAGTACAATTTGTTTAATTTTTTTTATCAATAATCAAGTTCAAACGTATTTACGTACTATACCAGTATATTTAATTTTTTTTGTTTCTAAAGTCACTTTTCATAGTCAAAATAATTTTCAAGGTATGCCAAAATGCTCCAAATCTTAATCGAATTAATAATAGTTTTTTTTTTTGTTTATATTGAACAACAATTATAGAGTTTAAAGACACCCAAATTAAGTTTAAATGTTGCCAAAACAAAAAAATACATATACAAAATACAAAACAAAATCGAAAAAATATTTTTAAATGCCGATCCAAGTCAGATGCTCCAAATGCAATGGTACTAACGTAACAAGGTGTTTCGATGAGATAATTTTTTATTAACTTTTAAATAACGGTTGATAAATTCTACGTACAATTATATATAATCAACGTTACATATTCAGAATCGGCGATTGCTGATCTATATGAATATATATTTTTAAAGCCATTATATTTTTCACTGGAGTTTCTTATTGTAATAAAAAAAAATTGTTCTTTAGTTTCCTAATTTAAGATTATAGACCTCTAATGAGAAATTATCAACATACCTTGACTTAAAAATAGTTATTGTGTTTAATTCGTAGAATTAAATTATAATAAATTAAAGTAAATCAAATTTAATACGAATATTAATTAATAAGTTCTTCAAGTATTTTTTAGTTTTATTATTATGACAGCTGTTTCGGTGTTCAAAGCCATTTCCAAACTGTGGTTTGGCTATATTAAGACGCCTTACTTACATGATTTTCCCCCCTCCCCCATTTAAATTTTTAGTATTTTCACGAAATTAAAAAAAAATGATTCAGGGACCACAGACATTTAAATTCACTGCCTAAATAGCATTCAGGTCTTGAAGAAAAATCTGCCACCATTAAAAGCGGGGAAAATAGATTTCAACTATAACTACCTCCCAGAACAGAGAATTTTTTTATCACAATAACTGTAGTTTGAAAATAACTTTGAACGCCGAAACAGCTATCACAATAATAAAAAAATAAAAAAATGCTTTCAAATTGTCTTATTTAATGCTGTTACAATTATCGCAGTGTGTTATTTTCATTGAAATAAAATGATCTTTTTAATAATTTCACTGGAAAATTATTTGTTGAAGTCGAATAACAAGTTTAAAAGATTTATGAATACTATGTTCAGGTCAGCTCTGGTTGCTATACCAGCTATATCCTTATATTGGGTAGTTACCTACCTAAATAGTGATACATTTTGCATAGTGTACGAAATATTTTATCGTCCGACTTTTATAATTCAGTTTATTCACGTACAGCTGGTAAAAACAACGTGTTTTGGGTACCTTCCTACGTGCACACAGGTAAATATAACAAAAAAAAAATCTCCCGTCAAAGACACCGATAGATCATCGTTGCCAGTATGAAAAATCACAGATCACGTCAGTAAACAGACAGGGACCAATATTGATTGAAATCGTTTTCAAATTCTACATGTGATTAGCTGATCATTAGTATGCGAGATGGCCACTCCGCGTTTTAAATCAAACACGAAAATAGTCGTGTAAATCAAAAACACTGAGAGCAAACAATATGTCTGACGTTTATAAGCAATGATAAAGAATAGAGATTGCTCAAAGTAAAAAATAATAATAATAACGAATTTTCTGACAGGTAGAGACGGACACAATCGAAATGCTTTGTAACGATTCGAAAAAACTATATTTTTTTATTATATTTTATTTTATTTATTGATGAACCATTGTCCAATTACATAAAATATATAACACGAAATAAAGTAAACAAGAGCTACAGAAAAAAATAATAGCACATACATACATAATACACGACTGAAGCTGGAACAAATAATATATACGAGTACACATACATTTGACAAAACAAGTCAAAGCCTGTACAAGGTTTTGGTAGAGTCCATGACGTTAAACATAGGTACTAAATGATAATCTTCGAATTTTATTTTCGTGAAGACTATGACAAAAATTATTTACTCTGGTACCAAACATTTCAGGGCACTGGCTTGAGTTAACAAGTCTCGACATTCTGGACAGTGGAGAATGGTAACCATTATTAGTATGGGAAAAGCAATTAATTGTTTCTGTGAGTTTCTATTGAGTCTAAGGAGAACTGTGAGCTTCGTATGGGTTAAAGCAGTGTTTCTTAACCGTATTGAAAGAATCGCCCCCTTTAACACCCCGACTCTAATAACCCCCCTCCCCTAATAACCCCCTCCCGTACGTATAAATTGCAACTGCTTCACAATTAGATTAATTTGAAATTAGAAAAAGTGTGAATAGCCAATTAAATATTATTCATTTCTATATTCAGAGTATATTTATATTGAGTGTTTCAGGCTAATAATTATTGTTTATAAAAATAATTGTTACCCTTTGCGCTATGCACAAAAATCTTATCTTAAAACTTTAGTTTATCAATTAATAATAATAATTACTTTGATAATTTAGTTGTTTCTTGATTTTGTTTGAATTTCTACTTTATAATGGGTATAAATATGATAATAATAATATTTTTGGTTCATGTTTATTATTTGTCATTAATTTTTGAGTAATAATACGTTGTATCCTGACGAAGGAACTATTGGTTTTGAAATATGCAGATATTTATTTATTAGTGGTTTAAACAAAATCCCTTAATTTACTTTAATAACACTTTCCCCACAGTAAAGAATTTCGAATGTTGTGATTCTTCTAGTGCATTTTTAAACTTATATGTTGATATATGCACAAGTGCATTAAATGTTAGTAGATAATAATATATTTTTATTATTTTATCTCAGAAGTCAGAATAAATGCTAAAAAAAACAACAAATGTTGACCAATTGTACGTACCGCTGAAAAACCAGTTGGATAATATTTATTCAAGTAAACATTAATAACCGATCGATTTGATAATCTCTCTACTACACGTGTGACTTTCCTCTTAACCATATCAAACTCTCATGAAAGATTTCGCGAATCCTAAAAATACGGCAACGAAAAGTGGGGAATACATAATTAAAATGATTCGATTAATTACCGAGATTGAAATTTCAAGAAATACAATCAAAAATGGCATCGAACACTTTATCCTTTATCGGACGCGAAATCGGAAAAAATGCTCCCAGCTTTCAAGAAAATTGGGATAAGGATTAAATTGATTGGGCCGATATCATCAGGGGAGCTTCTGAGAGCTTCGCACTTGGATCCTTCACACGCAACCAATCCTTGCGAGATTAACAACGTTATATTTTGCTGCCGTTTACGGTTAATAAAGATACAACAATGGCCTTATATTATTATAAACAGAGGTGGATTTAAATTTTATAAACGCATGAAATCTGTTTGATTATAAATGTGCATATATTAATAAGAATGTGCATATATTGTAAGGAATAAATACAGCTAGCTTCTTTTTTTTTTCAATTTAACATTAAATTTAGTTTTGATAATTTAACTTCATCTCTTTATATGGTCTATAAAAAATATGTAATGATAGCCTGTCCAAAAAGAGAAAATAAATGTTAAAAAAAATAAAAATAAATTCGTAGAATAGACGTAATATAAGAATAGGAAGTAATATTTGTACAGCGCCCCTGAGGTGATTTCTCACAAAAGCGGCGCTATAAAAATCATCCGATTATTATTATTATATGCAGGAGAATAAATATTGAACGTCTGCTATTAAAGCTGCACAGCATTTCCAAGTGGAATTTTGACGTCAGATGGGAATGCTGTCCTTGTTCTACCGGTATTTCAATGGAAGATGCTCTGAGGAACTAGCGTCATTGATCCCTTTGGCACCGGTGCATAGTCGGGAAACATGCCAAAAGCGCGCCCAAAACGTGCACACGGTTGACATAGGTCGCATGAGAACGGGTCGATTCTACAACTCGTTCTTGTTTTCAACAGTTCGGCTATGGGATGATCTGCCGGCCTCTGTGTTTCCTCCCTCCTACAACATGGGTATCTTCAAGACCCGAGATCACTCCTTTTTATCCACTAAAAGACCCTCCACACAAAATCCCCAAAGACGATATAGGCATTTAGGGAAATTATTTCACTCAGAGCCACCTGTGTGGAGTTACTTTAAAAAAAATATCATTTGATTCATTTGATCGTGCCCTGTATTATTCGGGCATCACCGACTTCCACCTTCTACCAACCATTTCCGCGTCATATATTATCCTTACACTCCTATCATCGCTCATCAGCTCTACATGCCCAAACCATATAAGTGCACCTTTCTTAATCTTAACCGAATAATTAAGCTTACATCAGTCTTGAATTCTTTTTCTGGATCTCCTCATTTTTAACAAGGTCATACATACATGGTTTTACAACACAGGTATGCCGCGGGTAGAACATTTCTACAGCATTCAGTCTACTTTTATCTTTTATCTTCCAGTTCCGTGGCTCACTGCCACACATCAGGGTTAGTGTCAGCACTCAATTGTGGACTATTTAACTATTAAATGGGTATATTATTTAGTATACAACTCTCTTCAATTGTTCAGATATATGGTATTTTGTTTTATTTTCTTGTGAGTACAGCGGACATTTCAAATATCCAAACTCCATGATAGAATTGACGTTGCAAAAATTTTTTGGGCCGACCTAGAAATTTCAGAAAGAAAAAAGGACTAATTTTAAGACGTAAAAGCCAAAAGCTGCTTTATGGTTAATATACACATTGCGTCGGTCCAAGGTGTACCAAATACTGGTATAATAAATCTCGACTACACCACTGCGAGAGTCAATGAATGAGGACCTAAAAAGAAAAAGCGGAAACTGAAGGCAAATGGCTTCGCGGCCCGACCGATATCGCCCATATCTAAATTGGAGGCAGTAAAATACAAAGAGGCTTTAATTTGGGAATACGCAATTGAACGGTATACGCTTTATTTAATTTCGCCATTCGGGTACCTTTATCCCGCGAGATCTTCAGATTCCCGACTCCCGACCCTCCGCTACGTTCCGTGCGAGTGTCTGCATCCGAGGTAGATACATGCGGCCTCGGTAGATAATGCATCCGATTGGAATTTTATTCCTCGAGGATTGAGAGGCTGCTTTTAATCTCGCGGCAGGAGTGGACTATTTTAATTACGCCAGGCCCGAAATCACGCACCCCATATCGCCTGCGAGGTGGGGGAGTGTGTGTGATTGAGATAAAACTGTGGAACTCGTTCCTGGAATGCTGAGAAGGGGGGAATGGGGAAGGTAAGGACGCGCGATTGTGGATGCTGACATTTCTCTTTGTAACGCAAAGGAACACGTGCAGCTCGAAGTATCATAAAGTGCAAAGAAAGAATTATTGATTTATCTTCGCCATCATGTTGTGTTGTTTAATAAATTGAAAAATGAATATTTTTGATAAATATCAACTGACCTTTTAAATTTTGTTTTTATACACATTGATTATCACTTCGTTATTATTGTATATTGTTCAGAAATTCTGCTGTGTAGAAGTTAAATGAACTTTTTTTTTAAATCTGACCAAATATTGGTGTTAGAAAGAGCGTTAGGAGTTTTGGTTTTGAGCCTAGGGGTTTAAAGGTGAAAAACTTTTTTATTTAAATCTGCTATCAATTTCGCATTACCATCCATCTAGAGTAGAATTATGAAATAAAATGAAACACAAATAATGCAAGGGGTGATGAGTAAGATTTAGAAAGGGACGCTTAGATGGTTTGGGCATGCAAAGCGGATGAACGTAAAAAGGAGTGTTATGAGAATATATGACGTTAATGTGAATGGAAATAGAAGCCGGGAATACTTGAGTCGAATAACAGAAGAGTATGTATGAGACGATGTATGAATGTGAATGAACCAAGAAGTGGGTGCCAAGACCAAGTTGTGTGGCGGTCCGTCCTCTCTACTTACCCCTGTTCATTAGTTGGTTCCATTACACAGCATCATTTTACATGGCATGTTTTCAAAAGTATAATAAAGGTACTTCGTATGGTGTTTTATAATGTGGAATGTAAGGTAGGTTTGAGGAGGTGATACTATGAATGGAAAGATACATATTTCGTGAACACCTCACTAGGAAAACCGTGCTAAGGTGTTCACGTAGGTGTTCACGATGTGTTAAATGTGGTACAAGTATTGATGTATATTGGTTACTTTTGTATCAATATTTTAGAACTGCTATATAAATATGAAGTAAGTGTGGGATTTGAAGAGAAATACTTTTTTTGGTTACAGTATTTAAACACCTCTTCAAATTCCTGAAAAACAAGAACCTTGTAATTACCGATACTTTCGAGTAAGTTTGATAACAGGGTTTGGTTTAATAATGTTTTGAATAAAGCGAATTCCTTATATACTCGTATGTGGTCATGACACAAAAAAAGAAAGAGAAGTCTCAAGCCTTCTGGAAAAGAGGAAAGAACTCTAAATTTATGATACTTAAAATGTTTTAACAGTTGATTAAGCTGATTAAAAGAGTTGCAAATCACTGTTTTATCTGTCATTTATTGTCTGTGGTAACGGAGGTGTAATTTAGATTTCATATCCACCGGTAAATTTCTCTATGGCCAGTCAGGAAATGAAACGGCGATCATATTCGCGCAAGGCACAACCAGTTCTAGAAACGTGAAACAAACCATAAATAATAATATTATAAATATCAGAGGATTGTTAAGTGCATAAACCCCTCGGGCCAGGCTACCGCTTCGGCTCATTTGTTACTCACTGGCTGCTTACTCGTGTGAACACAGCACTATCTATTATTATATTATTATTTAGCTGGTATAAGATGTATACACCCCGCTTTGGGAAAGGCGTTTCTTTACTCACAGTTTTGCCAACATAATAAAATGAACATGGTAAAACAATGTTGCGTAAAGTGTTGTTTTTTAAACAGTTTTTTTTAAACAGTTTTTTTTCAACGGTTTTTTTAAACAGTTTTTTCAACTGTTTTTTTTTTCTCATATAAGATGGATTGATTCGAATATGATTTGGTTGTTACAGACAAATTAATATCGTCTGTAAAACTATATATAATTCGTAGTGAATTATTACGGTAAGAACAAGTTCTTTTTTTCTGTTTCGCTGTCTGGAAGTTTAAATGATGTTCAATCAGTATTATTAACCGACTATAACATTGCACCAAATTAAAGAAAGCTCTATCAAATTGTCATATCATGTTTCTGCCGAAGACGTAATAAATAACTACATTTAAATAGATAACTTGTTTCAAATTAGGAAATACGCCTTAGTCAAATTATATTATTCTGATGAATACGCACATATGACACAAACTTTATACATAAATAAATTAAAAATGGCTTTGTCACAACTTTATTCATATATATATATATTAACATGTTTCTAAAGCGATGCTTTCCTAATCATGAATATACAGAATACTTAAAAATAATAATGTCAAGTATAATTATAATAATAAATAATAATAATAATAATTGGACCATTTCTATAGCGCCGCTTTTGTAAGAAACCACCTCAGGGGCGCTGTACAAATATTACTTCCTATTCTTATATTACGTCTATTCTACGAATTTATATAATATTTATTTTTTGTTTTACATTTATTTTCTCTTTTTGTGCAGGCTATCATTACACATTATTTATAGATCATATAAAGAGATGCAGTTAAATTATCAAAACTAAATTTAATGTTAAATTGGAAAATAAAAAAGAAGCTAATTGTATTTATTCCTTACGATATATTGCAAGACGCTAATACAAATGATAGAGTGATTGTTTTCATTATATTCAAGAGTGTATTAAAGCTAAGACAAAGAATTATTATCCATATTTTTAGGATAAATAACACAGAAAACTCTTAAAAGGGTGGAGCGGCGGGGGAGGATGGTGGCCGGTGAGATTGATCCAGAGAGCCCTCAAAATCTTTAATAATAATCAAATATATTTTTAAAATAGCTATCTCTTGAATTTATCTTCATATTAACCGCCCTACCCATATGAACGTACGTGAAACGGCCGCTATATTATAGCCCGAACGCAACAAGCCGTATACCGTACGTTAAGGTGCAAAAAAGCTATACCTGAAACCCACAAAACCTTCGTATACGTCAAGTTTGTTCCTGCGTCATCTAGTTTAGTATTTATCGAAAACGAAAATACCCGTTAAAGCTAACGGATATGATCGGGTATTTTCGTCTCTCCCATACAAGTTACGTCACTAATCACACGTATTGTTATTGCGAAATCTAATGAAAAAAACCGATGTTTTATTACCGACTTTTTGAACAATAATAATAACCCAAAGGACGAGCGGTTAATATTAATAAAGAAAATCTTTTTAATTTCTAATATTCATTGTTTTATAATAAATTTTTATTAACATTTTTGATTAATTACATACATACTTTAATCAATTTTTGTTTATGTTTATAAATTGTCTATTCTTACATTATTGTGTTCTCTATGTTATTTATTTATCTATTCTTGACATTATTATTTTTTAGTACTCTGTATATTCCTGATGAGGAAAGCTTTGCTTTCGAAACGTGTTGATATGCATATATTAATAAAGTGGTTATTGCAAAGTAATTTTTAATTCATTTAATAATAATAAATACCAATCTTTTGAAGAAATTACAAACTTTATTGTCTAGTTAATGGAATCAGATCCACATTATTAACATTATTAAACGACTTCTATAATTAAATTATTTTAAAATTGCCAGTAACAAACAAGACCCCGCTTAATTTTTCCCACATTTAAGGTGATGATTTATGGCAAATGCTCGAAGCCTAAAAGGAAGTGACAAGAAGCCTGTGAGAATTAATTTCGTTACCTAAATATAAACCATATTTATTGCAGTGTCAAGATGTATATAATTTGAGAGAGAAACCATTGATAAATAGAGTGAAATCATTGATATATCATTTCGAACGACTCGAAGCCTTTCTCCTTCAAATTGAATTATATAAAGATCTTTCGAAACTTAATCTGATTCATCTCCGGGCGTTTGCAGTAATTTATTCTAATTTTTAATAGAATTGAATGATCCGGATATGTGAAAAAGTAGCAGATAATTTCTACACAAAGATTGACATGTCAATTATAATTTAATTATTGAATCAAACAGTGGAATTGTAATTTCATTATAATCAACTCGTGGGGATTACACAATTTTGCAATAGTTTGTTCCAATTTGATACTTAAAGTTGTGTAATTTAATTACATTTTTAAAGATGTTTGTTTCAAATTACGAGAAATAGTAAATAAGATGATATATTATTAAAATAATGTAATTTCGCAGACGATTCTTTTCAATTACTATTAATTTTACTTTAATTGCGTAAGTACAAGAAAAAAAGGCAGAATTAACGATAAGCAAGCACTTGATAGAAATGGCAAAAATCAAAACGTTATGTTAACATTTCGAATTTTCTTCGAATGTTAAGTATGTTTCTCTCCTCTAATGCGCACAAAGCGTTCACGTATTCCCGTTCATATTTATTTGTTGTACGAGTATAAAAGATCGGGTCTAATTTCTACTGCACCAAAAACATACAAAAAAATTGTGTTTCCCAGTGTAATCGTTACCACTAGACACTAGGTATATTTGCAATCTTTATGTATAAAAAAATGAATGTTTGTCTGTCTGCCTTCGATTTTCTCGAAAATTACTCTACCGGTTTCGCTGAAATAGCACAGTTTGTTTTTATTAGTGCCGGGAAGGTTTAGAGAGTAGTTTGAATGAAATCCAATATCTCAAACTGTTGCAATAACGTTTTAAAACTAGTATGAAAAACATTGAATCAGCCGTGCCGTATTGAGGTTAGCCCATAGATATACAACTCTGGTTAGCCACAGATTACATATTCAAAAGAAGAAGGTTTGTTTGGGTAGAATATTTTCAAAATGGAAAACACAAGTAGGTACCTACTTAAGAACTTTATTATTTAGATATATTTTTAAAAATATAAACGTTCAGAATGACATAAAATTTTCAAATTGTTTCTTTGTTTAGCGATAGCAATAATCGTCAGAAGGCATTACTTTCGCTGTTAAATTAATTATGGCACCCAAAGGACAAGCAAGATTTCACAACTTCAGAACTTTATTTTTTTTTTAAATCCCGAGCAAGGCCGGATACACATCAGCTAGTATACTAGTAAATAATTGCAAAACTTTATCAGTGTTTTATGTTTACATTTGACTTTTTCTAATGTGTGTACCGCACAAGAGTCTCAACTGCTCCCAACCGTTTGGAGTCAGAGACTATATCATCCCCAATTGGGGTATGTGATGAGACTGAAGGTAGTAATGAGGGGGAGGAGATGGGGAAGAAGTCAGTGAGAAAGTATCTGGATCTAGTCACCAAAAATGGCTAAAGCAACGTTTCGATTTTGAATGGTGGTCCTTTACCACTGAAAGTATTTACCACTCTGGAACGTGCCGCAAATACACTACACATTATTTCAAATTAATAAGTTGTGAAATAACACAAATTAATCACATAAAAATTACTTGCTCACGCTGAGAATGAACCCGCGACCTCGGGATTCATAGCCAAGGATAATAGCCAAGGATCATAACCACAGAGGCCGTCAGAACTCATATACGCTAGCTGCACTCGTACACATAAAAGGGTATAGGTTTTTACTAATTAAAAGTCATTAAAATTGATTATTTATACAAGAAAACTTTTAGTTGTTAGAAATATTTTTATCGATTACACCCGAAGTAAAGAAAAATTGACGCCCAATCACACTGTCCTTTTACAGGTACACCACCCCCCGAACTTATTAATATCTCAGTTAATTGAACATCAGATAAGTTATCGAGTGTTGCGGGCGGCACGGAGCACGGTGGTTAGAGGTAGCGCGCCCGCCTTGGGGCAGGGCGGGCGCGGGTTCGTTCCTAATGGTGTCAGTAGCAGAGTCAGCCGCCCTAGGCCAGCACGATCGGTACCCGATCATTGACTTATTATTGGGAATATCCAATATGGAATTACTCGAGTGATTTAACGCAATCGAGATGTCGATACATCATCGCGGTTTTATAATTCAATAATTTATAGATTTAATCCAATAGGCGGGCTTACAAGGCTATCATAATATTATTGCAGAATTAAATACAATTACGTAAGTTTATTTTAATATGTAAATCATGAAAATATTACAAGCTTAAGTATTTTCGAAATAATTAATTTTAGAGTTACATTTATAATTCTTTTTTTTTTTCTAGAATTTTATAAACAAACCAAAGAAAAATAATCTTACATAATAATAATCTTATTTTAAGCAATAGTGAACAGCCTTTTAATTGTTGCCTCCCTATTTTGTTCGTTTTTATATAGTATAAGAGTTTTTTTTATGAAGTTATGAATTCTTGCTTGTCGTTTGGGTGTCATAATTGATTTTACAGCGAAAGTAAAGCTTTGTGATGACTATTACTATCTCTAAACAAGGGAACAATTTGAAAAAAATATTTCTTTCCAAAACATTTATTTTTTCAAAATATGTATAAATAAAAAAGTTTTTAAATACATATTGGATTTCTTTCAAACAACTGTCAATTCCTTCCCGGCACTAATAAGAACAAACTGTGCTATTTTCAGCGAAACCGGTCGAGTAATTATAGAGAAAATCGAGGATGGACAGACAAACAGACAAACATTCATTTTTATATACAGAGAAGATTTGCTGCCGTTTAAAATTATCTCTATTTTCGCCTTATGGTCCTCAGTTTTTTTAGGGTAGGCACAGCTTTTCAGCCGTTATGGACCGCATACCACTGTACATATATAATATACATAAACAATATCTCTGTATTATTCTTTAGTTATTATAAATTCCCCCGGTGAAGCTAAGCGAAGCCGGTTGGCGTTAAAATATTATAAATTTGTGGTTTCCAACAAGGTGATTGTTTAATTTAAAATAATTTAAAACCACAAAGTGATTACTTTTTATGAAAATATTAAAAAAATAATATACAATTCGGAAATGACGCCATAACATAATAAAATGGGTTAGCTCTAATATAATAAGACGACTTTTTTGATTAGCAAACATTTTTACGCGATTTAATTCGTTTTTCACTGTCATTATTGACGGTCTTTCAACTACTAGTTAATCGTCTACTTCCATAAACTATTAATACGATAAAGTAATTTAAAAATGCATACTACTGATTGAATCCAATTTCCTTCAAATCATATTTTTTCCCGACTTTAAAAATGAATGTGCAGTGAGCCTACAATAAACATGTCTCATTAGCTTTATTTGCGCAAACAAACCACTCTGCAAATTTACTGCCCTAGGCAACTGCCTTACTGCTTACCGAAGTAGCGCCAGCATTGTTCTCATTACGCACGTCGGGAGTTGCGCCCCATTAGCGCAAGGGAGTGTACGGTGCCCTAGGGCTGCTCCAGCCACGTGGGCCCCCGTAATAAGCAGCTCCCGTCTTGTGATTATATTACAGGTAATAAATTATGCAAGCCTGAGGGTAGATACTCGATACAGAGGTGTTAAAATTAATAAACTTTTTTTACTTCAGCGTGATTATGTGATGTAACCAGCATTATAGTAATACGCACTGTACTAACAAACCGCAAATATGATACGAAAAACGTATTTTTAACAAAATTAGGTTAGGTTAGATAGTTGTTATGGAATTTATCGAGTATGTATATCCTTGAGACCAACGACCCGGCGACTCAGAAGGGAAGCAATCCTGTGGATTAGGCCTGAGTAAAATATCGTCGAAGCGCTGCAATAGCGAGGGAGCTCAAATGAAATAATTTCACATCCGTTATTGCAGTACACATAAGTGTATCAGATGATTACTGATAAAGACGAATAAGGAATTGCAGCCATTTTAAATTTATTTTTTAACTCAAATTAAAGTATTTTTTTAATGTTCGTTTTTATATTAAAATTAATTAGAATATTTTCAAACCATACAAAACGGACGGATATCGAGGGGCAGGAGGCGGAGCGGGGTGGTCACATGGAAACTTCCACATAATGAAAATTTACGCGCGAACCTTACGTGATCTCAGTCCGATGATGCTAACCAAGCAGGGCGTTTTGACGAGATGTTGTTTTATTATATGAATCAATGTCTTTTTTGGTACAGGTATCTTAAAATTACTTCACTGTTTTCTATATTAAATAATGTAAAGTGTACTATACGAGTACATATGTTATTATCTTAACAAAATAGAATATTTCACATCTGTGTACAGAATTGGACTACTTGCTACAACATGGCCCAAGCTAGCGTAGCAAGTGGGGAACAAAAAAAAAGTAAAATAAATATTAATTATACAATTGATTTTTAAATTATATTATATCTACGTATAATATCGGCGTTTGTTGATCAATATGATTTTTTTAAGCCACAGTATTTTTCATTAGAGTTCTTTATTGTATAATTATTTGAATATGTAAGAGAAATGTTTTCTATGGAGAAGAATTAAAAAGATCGTTAAGAGGAACCGCTCAAATCCACAATTTAGTTTTGTATGAAACAGGCCGCGTTCCTTGCAGCCGTTACTCTTAAGTTGAAACACTTCGGAAAACGGTCAATAATCGTGAAACAAATAATAATCTAATAGGTTCCAGCGTGCCTACGCGAAGTTTGAAAGCGTATTCCTTGTTTTTTTTTCTGTTGCAAAAAAGAACAAAAGGTTTTATAGGCGTAAAATAATAAGAGTTCGGACACTAAAGGCATAATATCATGTTTTAAAATAAGAGACGATGCTATTCTCCCGATTTGACAGCGGCAGATCGGACCATTCTTCCTGGCCATTGGTCCATACGGAAGAAATTGTCCGAATCATCTCGGTCCCTTCTCATCTGTGACGGCTTATCTGAGCGATCGAACCAACGGACTTTTGTACCAAGAATTTATTGCCACTTGATCGGAACGCTCATCTAGTATGGGCCTGGTTTGTAAAAGACATTACGGTCTGCTCTAAAAAAATACAAAAAATTATCCAAATTCGATTTTTACTAGAAGTTACTATTCAATAATGCAGAAACAATAATGTTCATTCAGGCGTTTTTTTAAAATGTGAATACCGCACAAGAGTCCCAAATGTCCGGAGCTAGTGGAGATACTGAGAGTATCTACCACTCACGTTAGCTACCAAACAAAGCTGTTAAATTTAAGGTTTTAACGACCGATACACCATTTTCCCCTTTTAAAAACGGAAAACGTTGCTAAAACCTCGATCACACGGAGAGATTTTAACGCTGCTATTTGAACAGTAGCGTCGAAATCGCTTGGTGTAACAAGGTATTCGCTGCGAGTAACTCAATTAGCAGCAAAATACATTCACGCGATTCGACTATAACATGTTCAATTCTTAACGAGGTAAACGCATGATTTTAGCGATCACTTGACCTAGTTGCTGGTCATGTGACTTCTTAGCGGCTATGCGGCGCTCGTATCGCCTCGTGACATCTCAAATCGCTTGTCGCTAGTCGTAAAATGTTTTTACTATGCGTTATCAAACTATCTAGTTCAGTGATTCCAACATGGGCAATATCGCCCACCAGTGGACGATTTAACTCGCTTGTGGCGATCAAGAGTTAAAAGTGGTTTAGGGGGCGAACTTTGTGGACATATTTTATTATGAACACTGTAGATAATTCTGCACTTTTATATTGAAATGTTGTTAATATATATAGGGGGACGGTGAAGAAAAACATATTATAAAGTTGGCAATGTGTTCAAAAAGGCTAAATCATTTTGCAGCAATATACAGCCCGCTCACCGAGTAGAGAAGATTATCTTCACATTTATGCACCTCTAACCATAATTGACAAAAGAAGAGGGATAAATGTTCCCTGGCACTGTACACAAAAATTTTACAATACGATATATGTTTCTCATCAATAAGATATTAGAAGAGAAACATCCAATATTGTTTTATCGAAGGAAGCAATCACTTTGTGGCTTGACATTCACTTTCTCTGTCTCCATTATGATATCTCTGTATTTTAATTTTAGTTTATATGTGTACATTCCTGAGGAAGGTTGAGTCCAACGGAAACCGGTCGAATGCATAAATATGTATAAAAATAAAGTGGCTTAAAACAAAAACATTTTTTATTTAAATCCAATATTGTAATGAATTTTAATTAAATTAAAACGATTTTGATTAAATATAGCTCTGATTAAAAATCTCGACCCGGCCAGTATGTAATTATTAACTGTTTCCCCATCGCATGATTTGTGAACTTCATTTACATCACTTCGGCAATGTTCGGCTCTGCTCGGCTCCGCTCGACTACACTCGGCTATCGTCGCCTGAGATATGCTTTAATTATTGCAGATCACGAGCGAGCCGTTATTTGGAAATATATATTTTTTCGATCATAACTTTTTATGCTTCCTGGTAAACTGGTTTGGGATCACGCTAGCCTCCCCCAAGTCAGGGCTGGCACAATCTAATCAAATTTCGGCAACCGGAACAAACGGAACATGTTTAAATAGAACATGATAAAACAAAACAATGAAAAAATCAAACACATGTGAGGTTTGGTTCTTTTCCTTCGTTGTTCTGCTAATTACTGTTCAGTTTTATCACTGTTCTGTAGGTTAGGTTATTTTTTTCACTGTTCTGTCTGTAGGTTAGATTCTTTTTATATTAAATGAAAAACACAATTTGTAAAACACCACTTTTATTGAATTAATAACCGTCGCCAACCAGGTTTCGCTTCACCGAAGCTTCGTCAGGGCTTATTATTAACTAAAGATAATTAGATACAGGCACATATATATACATAAAACAATGAGTGAAAGAGATATAAAATGAAAGAAAGAGACACATATAGAGTGGGAGGGGAGACATTATTTAGGGAGGATAAGTGGGGGGGGAAGGAAAAAGGGGGGGGGGATTCTTTTTATTCACTTTTTTTTTCTTGGCTGTTCTTTTTTTAATATGAATACCGCACAAGAGTCCCAACTGCTCCCAAGCGTCTGGAACCAGTGAAACTATGACATCCCAATTGTGGAATTTTGTGAGGCTAGAGGTATTGGGGAGGGGAAGGAGAAGTGGAAGAGGAAGGTGAGGAAATACCTGGCTATTCAAATCTGGTCACCAAACACGGCTAAAAGCCATTTTAAGCAACGTTTCAATTCTGAATGGTGGTCTTTCACCAGGGCGATAGTGAGAGTATCTCCCACTCTGCAAACATAATATATATTATTTTAAATGAATTAATTGTGAAACAACACAAATTAATTGAATAAAATTTACTTGTGCACGCCGGGATTTCAACCCGCGACCTTCGGATTCGTAGTCGAGAGCCTTACCCCTCGACCGTGGAGGCCATGTTCTGCCTATTACTGTTCAGTTTTATCACTGTTCTGTTTCACACGAAACTTCATTTTAAGTCAACCTGTGCGCCATTTTGTTATGTTTTCCTAAAGATCTACTTAGTACATACTCGTATACGAGCTGGTCTCGTTTTTTTTGTCTAAAGCTTTGCTGTGTCTTCTAAAGCGGTGTCGAAAAACATCCTTAGATAAATGACATAAATTTTAAAAAGTCACAAATTATTTAGACTCGTAGATATGACGAGTAAATCTTATTCATTTTTGACAACCCTAAGCAGGAGCTTTTAATTTTGACTTATCTGTTCCAAACAAATTAATTGTATGTGAAGTCGATTAAAAATGCTCACAACGTCACAGGGATTGGTGCACTTCTTAAGAAGTTAGCCTCGCCCATTACGATTTGAGAATATTTCGGCAAAGATGA
The DNA here is from genome assembly GCA_022606495.2 of Halesus radiatus. NCBI lineage: Eukaryota > Metazoa > Arthropoda > Insecta > Trichoptera > Limnephilidae > Halesus > Halesus radiatus. The sequence goes on along the minus strand of JAHDVE020007501.1, from coordinate 255,117 downwards.
ACAAAATATAATGTTTTATCACGATTTAAAGCGAAGCTAAGAAAACAGCGTAAAGTTCACATATATAAAGTAAACGTTTAAAGCTTTATTACCTAACTTGATATGATCTGAATAGCCAGGTACTCCCCCACCTTCTTTCCCATCTCCTTCAGCCTCACATCGACCCCAAATGGGAATGTGATAGTCCCAGTGTTAGGGAGCAGTTGAGAATTTTGTACTGTATTCGAATATAAATATGTTTTTTTATTATTTATTTTTAACGTTTTCTGATAATATCAAGTACCAAGATACAACGAATGAAGATACAACTTAACAGAGAGCATTAAATTAATTAATTAAATATAAATCAATTAAATGTTCTATGACAGCACCCATCATGTTTAGCTTCATAATAAGGTAACTTTAATTTGAATCGTTCTTATAAGGATGCAATTAATTAAAACTAGTTTATTCTTAATTGAATAATATATTACATACAACGTTCTAATTTAATTGACTACCTCCCACTTGGCAAAATTTTTGATAAGTACTATTTTGGTATTTATGTGTCTCTTAACACGACAAATATTTCTTTCTGAAGCTTTTTGTTCAGTTATCCAGAAAATTAATTAAGATAAGATTTTAAATAGATAGATTGAAAAAAAAAATTGGAACGAAACCTATGGTTGGAACGTCTTAGTACATAATATATCACGTTGAATGGAGGAATTGGTGCTCATTAGTGGAGATATTTGGAGCAGAATACCTTTAAAATACCTCGGAATTTAATCCATGGGTGGGATACAAATCACTTCCTGTAATCTACCTATTATAATGGTTCATAAGCATACAAACAAATATGGACAAAGAACTTTAGATTACATGATTCCTAGCTGTTTAAATATGTTACACGCTAAAATAAATAAAAAAAAATAAAAACTGTATTAAAACAGTTAATAAATATACTGAAAGCTTGGCTAGCTGAAAGGTGCTATTTGTATTAGATAATAAGGAAATATTATTTTACGTTCGATTTATTGTTGTTGTTTATGTTTTATTTTTTTTTATTTTTTATATTTTTGTAGAAATATTTTTGATTAAGATTCTTAAAAATTTAAGTTTATTACATAAATATTTTTTAATGTTTTTATATATTTTGTAACCTTAACTGTAAATTTTGAGTTTTGAATAACAAGCTCCCGTTAGACAAACTACAAAAAAGTTCTTCCCGAACACAATTGCAATCGGAATAGAGTCTCGGATATACCTATCCGATTTCTATTTATATGATACATCTATTGACTTTTTTTACAAGTCTGGAAAGAAATATTCAATGTTTAATCATGATAAGGATAGCTGCCAATAATACGAGATTTAAAACAGAGGATAATATTAACAAGTCTTGAACTTTAGGTACGATATAGACAGAAGTCCTGGGTTCGAGCCCAGATGCGACTGATACCTATTTATTTTTCTGTTGTTTTTTCAGAATTCGTGTTTCATTCGGGATGTGTTAATATTATCTTCTTCAATGATCAAATATTACAATGAGGTATATAAACATAAATAAGTTTAAAAAAATTGATATGTCATTAAATTTACTTAATATACATATATGCATGTATATTAAGTAAATTTTGAAGGCGGCTTTTTTTAATCTTATGGTCATTTTCACTAGAACCTATTTTGTCGCGTTTGTTTTTTGGTGTCGCAGATAAAAGATGATTCAATCTGCTTATAAATATTTATTGCATTATTGGATATTAAAATTGCTAATGGTAAATTAGCGAGGTATTCAGAAGGGATTAAAATGCTTTTAGTTAAAGCTGATGTTTAATAAACATTTTGCAATCTTATCGAACGGGAATCATAACACAGGTTTTCGCGAGCATGATTTAAGAAAAAATCTTCCCAATAGAAGAGTTCACGACTTGGACCGTTATATCACGGACGATCTGATTCCATTTAATTTTAAAACGCGTAACTTTTTTATTAGTGACAATCTGCGTTAAATGTATTATTTTAATTACAAACTTGGAGATCGGTCGCCATTACTGAAATACGTGAGAAGAAATCATGTTTAATTAACTATTGACAATTTTATAAGTAATTTAAAACAAATTAATCGGCGTGTTAGACGTGGTTGACGGTCTCCGTGGTAGTGTGGTTACGATCATTGACTACGAATCCGGAGGACGTGGGTTCAAATCCCGGGGTGCACGAGTAAATTTATTCATTAAAATAATATATAGTATATTTGCGGCATGTTACAGAGTGGTAGATACTGTCAGTATCGCCCTGGTGAAAGACCACCATCCAGAATCGAAAAGTTGTTGGAAATGGCTTTAGACGTGTTTGGTGATCAGATCTGAATAGCCAGGTATTTCCCCACCTTCCTTCTTCCCCATCTCCTCCCCTCCTTAATAACTTCAGCCTCACAACATACCCCAATTGGGGATGCCATAGTATCACTGGCTCCAGATGGTTGGGAGTAGCTGGGACTCTTGTGAGGTATCACATTAAAAAGGCGTATTTCGATTGAATCGTGAATAATTGATTGTTCTCTGAGTCAATTAAAGAGGAAATTAAATAACAAGAAACGACGTAATAATTACAAATGGCCAAGATTAATTCAAATGTGTAGAAATAAACCATACGTAACACGGTCAAATTTGCATTGAAAAATTGTAAAATTGTACAATACTATTTTCATAAAATTTACATAGACTAAATAAAATCTAAAAAGATTAAATCTAATTTCCAATACTTAATAATAATTATTTATATAGCCCTATTTATAATGTTTAACTGTGTTTTATTATTGTTATTAACATGTTCAAGTCCTACACCAAACTCAATATCCAGTTCTCTTCATTTGTGTAGTAATAATACTTTGAAAATAATAAACTTAAATAAATAATAAGTATATCAATGTTTTTTTCTTATAATTAATTGACGAGCTGGTGAATGAAATCTATTAGCAACAAGTTATAATAGATTACCTACAGTTAGTAATAAGATAGAGCCTTTGAAATAACATTTATACAACACCCTTGAGATGATTTTTCACAAAAATTGCAACATACAAATTATCCCAATATTATTGTTATCCACACTAACGACATGATTGGATTCAAGTATTTAATTTACCTGCCTCGATCGTGTTATTAAATAACTAAATTCTCGAAAATATTTTTTTAAACTTCTAGAAAAAATTTCAAAAGTACAAAGTCAAAGACCACCCCGAAAATGGAGCTAAAGTGATAAATGTCGTCCGCCTGAGTATTTCAAAACACACGTTCAACGCGATAGATTTACTGTTCCAAAATTGGTATTTGAACCAAATACCTACTAGTTGAACTGTCGGAATGTTTGGCTTCTTTTAGCATATTAATCTACCATCTTGAAAAGTTAGGTGAGCTTCCCAAGCGACTTGGAATGCAGTGACAAGCTGGAAACCCGGGCTGAGAGGTCTGTTAGGGCCGGTGCTGCCCGGCCCTACTGGCACTTAGTACACTACTCCTAGCCCTAGCCATACATGTATAATATAACACGTATTTTAAATATTTATTGATAAATACCTGATAAAAGCGTGATCCGAAGTTCCTAATTTGTTTTCTACAATGGAATTTTATTTTATTTACGAATGTGTCGAGCATGCTGAGGACATAACTTTTTGAATTGTTGGTAAAATACCGAATATTGCCAAAGATATGTCGTGAAAACGTTAATTAATTAAGACGATAAGCGTGTGAGGTCACGGTACATAAAATGACTGGCGCAGCCATATATATCATAGGCGCGGCAGTATTCGTTACTGCCATTCGAATTATGAATTGTACGGAATTGTGACTCGTGACGTCACAGGTATATTAACTCTAATATAATAGTTTTAGAGTCTCGCTGTATTAATACCCTATCATCCTACTCGCATACCTCTGTCCATCGAACGCGTCCAGAGTAGTAATTTTGATTATTTGCATTTGCACATAGTAGAGTAGTATTATCCAACATGGCAAAGTAGGGGAAAGTATATAGTGAAGCCTTCGTCCAGTTGTGGATTATATATGGTTGATAACAATTAAAAAAAAAAAACTTTAACTTTAGCTATTGTTAAATGCTATCTTTTAAATTTCACAATCAACTTTTTCTGTTTCATCAGAAATTTGTCAATATTATCTTCTTCAATGATTACAAAATTATTTATTAATTGAACGAAAATTATACAAAAGAACCGTTGTAAATAAATAAATAAATAACGCTTGTGTCCTAAATCCAACACAGGCCAAATAAAATTGAAAGCCGTAAGTCCAGAGTCCAGCCTTGCAGACCTTTGCCTGTCCAGTATAATTCCCCAGGTTGGTTGGCTCTATAGGTGGGCAGATCTGATTGATTGGAGGGGAAGATATCGTCTGATTAATGCGCCTTCATTAGTAGGAACGTGAGTGAGGAATATATTCCGCTAGTTTGTACCTTATTTACCCAGGATACCTTCCAAACCCATTAACAAACAAAGCCAGCTTTCCCGCTTCATGAGTAGGGCTTACTGAAGCCATTAAAGTTGCTTTATTATAAGTACGCACCCATTAAAGAGTCATTTTATTAATGATCTTTGCAATGCTTAGATAATTTGTGTGAATTTTATGAGCGTGGATACTTCAAAAGAGCCATAAGCGTAAAATATTGATGTAAATATTACACCTTTCAAATAAAAAAGAAAGACAAACATTACCTGATTACGAATAACCTGACAATGTTTTAAAATATCTTAACGCCATCATTATAAGCGGAAGATGTTGCTTGTGCAATGATTGAGGACTTGACCAGCAGAGGAATTGAACCCACGACGTCTGGGAGGGAACCCGACACTTGTCAACTCAGCCACCGTCTGGTCACTTGATTTATAATGTTTTGAATACCGTCTTTGTGTCTCTATGGGCCGAGGCAATTAAAACTATGGCATCTCTACTATGTGAAATGTTGTAAAGTTAAAATACGTGGAGAAGGGAAAGGAGAAGGTATAAATTTTGAATATATATTTCTCAAAGGAGTTTAAGGGGAATATATGACACGAGTGTGAATGGAAGAAGTCGGAGTCGTCCGAGGAAGACATGGCACGATTAAGTGAATCAAACATTTGAATCGGGCCATGTCAAAAGTCGGAATAACAGAAGAGAAACAAGAAGTGTATGCCAAGATCGAGTTGCCCACCCCTGCGGAGGAAAGGCGTGATGCTTAGTTAGTTAGTTAGACCCCACGTAGCTAATGTATTGCTTACCATTTCGTGATTGTATGTTATTTAGATGTATGTTATCATGTTGTGTGAAGTGTGTGTGTACTTTTGATAGATTTAATTTGTATGTATGACAGTTATCTAACTGCAAGGCTTATATTCAAAGAGTCAAGAATTCAAAGCAAATTGTTATTAAATAAAAAAGTGGCATTATGAATTGTGAATTACTCATCGCCTTGCCGAGCGGTTAGGGTCAGATCACACACACCATGAAAAGCAGAAATGCTTCGAGTTATAATATTTATCAATTGAATTCTCCAGAAACGCTTCAACAGTAGTACCGACTTATTTCCTTTGAAAAAAAGTGACGATTGCTAACGAGATTCAAAATGACGGACAGACACAGACACACCCGTGTTTTCAAGACGTATGAAACATGGACAACCCATTATCCTTATTTATTTTTCTGTATTATAAACGCCTGATGCTTTTTACAGGTAAAACAAATAAATATATAAACAGTAAATATTGATTTATTTGTAGGTAGAGTAAACAAGATGCAAAAAGACGAATGTATAATAATGATACGTTATAGTGCACCTATGAACATAAATATATGATACTAGCTGATGTGTACCCGGCCTGGCTCGGGTGTTTTTTGTTTGGAATAAATTTATGAAGTTGTGAATTCTTGCTTGTCATTAGGGTGCCATAATTGATTTGATAACGAAAGTAACTATCTCCAAATAAAGAAACATTAATTTGAATATTTTATTTCATTCCGAACGTTTATTTTTTCAAAATATATCTAAATCATAAAGTTCATTAGTAGGTACCTACTCGAGTTTTCAATTTTAAAAATATTGTACCCAAAAAAACCTTCTTCTTTTGAATATGCAATCTGTGGCTAACCAGAGTGTTATATCTTTGGGCTAACCTAAATAAAAGATGGCGGGTTCAATGTTTTTCATGCTAAATTTAAAACGTTATAGCAACAGTTTTAGATATTGGATTTCATTCGAACTACTTTCGAAACCATTCCGGCACTAATAAAAATAAGCTGTGCTATTTTCAGCGAAACCGGTAGAGTAATTTTCGAGAACATCGAGGACAAACAATCAAACTTACATTGATTTATATATCTATATATATAGATAACGTGCTATTAACCGATCATTCGATGCCAGAAAATTATTAATGCATTGTAGTTGATTAATGACTGAGAATTGTATGCATTATGATACATCATCTTTCTGGCCCAAAACGGTGTGACTATGGGTTCCATCGTATATCAACACACGTATGAATCATTAGAAGTACGACAAAAAAATAGCACAAATCCCATAAAAAAAAATTAAAAAAATTGTCGTATTTTAATGTTCGTTCGTTCGTTAATGACATTATATATCACTTTTAAAAAGTGTGCCAAATCATACGTGTGTTGATTTATCCGATCATCGTGACGATGACGCAAAGTACCGAAATTCAACGTATTGTATTTTATATGTAAAATTTGTTCATAAACCCATCTCACAGAAGTAAACAGTGGATGTTTTTTTGCAGATAATTAATTAATTGCTTCTTTTTGAAAATTCAGCTAAATTGCATGAATCAGACGGTAAAATTTGTCCATAAACCCATCTCGCAAAAGTAAATAGTGAATGTTTATTTGCAGATAATTAACTGTTTATTTTTTAAAATATCAGCTAAATCGCATTAATCATCACCCAAAGAAAAACCAGGTTGACAACAAAATATTAATAAATATTGGTGTTTCACTAATAACATAGAGTGTTTTCCATCTTTAAAAAACATCGAAATAAAATACTTCCTAAGTAGAAGATCGGTAATTAAAATATCAATAAACCTTTAAAAACTGACCTGTTAATGAATAAAAAACCAGTGATATTGTTTTTACTGTTTTGTGGAATTTTCGTAATCCGTTTAATTATTAATTAAAACAGTATTTTTCTCGTCAGCATTTTGGATAAAATCGGAATCAGCTGGTTTGCAGATTAACCCATCGCCGTGGTAGCTGTACTAAATAACGGCATCCCAGAAATTGATCGGGGCCCCTAACATTAGGATATCAATATCTAAGCAGAATCGACGTGACAAATTAGACTATCAACGATTATTTATAAATATAATTTAATCAATGTCGGGAAAAGATGGCCATTGAAGGCAGCACTGATACATTTGATTGTTTTGAAAACTGACATTATTATTTATAATTTATTTAATTTAAAATATCGAATAGTTGTTAATTATTACCCGTGATTTAGCCGACGTGAAGTGTCACACGACGTTGGTGATCTGAGATCGTGCTCGAGAATGTTGATAAATAATAACCGATATTGTCGATACAACTTCAATGTTTTATCGATGTTTGGTTTTTCGAGCTGGGGCCCTTGACCAGGATAAGACCAGAGGTTGTCAAGGTGGGAATACTTGAAGTTTGGGGCCAAGCATAGCCTCGCGGACGTGGGTCCTCCGCCACAATGGACGGCGAATAAAGGAAATTGTAATACAATTTGAAAAGAACGGTCGCTGCCTGCTCTAGACGGATCCATTTCATGGTTCATTCAGCGATTGAAAACAGCTGGGGTTGACAACCGTCGGTTCAGAAGTGAAATAGAACATAAATATGGTTTGCAATAAACAAACTATAGATGTGCGTGATTAAAAAAAAACTGTCCCCCTAAGAAAATATAATTAAAAAAATATCGTTACTTTAATTAGATAAATAAGCATTTAAAAAAAATACACATTACTATGAAAACATAATACAAATATATATAGTACATGATAATTATTACAAGTTATCAAAAAAACCACATTAAGTAAAATAAATAGCAAGAAGTAAAAAAAAGAAAGAACAGAATATAGCTGAATTTTTTTATTTATTTGCGATTCATAACTTATAACTTAGATCTTTGATTGAATCTTAGAGTTTTTAAGATTTGAAACAAAAACAGTCCAAAATTGTATTACAACTTTTTATTTATTTCATAAACAAATAACATTTCATTGCATACTTTTTATTATGCACGTAAAGTAAATCCAAAGTGAACAAAAACAAACAGTCATTTGTTTCTTCTGTAAAGTTACCAAAATGAACTTAATTTAACAATTAAGATGGCGGACACATGCCTACTATGGACTGCTAGTTAGTACCTTTTATCTTATTTAATACCTGAAAACTCTTTTTCCGATACAGTTTTTTTCTTATTTTCGAGACACTCACGATGGTTTAGTTGACTTTGTTTCAGCTGCCCGGAGTCAGTGTTACTAAGGCATCCCCAATTGGGTATGCTTTGAGCCTGAAGGGAGTGGGGGTGGGGGGGGGGGGAGAGCCTGGCCATTCAGATCTAGTCACTAAGCGCGGTTAAACAAAATTCAAGAAACGTTTCGATTCTGAATGGTGGTCTTTCACCAGGGTGTTGGGTATCTAATACGAGAGTATCTACCGCTCATGCATTCTTCGTATCCATAATATTTAAATAAAGTGATGACGCCCCCGACTGCAAAGATACCCGCCGGCTGGTTGGCCACGCCGGACCTCTCGTGGGAGGTATTTCCGATCGGGTCGTCAGCGACCTGTTGGTTGCTTTTCCGCCTTTTTTCAGGAACGAATCACCTTTAGGAGTGGAATCCGACGGCGCAAACGCCAGCGGTTATAAGTCGTGGTTTTAGATTGAAACGAGCGAATAAAAAATCGGTGTCATCGGAACCTGTGAGAAGTCGCCTTTTTTAGGCGATTCTTTTCCGCCTTAGTTTCAGCGCGTCACGTCATAAGCCGAGTAGAATTAAATCTTGTTAATTAGACAATTGAAAACTCTTTTCACGCCACGGCGTGAATCAGTTTTCAATTGGGCAATTTTTTGTTTTCGAAAACTCACTACTTAATATTGCATCAACCTGATTTGATATCACAGGGTTAATGGCTATGGTTTAATTCTGACACAGAGACTTTTCATTTATTTAGACACATACAGTACATTTTATTACAAGTGATAAGGTAGGTATATTAAAATTTACACGATTAAAGTACCTATTACGTATGTCCATACAATATCTTATTAATTTTGTCTGGGGTGAGAATGCTTCTTAACTAAATGTCTGTGTGATTAATAATAATAAAAATAAAGTAAGTGTGTGGAGAGATGATGTGGAGAAGTGTAGAGAAGTTATAAAGTCAAGAATTGTAATTGACTATGAATAAAATTTTAAAGAAAAAATAAGTCATTATAACTCTAAGAACACTGAATAAATTTGTTTTGCATATTAGTAAAGAATATTGAAAAATGTCTATTAATTTTTCGTAGAGGGTATATGTTATGATCGCTCGAGGAATTGGTGAGTTCTTTGCTGCGTTAGTGTTGTTAGCTACTACATGAAGAAGCGTAGTGTGTCTGGTACGCCTAATTGGAACATTTAAACCAACGAGGGATGGCAGTTTGGTTCTATCAATTTTATTATTTAGCAGGTTATGTGGAAACAATAGATCTGACAAAGTACGTCTTTTTTGAAAAGTTAACATATTATTTGTAGTTTTGTTGTATTTGTGGTATAAATGCTTAAAAGATGTATTCTACGTACTTCTATATATATTCTACTTAACATATACAATTTTCTAATAGAACTGTGTTCATCTGAAGCGACCTGCCAGGTAAGTATGTTTTTCCGTATCTGTTTGTACATAATTAGATAAAGAATAGGAAGTAATATTTGCACAGTGCCTTTGAGGTGATTTTTCACAAAAACGGAGCTATACAAATCATCCAATTATTATTATTATTCTTATTATTACACAAATTATCAAAATTTTAAAATTTATTTTTTATTAAAAAAGTCCACAATACATTCCCATGCATTGTATTTCCAAGAGTTAAGAAACTCATTGTGGGATCACATGCAGAAAGAACCTGCAGTACAGTTTTTGGAAAAAAAATATTTTATGATTAATACATAACATTTAAAATACATAATTAAGAGCCACTTACTTCCTAAATACGGTGGATCAATAATAATAATAATTGGATGATTTATATAGCGCCGTTTTTTTGTGAAAAATCACATCAAAGGCGCTGAACGATCGATATCTCATACAACGCATGTACAGGGTTTTTTTGTCACTGCATATAGGTACACTGCACAAACGGTACAATCATAATGAATTAGATTAAAAATCTGTAATTTTGACAATAACAAATTGAAGAAATAAGTAAGTTCTTCCAAAGATGTGTAATGATTTTGTGATGTCTTTATTAATATAATAAAGAAGAATAACTTTATTTATTTTGAAGCGTTTTATCTGCTATGTACATTTGTAACTTCATTTTATTACTGTGCTACCGGTTTCGACACTTCCTTATCATTCAGTAGCGTTCTTAAAACTAACGTAAATTAAACAAGTACATAAATAATTACATATTATTTAATTATTTTTTTAGATAATTGATATTACATATTTTAATTTAAGTTAGTTTTAAGAACGCTGGTGAATGACACGGATGTGTCGAAACCAGTACCAAACAAATGATATTAAGTAATGAATTAGGATAGTGGATAAAACTTTTCAAAACAAAATGTCTAGAAATTGTTACATAATTAATGGCCAATACAAAAAAAAAAGAATAACTATGTTTAACCGCTCTACACGAACGTACGTGATACGGCCGCTATATTATCGCCCGAACGCAACAAGCCGTATCCCGTACGTTCAGCTATACCCGAAACCCACAAAACATTCGTATATGTCAAGTAATAAAAAAAACGATGTTTTTTTACCTACTTTTTGAATAATAACCCAAAGGACCGGCGGTTAAACCACTGTTTTTAATATATAAATATCTACATGTTTCAGAAGCAGAGCTCCATAAATATATAAATAAATAAGTATCTCGGTGCATTTGGGACTCTTGTGTGGTAATCACATTTCTAAAAAGGTTAACTCGTTTTATTTTATTTTCAAAAAACGCATCGTGTGGCCTTTCATCGAACCCCTAAAAAAAGTTCAGTAGATGTCAAAAAGTCAATCTAACACGACTATAAGCCGCCCGTCCTCGAATAATAATGTTTGACAATGGATGCTATTATGCAGAGAGGCCCGCGGGTTAGGACGTAATCACCGTGAATATTTAATAAGCCATTCCTAACAATCATGCCGAGATACTCGACGCTCTGGCATGGAATTTTGATCTCTAAGGTTGTTAAAAAAAAAAACGAGTACTCGAACGATTTTTTTCAGAGTAATTCTATAAAATGGAATTAAATTGAATTTTCTATGGTTTGCTCTGGCGTAGTTTAAAAAAATTATTGTAATGGGATGCTGCATGCTCTGGAATGATATCTCAACTTGCATGTATTTTGTGGCAGACAAAAAGTACGATAATGAAAATAAATTGAATTTGAGGAGAATTGCGATTTTCACGGTTCTTTTCGTTAATTCAATCATACTAAAAACAGAAATTAATTTTGAATGAGAATAGCAAGGAATAATCATGGAAAAGATTAGATGGATGAAAAGTCATTGGCAGAGTGGTAGATACTCTTAGTATCACCCTGGTGAAAGATCGCAATTCAGAAACGAAACGTTGCTTGAAATGATCAAGCACAGATAATGCTTGGTGACCTCCCTCTTCCCAATTTTTTCCCCTACCCACGACTTTCAACCTCACAGCATACCCAATTATTGGGGATGCTGTAGTGTCTCTGGCTCCAAACGGTTAGGATCAGTTGGGAACTCTTGTGTGATATTCATAGTATTAAACGTTAGCTCCGCACAGGTGACCGGAGGAAAATAATTTCCCACGGGGCTAATGTCATCTTTGGAGATTCTGTGTGTATGGTATTTTACAAGAAAGGAAGTAGAGGAAAATCTGGGGAGGAAAAATGTATGATGGGTGGTTAGGAATCTGGGGGTGGGTTTGTCCAGGACCGACGGACGCATTAATACATCCCTCCTATTGCGGTGCAATTCGATGGTTCGAAAGAGTTCGGTCGGAGAGGTCAAGGGGTATCCCTCAATCGTATTAATACATCCCTCCTATTGCGGTGCAATTCGATGGTTCGAAAGAGTTCGGTCGGAGAGGTCAAGGGGCATCCCTCAATCGGCGTCTCCCGATAAGGCCCGCTACGCAGCTGGTGGGAAGACGCATCCCCCGCCTAGACCTAGACTAATCACACCCCATGAAGCCAGGCACCCCTGAAGAAATGCACAAGAAAAGAGATGAACGATTAAGTCATTGGCAATGAACTTGGATCTCTGATGCGGGCATTACCGACCTTAACCAAATGTTTTTTACTTGAAGAAGTGCCCCTTACAATAAATGAATAATCCACTCTTTATATGTAGTAAAGTCAGGTTGCACAGCGATGTTTTTGTAGCTAATTGGCTAATATTGAAATAACGATGAACAAGCAAAAATACAATGAGCGGTGTTTCAGTCTCCGTGTATAATTTAATAAGCATTTTCTCAAGAGCCGGAGCAGATGTTACGTGGACGTTTTTTCAATATTCAAATCTTACATACTTTTTATGCCATCTTCCATACGCGACTATGGACAAAGCCCACTTAAAATTTAATTTAAAAAGGCTAATTTATTTTATTTTTTTAAAGTTTTAGCATCTATTTACTGATCGATACAATAAAACAAGTAAATGCCGGAACTTATGTAAGTCACTAATTATAAGTCTGAATTAGGTATTTTCTATTTATAAATCTTAGCTGTAAGCCATTAGTAATTAATCTAATATGTAAAATATTATATATAAGTCTAAGTGATAAGGTATAGGATAGATAAATTATGTTGTAAAGCGCCCTTGAGGTGATTTTCTCACGAAAACGGCGCTATAGAAATAATCCATTTATTATTATAATTATTATAACATGGCCTATTTCCCATCTCCTCGGATTCGACAACAATACCTTATTGACAGTATGATACAATTAGGTAATGTGTATGCGGCCTTGCTCGGGATTTTGTATCTTTTTGGAATAAAGTTGTGAAGTGATTCTTGCTCGTCGTTTGCGTGCCATAATTAATTTGACAGCGATCTACTATCTCTTAACAAAGAAACAAAAAAATCAATTGAAAATTTCCTTTTCTATTTATAAAAATAAATAAAAAGTTCTAAAGTAGGCATCTACTAGTGTTTTCAAATTTGAAAATATTCTACCCAAACAAATCTTCTTTTGAACGTGTAATCTGTGGTTAATCAGAGTGGTATATGTATGGGCTAACCTAAATTGGATTTCATTCAAACTACTAACCTTCTCGGCACTAATAAGAACAAACTGTGCTATTTTCAGCGAAACCGGTTGAGTAATTTTCGAGAAAATCGAGGACAGCCGGACAGACAGACAAACATTCATTTATATATATATATATATATATATATATATATATATATATATATATATATATTTATAGATTTGGGAGGGGGTTTGAGTACCGCCGTACCGGGAACTATTCATTTGATAACCAAGACCTCTGCCATAGGTCACCCCATATGGTTCGCTACGTTTGGTGACCTAACTGGGGTGCTCGGGTTCATTGGGTGAGGTTAGTCCAGATCTTGGCAGCGAAGAGAGACCCCTTGACCTCTCCAGCCGAACTCTCTCGACTCATCGCCTTGAGCCGCAATGTAAGAAACGGATTAATACGTGCGTCACTCCTGGACACACTGACCCCCAAATTTTTGCTCACCCCTCATACATTTTTCCTCATCAGTACTTCATATCCTTCCTTTCCACAAAAATAGCCTCCACATAGGCATCCCGAAGGTGACATACGAGTATGCCCCGAGGGAATTTATTATCCCGTGTTGAGTTAATGTAAAAAGATAAATGTTTTTTTTTCCATTTCGTAGTCCTGCTCCAATTGCCAATATTCTTTGATTTTTATTCTTTATACACAGCTACTCCTTTTACGCTTCTTCTCCCCCTTCTATACATATATTTTTCATTCAACCTCTCTTCCGCTTCCATGTAACAGTCGTTGATTTTACGTACATACCTTCATATTAAAAAAAAATTAAACGGATCGCATAGGCACCAAGGATCACTAACAACAAAACAGATATATTTATGCAAATGATATTTGGAATTTCCTTTTAATTGAGCATCTAATGACGTACAGTTTATCAAACGAGGCTTCCAACAGATTGCGCGAGAATCACAGCACCTCAAACATAAGCTCGTTCCCAGAATTGATCTATCTTACACCACCTATCGGAGTTGGTGTTTGGGTATTTGGTATTGGGTAAATGACCCAACGAGGACGCAGCGAGACTTGACGAGCAAAAAAAAGCACACATAGGATGCTGGCAAAAAAATCTGCTATAAATGAAAAGGTTTTTTGCTTGCGTACCTAGATATTAAATTAATCATGCGGTAACTGAACAACTTGCAGCTTGTAAGCAATTTATTATCACATTTTATTGAATTGGTGTTAAATTATTGCAAGCTAATAATGTTAAATGCTTTTTTTTTAATACCGCCATATTTGTTGGTAGTTATGTGGAAGATTTAATAACGTTATTAGGTATTTTAAAGTAAGATGGTAAGTTTGTCGTTTTCGGAAGCAAAGTGGTGCACGCGTTTGATTTTAAGTAGGGAGATTGCTGGTTTCAGTTTCAATTTCGATGCCGATAATTCGGCGTTTATTGAAATATTATTTTCACAGTAATTTAATTGCCTGCTTTACATTACCCACCTCACTAGGTGTAGTAACCTGTTCTGAGGTAGGTGACAGGAATGTACAATTAAATATATCAGTGCAGTGTTAGTGACAAATTAGGTAATTATTAATTGTTTTTGTGTTTAATTCGTAGAACTCCATTTAATTTAAAAAAAATCAATTTTAATAATGTTATTATAAAGTTCTGCGAGAATTTTTAGTTTTTATTATTGTTGTTTCGGCGGCGTTCAGGGCAATTTTCCACATTGTGACGACTTATTTATATGATTTTATTTATTCCCACACCATTCTAATTTAGACGGGTTTTTAAAAATAATGATTTATTATCGGTAAAACCGATTTAGTTAGAAAATAATTAACATTCTCTATTCTGTGAGGTTTTAAATTTATAATGTATTTCCCAGTAAGGACAGTATTATTAGCAATGATAAAAGTTATATTTCATAAAGTCTTCAATTTCCCTGTTTGATTTCACTACGGTATGTTTTTTTCTTAATTTTCCGATATCTTTAAGGAAGTATGTATGAGTTTTTAATGTTGACGAAACGATGTTGCACCAAAGCATCACGGTTGCAAATTAAAAGATTTACTTTTAAGGTTATGGACAGTACGTGTTCGAGCACGAACACCTTCAACCGGTTACATTCCATACAAGTTTGCAACTGCAAGTAAAAATAAAGACTCCCGCTTACAATTCGCAGCGAATTGGCGAAATTAATGGACAACAAAATCGGTTCATTTTATCACTATATAATTTAGCTTCTATCTCGTATATTTGTGAGCGATTTATCAGAATTATCACACACCTTTCGTTACTCAGAGTTATGCAAATGCACTCTTTCAATTATTAATTTAATTCGTTTAAGGAGCGTTCGCTTTAAATTGATGGCGGTAGGCGTTGTTGATACATAAAATTTTATAGTTCCTAAAAGATAGCAGAGCCAAAATCTTAATGAAATTTTAATCAGTGAAGTCGCTGGGTGGACTGGATCACAAGCGAAGCGGGTTCAAGAGGTTCGGAAAACCAAAAAAGGTGCTTCAAAAAAATTAAGTGTGTTTTGGAATGAAACATGACTAGATCTAGTTTTTTTATCGCCTTTTGATGCAAATTCCCGCTTGTTTTAATACGAAGCGTTACATATTAATTATTTTTCGCTCTCAATCTCGGAATAACTGTACTTCGTATAAAATATACATACCTTCTTTGATATTTTATCATTCATTTTTGTTTTGTATATCAGAACTTAAGTCAGCGTTATTTTTACATAAAAAAAACATTCATTGATGTGTTCCACAATAGAGGCACGTAAGCACATAACCCTAAAATATTGTGAAGGAAAAATTTACTCGGACTACAAGAACCTATGAAGTTATCGTAATCGTATTTTTGTTATCGAAGTCAAATTTTTCTGTAGTTAGTAATATTATTGAGGGTTCGAAATCAGGCATTTCTATGAACATTCCTGCAACCGTTCCTTAGAAACTTTTAGCTTTTATGCACTTAAAAGTGGATTCTTCAAAATGGATAGCGCGTCGAATACCCCTCTTGGTGGTTGCTTCCGACTCTAAAAATCCTCTCTCCTCGTAATCGAATTTTTAAACGCTTCTAACGGAGTCTTAATGAAGAAACATAATAACTATAAAAATATTGTTATTTAGACAGCCCTGATATCGTCAGCTTAATTACATTTAATATTCTAACTAGAACTACTCGATCTAAAATTTTGTTCAACTGTTACAATAATTTCAGGACTGAGTCATTCAAATATTCATTGGTACCTAGACTCCACACAGAAGGTAATACATATCCAGATATAGTAGACATTTTCAACTGCTCGAAATACAAATACAAACAAACGCTTATTGCATACATCCTCAATAATTAATATATACCATATGTGTCTAGAGTATAAGTAACAGTGAATGTGAGGTATGTTTTGATTATTCGCCTCTGGAACTAATTACTTAAATTACGTAAAATTTTGGGACTAATCTTAATGAAATCGCATTTCTAAAATCGCTTCTCCAGTGAAAACACCTGTACCAAGATACAAAAAAAATGTTGATAAACATTTCTGGTCTAATATGGTGATAATCCGGTACAGGAAATATACTTTAATCACCTTATACTAAACCTATGAAAAAAAGTGGAGATCATTAATTATAAAAACATAAATCGGCCCATTCAAAGAGTTGCGCAAACGGCGAAATTGTCAAAACAAAACAACCGTTACTGGAGTATTTACAAGTAAAGAAAAAATGAAATCATGCAAATGGGCGTTAATAGTTTTAAAGCGGGCGCCCCTGAGTTCTGTCAGCCTGCATCAATCTATCAATTACTGACAAACAAAAAACGGCCCATACAAACTGTACGGGGAATCCAGTGGCGGGCCTCACTCAATTAAAATGAAGCACTACGAAATTAATTGGGAATATCGTAAGATTTTATTGTTATGACGAACACCTGACTATCTGTTTGCTAAGTGGGAACTTTATGGTCTTGTCTGAACACGATGGCATGATTCATATCGCTAATTTAATTTTAGATTTACTCCGAAGACGCTGAGAAATTTCGTCATTTCGTCTCGTAATGCTTCCGATAAATACCTAAAGTAGAATTATATGAATAAAAAAAATATCCAATGCCAACATTTTTTGCATGATTGATTTGTTCGGACCATAATTTGTAAAAACATGTTATTTAATCTATCACCACCATTATTGATGTCCAATAAAAATCATGATTTTCGTAATCAATGTACCTATATAGGTGCTTAGATAAATTAATCAACCAGACTATGTTATACATATAATTCTTTATATAAATTATTGAAAAATCGTCCTACATTAAATTACGGCCATCATCCATTATTGACACTGAAAAAAACTCCGACGCGTTGATGATAAGATTTTTTTTAAAGAAAATATATATATATATTTAATTTTTTTTGATTTACGATTTAAAAATGATCTAATTGAACATTTTTTTATTAAATTTCCTAAAAAAGTAATTTTTTTGTATGAATTAAATATTCAAATATATTCGACTGAGACAGGCTAAATGAACGAGCCGTCCCAAGCGTCAGGTTCCCACCCATTCGCGGATTCAATGCTCCGCCTAAGTTCAAGACATGACGTATTTCTTTTTAAAGATTTTACGCACGTCCCTGCACCAGACTACGGTAAAAAATAAAGGCGTGTTTTAGTTATTACCTTAATAGAAAGGTTTTTTGATGAACGGTCACAAAAAAAGGAAAACAATATAAAACGGAGCGCTCAATAATTTGTTTGGGTGTACCACACTACCGTCAGCTTCCAGTCAATGGGAGGAGAACCTTAGAATAAAGCCTTATAAAGGGGCAAGCGCGAACACCTTACAGTTGACTTAAATAAATTGCAAATAAAACGGACCACCTTCAATTCATACAAAGGTAACTACTATTGTAAATGATTGATACTAACATATATGAGTTAGTTTTATCAATACGTATTTTGTATTTTATATTAGTAAGTAGATATAGTTGATAATCAATAAATGATAAATCTTTTAAATTATGATAATACTTTATTATTATACCATAAAGATTCCAAAATTAAAAAATAGCGAAATATGAAATGAATGGTATATCTATAAATAT
The DNA here is from genome assembly GCA_022606495.2 of Halesus radiatus. Taxonomy (NCBI): domain Eukaryota; kingdom Metazoa; phylum Arthropoda; class Insecta; order Trichoptera; family Limnephilidae; genus Halesus; species Halesus radiatus. The sequence goes on along the minus strand of JAHDVE020007501.1, from coordinate 236,559 downwards.
ACATAAATATCAATAGATATACATTCCACCAACCTACAACTAAAACGACTTTTGGACAAAGCAATATTTCTCATTAAAATTATTTAACATCCTCCCTCTAGCAATAAAAACCATTACAAAAATAACCGACTTCAAAAGAAGTATGGATTATGGATTCGGGAAGGAAGAATATAGATTTGACGTTGAAACCGAGCAGCGATTAATGCTCATGTAATGTTTTTTTTTCTAGATTTAAGAATTTTTTATTAATTTATTGCTTTATAATTTTCTTCTCGTAATATACTCAAAAACTTACTTAAAATATGTACAAATTTGACATAATTTATAATTCATGCACAATGAGACCTTAGAACGGGGTACCCCAGAACATTTTTTTCAACTTTTGTAAAATATCATATTGTGTTCAAGTTAAGTATATTCTATGCATATATGAGTAATCTATATATGGACACATGAAAAAAACAATCAATAATTAAAATACAGGTACATATTACTTCATTCGGTATTAAAAATAATTTTAAATTTCTAGAAATGCTTCAACAGGATAATTTTATACAGGCCTTTAAATGTCGTTAAATAAATCTAAAATTACAGCATACAATTCGTTCGTCTGATAAGTATGACACAGAAATTGATGGAGGTCGATCTAATGTACCCACTATCCTCATACGTTCATGCTGCCCTGGTAGCTACAGTCGGTTATTCTTGTATCTGTGTGTGATGGCTCACAATAACCATTGAAAACCTTTCTTCTTCGACTGATAAAATCGTTCCGGATACTTTTAATTTCAAAATAAGGCAGTGTATACCTGGATTATTTAATAGAGGTATTATAATAATCATCCTCGTTCAGGAGGAATGACCCGAGAGTGTTGGTTTGCTGCTGGTTTGAGAAAGGGTTGCCACAAGGTCCTGCCGTGAGGCGCCTGTCTTTTGGATTATCCTGTCGGTAATTCAGACCCACATAGATAATAATTGCCTCAAATTATGCTAATCGAACAAAGTTTGCATTTTATCCGACAGATTTCTTGAAAGCCTAATCACTATTGCGCTACCATATGCTTTTTCTTCTTCTTGTGGTGTTATCTACTGGATGAATTCGGCAACAAACCAACTTAATACAAGTAAGAATTTTCTTTATTGCGTCAACTTCGGCCATAGCAGTCACTTTAAGATTCCCCATTTTCCCTCAATTTATACCAACAGATACATTTTTCTTGATGGTGAGAGGTTAAGTTATCAATCAAATACAAAGATCTCACTACACGTGTTAGTCCCTTTATGCCTTCTTAGTAGGTATATAAAAATACTATTTAAAAGGGCCCGCTGAGAGATTCGAACTCAGTCCGTCCGAAGCGATTCATTATCGGCCCTCTATGAAGAGAAATATGTTGAAAAGTGTTCTTACGGAAGTAAAAACTACTAACTCAAGTTCTAAAGCATTTCAAAGCTGACTTTGCTCTTTAAAAACCTACTCTACTTTTGTACGGGGCAGCTTTTTTTTCAAAGAAGAAATCTAGTTTTGATAAGGCAAGCGCAATAATTCAATGCCTGAAAATAAACATAAAAACGTCGTTCTAAAATACCGTATTTCAGAATCTGGATCATTCGGTACCTACTTATCTATCACAATCTAATGTAAAATTGATTATTTATAATGCGACACATGTAACCAATTAAAGTGAAATAATGCGGCGGAGATATCGCGTTTTATTCAGCGTGCATTCACATGATACGTTGTGCGCGGGCTCGCTGTGAACAAACGCGACAATCCCAATTTATGAAAAGCTGCTTTTGGAAAGTAACTACTTACGAGTCCCGTCACATACTAAATCCGATCATGGGAAATGTATTTAACGAGTTCACTTTCTAAGCGTAATCTGCGAAAGTACGATGGCAAATACACATGCACCGGAGGATAAACTGGTGAATCACACATTCTTAAGTCTCGCCGAAACTAGTTGTAAAATAAAGTCATTAGATAAATCTCAATTGGAAAACAAAGGTGATAAATTATTTCGTAACGTTATTCTCCGGAGATTGGGTCATGTGTTGTGCACCATTATAAATAAACTAAATAGAGTATTAACATAAATTATGTCGTGTATTTAAGTGGACCCATAAAACCGCGATTCGAACGCGGGTAAGCCAGCAAGTAGTGAATTTGGTTTAGGCAACCAGTCGGGAAAAATGAATTGCTACGTTTTTATAACCGGAAGATTTATAGTGACACGTTGGAGAGAACGTTATTTCGCTCTGGATTCTAGACGCGGCACGACCCGCCGAACGGATGCTGCCACTATTTAGTCCTTGAATTTAAAGAATCAAGTATTTGTTTTAATCCGTGATTTATTTTATTGTTAAAAACAGGCAAGTCTGGTTTGATTGCGAGTATATTTCATCCGAAAGGTTACGTTATATTGATGTCATTTCATCCAGTTGTTCAGGATTGCTCTAGTTTTCGCGTTCGCTGCAATTATTTTCGTACACATTGAACAATAAACGTAATAAAATACATATAAATTTAAAATAAACACAGGATTTTATTTGGAAAACCAACAGTTTACAATAATTATTAGGTATGGTAAATATATTAAATAAAAAATAAAAGGTTTTCACTCAAGTATTTAAATTATTCAGTTAAAAAAGAAAAGTTACAAGGTTAGCCTATGAGGTTAGGATTATGGAATGGAGGGGAAGGGAAAGGAACTAGTCTGTGTAGAGTAATATGTATTGTGTGAATTTTGTCATTGTCTCTTAAACTCTCCAGTTCCCACAGATTATTACAGTGTGGTGTCCAAAAATATTCACTTGTAGTAAGTAATTCATTCCAACACTTCACACATTATCACAACAATTGCATACACTTTATTGTACAAACGCAGGTATTGTACCTACATACTTTAATTATTTGTTTAATATTCGCCGTTAGTGTTTTTAACTTAATACAACGATAAATAACCTTAAACCGGGACTAAAATAGATCTCGAAACAATTTTTTGATAGTACTGATTGTTATTCTTAAGGACGGGCCAAATAAGTCCACTTTGCAAGTTGCTTACGCAAGCAATATAAAAGGTAATTTATTTGAAAATTATATAAGGGTAGTTCGGAAAATCACTAAGGTTTTCAATGACAAAAAATCTCGTACATAAATGTCTAAAAAAAATGTCCAGTACGAAAAATGCCATTTTAGAGCGTTTGATCCCTACTTCATATATCTAGAACTTAAAAGCTAAGTCTAAGAACATTTGTCATTGCAAACCTTACTTATACATTTTCCTAACAAGTGTGTAGAATTTTTGTGTTAATAGACTGGTAAGAATCTATTTTTGAGTGCCCCCTTTATGAATCAATTTTCGACTTCTCACTGTTTTGTGCCTGCGGGTAATTATTTCAATTAAAACTGATCATCTCTGCGTTTTTTCATATAATTTTTAACTAATATTTGCTCTACCGTCCGATTTCGACGTTTTATAAACATTCGTCAGATTACCGATCGTTTGATAGCTATCATTTGTTGCTCGGTGATCGCTTATTTGAAACCGTGCACTATTGTAATTAAAAAGACAATATATAATATGTATTTGTGAAATGTGATGACGAGCGAATGGCAATTATTCAAGACAAAAAAAAAACAAATGGATAACGGTCCGTTAACGAAACGGTTCGTTACGAAACAGATATTTGGTAGTTCATTTATAAAACTGGCGCTGATTAGTCAGAATACTTATTAAATCGACGTCGAAATAATGCGTTTTTCGTATATATATACCGTATAAGTTAAAGTAGGCTGTAGTGCCGCCCGTCAAAAAGTCTACGCGCAGGCCGCAGGTTGGGGCCAATCACGACCCGAAGCTCCATCGTGTGTCGTGTCCAGTCAAAAGCCCAAGATATACGTACATAATGTTTTTATTAGAACCATTAATAATGGAGCCAGTACGCTGGACAGTAATTACATTATTATCGGTTATTAGAATTTCTGTTAACAATAAAGTACAATACTAGTCCGCCCCATCGAATACTTTTAGCGTTCATGATAAGATCGCAAAATCGATAACGCAGATTTTTTTATTGATTTAAAAAACATTGAGAAATTAGCAAACCTTCTCCGTCTGAATGCTCTACTTCAATGCACGTATTTTTAACTGGAATTTCAGTCATTGCTATAATGAGTTATTACGCTGTATTGTATGTTGAAATTTTTTCTAACTAATTAACCAACACGCCATTTCCGTGCAGGGGTGGGCAGAGAGGACAGACCGCCAACCAACTTGGTCTTGGCACACACTCCTTGCTTCATTCACATTCATTAGAGTAGCTAGTGGTAACTAAAACGTCTAGTAGAATTTGCATGGACAAAACGCTTTAGTAGTAAGTAGTAGTAGCGATTTAGTTGGCTGGAATAGAATATATTCTATTTTTTATGGGCAAGTACCATAGTCCCTACCGTTGCCTGCGCGCGCACCCTTGTAGTATGGGCGAGGGCAGCTGCTGTCCACTGGCAGCGTTTGGACACTCACTAATCTGATATTATATTCGATTTGACGAGTACCTACGGTGCAATTGGCGAGTCGGCAAAGTCATGCGAGCGCATCCTTGTAGTAGGTGGGGACATCAACTTACTAAAATATACGTTATATATCTGTAATATATATGATATTGTAAATTGAACACTTTTTATTTATCCAATAATTGAATTATCAATATAACATTATAACGTCAAGCGTCGCCAGTTAAAATACGAAAATTCATATAATATTTATTATGAACAGCAATTGTATAACCACGGAAATGATGCGCGTTGTTTTATGAAGCAAAGTTTACTACCAGCTACAAATCACTGCAGACCCGTCAGAGGGTTCATGGAGCGAGACATCGCGGAACATTTTTTGCTGTACCCGGTTTGTGTCGATTCCTTGCCGGATCGCCAGAGAGCGTCAAGTGAAGTGAATAATACACCATCTCATCAAAATGCCTCATTTGGTTGGCGTCATTGGTTCGACGTTACGCAGCTGTTCGCGCGTAAAATATTTCTATGTAAATTTCCCCTCCCCCCACCACTTACCGGCACGATTCTGGACGTAATGGAGGATTAAAAAAAATTACTTTGAGAATTAATTTTACTATGAAAACGAATTATCACAAGTCATGAAGCGATTTCGACGCTACTTTTCAAATAACTGCGTCGAAATCGCGCCGTGTGATCGAGGCTTAAGTAATAAAGAGTATAATGTATATTTCATGTTCACGAAATTTTTTTATGAATTTAGTTTTAATTTTATCGTTTTAATTTATGGGTGTATTTTCTCCTAAGGCTCGCGGAAGTGCGTCGTAAGTCTAAATATTAACTATTTACAAAGAGAAACAAATGGATTACTTGTAAAGATTACTACGTTATTTTAGTAATGGATCGTGCGCATTCCGTTGAGATAAGTTAATAAATAATGGCGGTAGTTTATTACGCATTTAGATTTCAGACATATTTACTTATTCATTTAACGCCCATAGGGCTTTTACATATATTGCCAGCTATTGTAAAACAGACAATTTTTAAACGCTCTAGGTAAGAACGAATGAAATTCTAAAAACAAATGTATTTTTAAATACACGTACGTACGGTCTGAAAGGGTTAAAATGTCGAGCGCAAATTAATATCGAAATACGCGTTCATATATAATAAAAAAAGAGTATTAATTTGTTTATTTTATCAAGCGAATTTAAGGTTCATTAAATGCTCTAACACTTTGTGCCCCTCTCTATATGATATATAATTCCTCGTGGTGCTCAGATCTGATAACACGAATAATTAACAATACGTTTGCTTGTAATTTATGGTTTTACCGAGAGTAATTATTCTGTCGAACAGTTATATGATACCGCATGGGTAAGTTCGATGTTTTGATTGAATTGTTTAAAGCTTTAAGTCTTATTTGCGAGTAGGTAGGTACTAATCTATCGGATAGTAAATACGTTAGATACACAGGTACTAGAAGACTTCGTAATAATAATGAAGGTTCCTAAACTTTGAATGGTGATATATTACACCGGCGTAATAAGCTCGTAAACGTTGTTTATGGTATTTTATTAATTCTATAAATAATGTTTCAACACGGCCATTTTTAAAGTCGGTTCAATAATAGGTTACATCAAATAAAATTAAGTTGAAAGCGAATCTGAAAAATATCTCAAGGTAATGTCCGACGATTAATACGGGAATTAAGACGAATTAATAATACACGAATTGGAGTCGTCCATTAAGCGGATAAACATGAGAAAATATTTATACAATATTACCGAACTAATTTAATAAAATGTAAAGCCGATGAAAACGGGGTTAGTTGCAAATTTAGCAATGTAAACTTTATTTAAGGTCATGGGAAATGAACGGTGAATATATAGGTACCTTTGTGAATTTAGTTAGAAGTTAACAGTCAATTAACGGGGAGAGGGATGTCGGAGAGTTATTATTTATAAATTCAAAATAATGATAATATTATTGTGCAATACGATAAACATGGTGTTTTTAAAGAGAAAAATATTTATTACGTTTTTTTTTTATTTTGCATGGGCATTTATAAAATAAAATTAGAAATATTAAAGATTTCTGACTGTTCTACGCATGTTTTACAAAAACGTTTAAAAAGTTGAATATCCTTAAAAGATGCTGTGAAAGTTTTTCTTTAACATGTCGTTGAGATAAATTAAAAAAAAAGAACAGTGTGTAGTTTAAATTTTTCATAAACAGTATGTCACTTTAATGTTTAAAAAAAAATGATAATGCGGATTATAAATATTTGGTTAAGTTTATTTACAAAAACGTAACGAGAAAGGATTAAAAATATTTTTGACCACTTTAAAAATCATATTCATATTTTAAATATTTTGTAAAACATACAATAGGACGGTCGGAAAAAGTAATATTTCTGATCAGATTTTGATAAATTCTAAGCCCATGTAAATTTATAAAATATTTAGTATTTTTCTATTTAAAAACGTTATGTTTATCGTATTGCGTAATAATACTATCAATATTTCAAAATAATAATAATAATAATCAAATATTTTTTAAAAATTAGTATCTCTTGAATTTATTGTCATATTGATATTAATAATAAAAATAATGTTTTTTTTTTAAATTCCTAATATTAATTTGTTATTCAATGTTTTAAAATACTTTTATTTTAAAACATTGACATTATTATTTTTTAGTATTCTGTATATTCCTGATGAGAGAAGCTTTGCTTTCGAAACATGTTGATGTGCATATATTAATAAAGTGGTGATTGCAAGCAATTATTAGTGATAAGAGTTTATTTATTTATTTATCAATTATTATTTTATGATTCTACGATATATAGCTAGGCCGCAAGCAACAGAAGATGCGCAGACGCACATATCTTGCCTAGAGCAGAAATGGCGTGATTTATTAGTAGTTCGCTAGCGTTCGTTGGTGGTTTGCTACGTCACACTCGCCTTCATTACGGACGGCGCTAGGGAAAGATATTTTGGTTTTGGTCAAACTATTTACCGGAAGTGGGGCACACAATATGTTCATGTCATGATACAAATAAAATAATTAATTCAAAGCTTTTTACGTAAAAAACGTCACAAGGAACGACCGTTGTAAAATCCAACATTTCCGTTACTAAATAAACATGTAAAATAATAATAATTATGTATTTAATAGATTTTTATATTTATGAACTTGGACCAGAATCGAGCTCGAAACATCACGATTATTTGCACCTCGTTTACCAAATAATTAAATAAAATAACCTCACAAAACGCCGGAAATGAATCCGGGTCAGCATTTGGTCTGTTTAGAAAATATTAAATATATCTACTGTATTATTACATTTTACACAGTTTACAATAAGTACCCACAACCCTAGAATTATCTATTACCTTTTAACAATAGTTATGAGTCAAAAGAGAAACTCAAAGATGTAGGCGTGTTCCTTTCAAAACGACAAGTTGACCCTCAACCTTAAGAGCCGTATCATAAAAACGGTAACAAAAATAATTACAAAATTAAATTTCATTTTTACTTTGAAGGCAGTTGTTTATCATAATTTATACTGCCCATTCCAAAAGTCGCTACCTTAAATGAGCAACCTTTTGAAATGGGGGTCACAATAATGAATAAAGATAAAATTTCGGGACCTTAATGCGTAGCCAAGTAATTTAATCATAAACATGATGGGCCACTATGACGGTGTTAATATCTTAATAAAAGAAAACTGTAAAAGACACCCACGTAAAACGCGTTGATTTGAATTAATGCACAGAGCAGCTGAGGTGATACAAACGGACATGATATATCAAATTATCCATAAAAGTATTTTTTTAAACTACGCTAAGATAGATGCCTTGAAATAGCGGAATAATATACCGACTTATTTAATAAATACAACCTGACGAATGATTTCTTTATTGAACTTCTTTAACAGTAATCAGAAATAAGTGGGACAGTGGAAAAAAAATTCAGTATCGTCCTGGTTAGAGATCATCATTGGAAAAAGAAACATTGTTTTGTAGACTTTGGAATAGTCAGTTAACAGCCATATTCATCCGTTTTCTTTAGCACTTCCCCTTCGTTTAGCTAAACAAAATTTTCACAAAAAGTCGGGGTATACAATAATAACAAAACATTTATATAGCGCAGTTTTGTGTTATTTCACTTCAATTACAATATTAATACACTACATTACAATAAAGAATTCCACACACACCATAGAAGACAGAAAGAAGATCTTAGAATGAAAAAAAAAAACAAATTTTAAACACAAAATTGTTTACTGTATAAAGGTATTAAAATGTGTAGTTTAATTTTCAGTGAAATGAAAAATGTACTCAAAATAAAATGATTTTTTTTATTAAAAAACCTTTGTAACCTTTTTCCACTTATTTATTTTAGACTGGACCGGTTTCACCCTATCACTGCCGATGTCAGACTGGCACAATTAAAACTAAATCTATGGTATATACAGCATCGATGTCAGGAGTGAGTCCCATTGCTTTCTAATATTGTTTTTATTTATGACTTGAAATTATATCATATTTTTAAAACTACTTTCGGGTTTGTTTATTACCCAGATTAAGCAAATTTAGAGTACGATGTAAAAAACATTGTATATATTCAGTATTAGAAATAAGCATTATCTAAATTAAAATTTTGAAAATATATAAGTTTATAATAGACCACATGAAGTGGAACCATTTACAGTTTATAAAATTGTTGGGACTGGACAAATGTGAAAAAATACGGTATCACACCAAAAGTATCACTTATACAAATAAAACAATATCATAAACGACATTAAATAATCTTACTAGCATAATGTTAATATGGTTTCTAAGTTCTATGGCGACTGTTTAGGTACTTGAAGCAAGCGAACGATATGGTCATGGGTTCTGTCACATGTTTTCACTATCCTGTTACACCTGCTAGGATCAGATCACCTTGATCGAGTATAAGCTATCACTAGCATAGATGACAGAAACAAAGGAATATATAATGGAAGCGTACCGAGTGAAGTCGAACATTACCAAACTGCACGGACCATCAAAGCGGCGACGCTAATGAGAGTTATATGTTCAGTATGCAGGTAGAGACAGGCCCCTGTGGTAGTTAGTGCAAGTGAACGATGTTGGCGACAGTTTTGTGCGCGCGGAGGCATCCTAATAATGGCCCATCTCTCTTGCGTATATTATCTATGATCGCTATCGATCATCGAAAAATATGAATACCTACTTCCTATTTTTAATTGAATGTTGGAAACGGCATCGGGAATTATGCCGGGTATTTATTATGAGTGATTGCCGCCCTGTTTACCGGCAAAGCGCCGCGAACGAAACAGCGACGAGTCATGAACTGGATTTCTGGGTTCAGGGGTCAAGTGCCGGTTGGGAAACAGTAAACGTCAGTCGGATGGCGGGTTCGATTCCCGCTCGTGACCGGCGGTTGGTAACCCTCTCTACCGAACTGGAGTGGAATTATTAAACGCCGGGTTGGGCAAGCGAGCAAGATCCGAGAGGATAGAACCGACCAACGGCCGACGTCCAACCTCCGGAGATACGTCCGAACAGTCAGTGGTGTAATGCAAACACACGAGACCCACCGGCAAAAAAACAATCACTCCACGTTAAAGGGATCCAAGTCCAGAGCAGTTAGTTCATCTCCTGTAAAACATACGATGAACTTCCTCCGTGTTAATGATATCCAAGTAAGATTACATACTCGAATACAAGATAAAATTTGGGACCAGTGTTCTATGTCAAAGGGATCTTAGTCCACGGGCTTTGATCATTTTAACAAGAAACACATTTTAAAACCTCTAAAACATACTAGACTTGGCACTTTATGATGTGTACCAAACCATGATAATACTTTGATGAAGATTTTTCTGACAAATCGAATTCTTAACGCCATTTTGTTAAAAATTTGACTACCATATTTTTAATATTAAACGATTTAAGTGTCAAAAATAATTTACAAGAGCTCCTCTGTCTGCAGTATGTTAAGCGAAGAGAACTGTATCACCACGCAGTTCGGTGTAGAAAAAGGTTGTGGGAAGACGAAAGGCGGAAGTAAATGCGCTGCCGAAGAGGCCAGGATTAAATGCAGGAGGAAAGACAATTTTCTTGTATTTTTTCGGCATCCACTATATAGCAATTTATAGACATTTTGTTTGGAAGTTTTATTTACTATGTACTTTTGCTATTTTTGAATTATTAAATTCGCTACCGGTTTCGATACAACCGTGCCATTCCGTTTTAAGAACGCTAGTGAATGGCACGGTTGTGTCGAAACCGGTAGCGAATTTAATAATTCAAAAATAGCAAAAGTACATAGTAAATAAAACTTCCAAACAAAATGGAAAGACAAATGTTATACAAAGGCTCCGTCTAACTGTCGGAGGACTTCGCCACCCGGTTAAGGGACGTTGTGAGACCAGTAAAGGAAGGGGCTATTGTAATCGAAATTAAGGAGGGAATACGTGTGTCGTTATGCGGAAAAAAATACGACTTGTTTGCGGGCACGAAACAAATTAAAGTCTTTGATTTTTTTAAATCCAAATTAAATGAAAAAGTAAAACTTTGGAAATCTATTAAAAGCATTAAAATTATGACACGAAAGTCTATCAACAGAAAGAAAGAAACAAAACAATATTTTGCAGAATACGAGTCCATTATATTCCGTTAATTTTAAATATTGAATGTTAAGTTGTTAACATTCTCGGAACCCGTGTATTTTAGGATATCGGGCAGTTGCCCTAGCTGAACATGTGGGCAGTAGGCCTCTGATAACCCCCAACTGTAGCTTTTGGATTTAATGCTCCACAATAAAGATTTGAGTCAAATCTATCTTGGCTCGTAAAACACAACAAATACCCCATGAGTGAGAAGTGACACAAAGTGGAACTAGGAAGTTAACATTTGTGGGAAACTCCGTTTGATACACATGCTACAGAATACCTGCTGGAGATTTATATTGCAGATACGTAATCCAAGATGCAAAATAGATGTTTCCTGCATCCCTGCATGTTTGAGAAGTTTAGATAATTAAATATTTATGGAGGATTGTCTTAATAAGCATATGATATCCACGTTCATTAGTTTAATTTCAGAATGTTGATGAGAATTAGATGGCTGAGAGTCGAAATCAAGGCTTAAGATGAGGCTGAAGACGTGGCTAAGATAGACCGAGAATATATGGTCGAATACCTATCGTTCTAGAACGGTCACTGATGGTGCAAAATACTTTGTAGTAACTTTTGGACTAAAAGGAAGACTACAAAGAGGTTTAATAGCTATATCCAGTTGGCAGAACTTAATAAAGTGTATGTATTTATATAGAAATATGAGCAAAAGAAAGCAAAAAAAAAAAAAACAATAAATGATTATAATTTCTTAAAAATATTGGTTTTCACTTTGTGGCGTCATTATTAATAAATGAATTAAAAATTATTTTGTATTCGCCACTTTATTAATATACTCGTATACATATTAACATGTTTCGAAAGCGATGCTTTCCTGATCAGTAATATATAGAATACAATATATTTGTTTTCGTATGTACACATATTAATAAAACGGTGAGTACAAAGCAATTTTTAATTAATTTATTAATAAAATAATATTTATTAAGTTTTCGCTCTTGTCCGCCCATCAATGTCTCATGATTTACTTTTTCATAAAATAATGTACAAGTTGAAGTGTTAGTTTTATTGTTGTCGTTGAAAGATATAAATACAAATTAAAAGTAATATTTTAGTCTATGACTATAAAAGAATTTACGTCCAACTAAATGCCCCCATCTTTCTAACACGTAATAAAACGTGATGCCCACATAGAATCTTTTACCGTAATATTTTATTTTACGAATAAAACTCACCGGAGTGTTTGTCGCATTCCACCTGCCCACGCGTTGATATTTACGATGTTATAATAATAATTAATTGCAGAAAGAAACTATAGAATCAAAATTGAATGAAAAAAGCGTTCAATAAAACATCGAGCACGCCTCTCGAGCGGGGAGCGGAGACCAGGAGAACAAGTGACGAGAGGAGGTGAACGAAACAGACAATAAACTAGCTTACAAGGGCGAAATAATAAGGAACCCGCAGCCGCCTGACTTGGCAGCGAACCTTACGGCAATCCACCATCAATTGGAGCATAATTCAAGCCCGTCTCCCAAAACGGTCCCGTGACAGACACCGAAGACATTTTAGTTAAGTAACAAAATTCCACGATGTTACTCGAAAAAAGGATGCTACTTTTGGTTGACAGTTTAATGCCTCTATAAGAAGTATTTCACTGCCGTTTTAAATGGACAACGGACATGGCAGGAGGGATACAATGATTGCGTTACTTGTATGGTAGCGTCATTAGGCTTCGACGGTTAATTTGACGAACTAGGCCGAAGTAGTTTTGATAGAGTTGACTCAGTTGACAAAGATGTTTAGCAATTAAAAAAAATGTATTTAAATGAAACAATGGCATTCATATTATTTAGGTGAATTTTGTGAGGTTTGGGAAATAGTAAAGGGTAGGAGAATATGGTGGTTGAGAGGTACTACTTGGTTGTTAAATATTATTATAGTCATGTGTTATAAAATGGTTAAATATTTATAACGTTATTTCGATTATAAATAGTCATATCTCACTGAGAGAAACATCCATATTTGACCATTATTAATGAATGTATTTTATTCATGTTTAATGTGTAGAACTCCATTTTTATTTAAAGTCTTTTGTTTTTTATTTAATAATAAATATAACGATTGATTTATAAAAAAAAGTTCTGGTAGGTAATTAATATTACGCCTGTCAGCTATTTCGCCATCCGAACGCATTATAAAACTGTGGAGAAACCAATTACAAACGATCTATTTATATTATTTCTATGTAGGTACTAATAATGAACCTCAGAATATATTTATTTTTATTACCAAAGCTCTTATTAACATCTGATTAAATTGACGGTTATTTTAATGGCTATATTACACTGTAAAGTTTCCCTACTTAAGGGTTATAATGTACTATTGTTTAAAATTAGACTAAAGGTGATTAAGATGGTTATCATTGATGTTTTCAAATTAATTTTAATTTGGAAGGAAAAAACAAAACACCTTCATACAGTTAGTATTAAATAAATTATTTATTTATTTAATTTTGTGCCAAAAACACAATAACTGAGACACTAATGAACTTATCGCCTGCCATGGAGGTTGACAAATAATAATTTATATCCAAGACTGTTTAAATTGATAGACTGTATGAGTATATGAAACACAAATTAATATATGTTTGTTGTAATAAGATTGCGGAATAAATTTTGTGAAATTTCCACATTTATCGATCCAATTGTTTAAATGTCAAGTCCGAGAAGTAGCACACGTTCAAACTGAATTGTCCAGGAGCAAATTTATAAGTCTTCAGCGATACACATAATCGTTAAAAGTAATGCGAAGGAAAACACGAGAGAAATCGTAACCTTTCAATAAGATTTTAAAAAAAAAGTGCAATTTATCGAAAAAGAAAAGAGTACGGTTAATGAAAACAGGGGGCAATGAAACGAAATGTAACGAATAGTTTTTATTGTATATACTGACGTCCAATTAACTCGGCTTTTTTATACGAACATTGGAAAAACAATAAACACTTTTGATTCACTTAGATTAAAAAATATAATAAATGTAATTATAAATAATGACCTTTCTTTTTTCTCTGCCACTGTAAGATTATAGTTAATGCGATGTTTAAGTATACATTAATATCGTCTTCAAACATACAATATGAAATTAACATTATTTATTACCTATCTATATTGTGTCATCTGTTTAGAAAACAGAAACTTCTTCAATATCGTCCCACTATTACGTGATATTACGTTATACTATTAAAACGTATTATGTTATATTATTAAAACATATTACTTTATATTATTATTAAAACATATTAAGTTATATTATTAAAACATATTACTTTATATTATTATTAAAACATATTACTTTATATTATTATTAAAACATATTAAGTTATATTATTAAAACATATTACTTTATATTATTATTAAAACAAATTAAGTTATATTACTAAAACATATTAAGTTATACTATTAAAACATATTACTTTTTATTTGATATTTTAAATGACCTAGTAGGTTGTAATTATGTGAGTAAGTTAACCCTTCCAATACCAGAATTTTACGACCAGATGACAAAATGGTTGGCTGCATTTTCGAGTTCTGTGATTTTATTGAATATTTTCAAATACATGATATAATAAATTAATAAGAATAACTTTGTTAACACCACTTTTTTAAGCAATAAATATCAACATGCTTCGAAAGCAAAGTTTTCCTAATCCGAATAAACAGTTTACTAAAAATATAGACAAGCATAGACAAATCATAAAATAGAAAATAATAGTATAAGAATAAACAATACAAACATAAAAATTAACAATAAGTGATGAGAGTAGGTAAGTAATTAATTAAAAATTATTTTTAAAATATTAAATAATAAATTTATGTTTGAAATTTAAAAAATGAATTATTTTTATTTATGTATAAATAAAATCAAGAAAATGACAAGGCATTAAATATAAAATAATAATAGTTATATATACCGAAAATTACTAATTGTTTTTAAATGAAAATCATTTTTATCTATCAAATGAAACACATACCTATTTACAATATAATACTAGTATATAATTTTCAAGAGAAAAATGTTGAAATTGGAGAAATGTCAAACTGGGGAACATACGTGATGAATTCGAAAAGACAGCAATATTATGTTTGTATATGTACGAAATATATTCTATTCGTTGTAATTAAGGAGTATCCTTTGCAAGCCATTTGCAAAATTTGGGATATATCATTTTTTTACTGATAATAGTTGGCTAGGTTATTAATAATAATAATAATAATAATAATAATAATAATAATAATGATAATAAAAATAATAATAATGAGAATGTTTTATTTCAGCAGAACAAAGCGGTGAGTGCAATACTCTGTCTGCCATCTAAAAAGAATACATTTTAAGAATAAAAAATTACACACTGTGGAAATATAATATAAAAACATAAATAAAAATTAAATTAAATTAAAATAACATATTTAATACTTATGCTACAGTGGCCTGAGGGAAATTCTCCATCTACGATGTAGGGGCGCGCCATGCCATTGGGCGACGGCTTGGACAAGAGTGTTTTCCGATCTCCGGTAGCGCTGACTCGTTATTGTAATTGGTATGTTACAGGTTAGAATAAAGAGTCATTGTCATCAATTAAAAGCCGTTACATAGTTTTAGCTTTTCTGTATTTATGAGTAGGTATAATAAATTAACTACATGGTTTGGAGTCCTATATTTTAAATTCGTTGTAAAAGGGTTTGATATTTATAAAACCAGGGTTGTAAAGTACGAACCAATTATTTTCTTTATTAAATAGGTTTAAAATCACTGGCGGTTTTCTCTAAAGTTCGTTTGTGCAAAAAAAGAACTCCCATAGAAAGATAAGATAATATGAAAAAACTTGTGTTATAATTTTACGACACTTTAAACAGCGCGCTAAAAATCCACCCGTCCGTATTAATACTGACCAAAAACGAGCTCGTAATTAATCCCATACGTGCGCTATGAATTCAGCACCTACAGGACATTATTACCTAAGATCAATTCCATAAATTTATCTGTTCACTGTTTACAATATATCTATGTAATAAGACGTGTAGTAATTATTTACAGTATTTATTCACCCTTCGCTGACTTTTGTCACATTGAGAACGGGCTGAATGCCAAATGGGACGGATCGGCGAATGTCTTGTCACCCCCTCAATACTTCTGCTGTAGTGTTCCGCCGATACTTCTGTTCGCTTCTGCTGTCCCGGTAGCCGCCGTAATGAGAGGACCCGGAGAACATATCTCGTTACGGTGATAAGTGTCTCGGAAACGTATTTATAAACCCTTCTTTATGCTGACACCAAGATTGGTAGAAGTTACAGTTTACAGACTGGCCGATTTCAGATAAGGTTACTCGAAGCAAATCGTGAACAGGCGATATTGTGCAAAAAAATATATTCGCCTGTAAGCATTCGATTATTATTTTATTTCTTAATATTCTCACGATACTGCTACGTAAAGCAATTGCTAAACTGTCATTCTAATGTGTGGCTGACACTGAGTTTATGGGATCATGAGACGCATAACTGTTTAATGGAAATGATTAATGATTGACTTACGAGTATACTAGGTAATGGAATATTGTGGATTTTACTAAGCATTCGAAGCTATTAAGGCGAAGCTATCAGTAAAATCAATATTTCGATTCAGATTTATTACGAATCGATTTACATTATAAAAACAAAAAAAAAATATGATTGGATAAATTGAATAAAAATTAAATTGTTAATTACGTTATAAAAACATAAGCGTAAACTATCAATTAATTAATTTTTCAGTAGAAAATTACGAACACATATAAGAAACGAGTTAAAATAAAATACTGCTTCTTTATAGCTAAGATTATTTGTGACAGTTTCCATTGATTAAAGCTTTTTTTCTCTTAAAATTATTCACAAAAGTAAAATATAAACCGCTTTTCGCGCTTACATCAAGCATTTCTAGACTTCGCTTGCCAAGCGATTTTTATGCCTAGTACCCATTTTCGTGATGAAATGAGACACACGGCTTGTAGTAATAATTTTGGCTTGTATATTCCGCTTAATGTGTTGGTTTCATATGCAGTAGGAGAGGTGCTTTAATGAAGGAAAGTTCAAAGATAAATACGTGTGCCAATCACGGACAAGTGTACCCACATAATGATGCGTGATTGTAATGATAGACAGGGCATCCCTCAGCATGTAGACAAGTGTAGAGAGCAGCTTTAATGACGCATAAATAAGCATGGACGCGTCTCATTTGCTGATGCTGTTCTTGAGATTTAGATTGCTCCATGTCTGAGGCTTCTGTGAATTAGAAGACTGTGGCAGTAATCTCGTGTAACTCGCCACGCGGGCGGAGACCGCTGAAGCTCAGTCGAACAGAAAGGTAATAGTCGAACAGTAGTTTTGAATTGTATGAAAATTATAGAGAAAAGGCGTTGACGCTGACTGAAGTTTCCTCTTCAAAAAACAACAAATTTTGACATTAATATGTATTTTTTCAATTACAAAAATATATATGAAACGAAGATTAGATTTAAAACTACCTTATATGATATCATTTTTATAATATCAATTATTATATTTTCCATAATTTCGTTTAGTATGGTATATTAGTAATGAATCCAAAACAAAATATTGTTTGAATCGGGTATCGCGTGCGTTCCTTTTAAAAATAACGATGTTAATAAAAGCTTATGTTCAATTTATTGGAATAACTCATAGCTTCATTGTAATATTTAACCATTAAAGACAATATTAACAAATCTCAAACCAAATATGCAACAGAAAAAGACACGTTAAAAACATGAGAAATAATTTAGGAATAATATTGGTAGAAAGTTATACGGTATCGATAAAAATGACGAAAAAAATTAATCTCATTGGCTCAGTGGTAGAGTGCTGCCGCGGTAAGACAGGTCCTTCGATTCGCAGATGCGATTGTTACCTTTTTTTAATTTTCTGTGTCTTTTTTCTGTTGACTAATTTCATTTGAGATTTGTTTTAATTATTAAAAATCTTTCTTATTTCTAGTAAAAAAAATCCTGATAATAAGCCGATTATAGTGGAACTAGGACTACTTGGATACTAGATACTACTTCGAACTATTTTTAAAGCAAGTATATTTTTAAATAATATTAATCTTCCATGCCTCTAGTAAAATACCCTATAACAAGCAGATAATAGGTTGCTAGAGCTCCTCGGCTCCGGCCTGTCACCGCCGGGGTGGGCTAATGGATCTCCCCGCTGACAGCGCCGCCTCCGCGCGCCGACACCCGCTTTCCTGTCTCACGTCACGCAGCATCCGCATCTCGGCCGCGGTCCGCCATTCATGTTCAGGGACTATCTGCATTTGAATGCGACCAGATCACCGCTGGACGTGTCCGAGGGACCGTGGACCTAGCGGTGAGGTACATCGTACATGGGATTACGGCAGAAAGGGGTTAACTTTACTCTCATTACTCTGTTTTATTGTCGAAGACATTGCGTTTTACGGCAATTACCTTTTACACTAGGGAGGAAATTCAAATGATGAAAATCCACGATTCAACGAGTGTGGAATAAGGAGATTGGAAAGGGGATGATTAGGAAGTACCTTAAAATGAACTTGTCGATAGAATTAATTAAATAATAAGATGTTCCTTACAAGGTTTTTTTTTCTATGATATAAATTAGATATAAGAACGTGAAAATCGATTAAAAATGTATTTCTGTTAGGATAGCAGTGCTGCATAACTGATTTACAGACGATTAAATCTTCAATTGAATCTTAAATTCCGCGAAACTTTTACAAACATTAGGCCACTAGTGTAGATAGCCGTTTAACGGCTTTCATGTCAAATCATTCGACAAAAACACCCCCTTTGATGTTGTTTATTAAAAAAACACATGTTCAACCTGCCACTGGCTTAACCTAAAGAAAAAAAATAACGTACATCTTGGAGAAGAGTAAAACACATTGATTCTACATTAGATACAACAATAATTTTTAACCGCCCTATGCCTATGGAACGTACGTGATACGCAAACTTTGATTGTACCATTCTGCGCTATCCCGTATCACGTACGCGCTTGTGAAAAAACAATATATCTCATAAATACAAACCACGCGCCCGTCCCAACAACACGGGACACCAAGTCTAAACAAGTAGTTCTTCAAGGACTGGCGAAGCGTGCGTCGCTTGTTTGACAAAATATTATCAGGTGAAAAAAAGTGATTATTTTTGCCTATTTTTCAGAAAATTACCTGAAGGTAGTGCGGTCAAACTAATATTCATATTTTAGTAAGCAGATTCAGATTGACATTTTAAATACTTGAAATTATTACATTTAAGTATTGCTAGAGGTTTATTAGTTTTCTACCCGTTGAGAGACGGGTTACAATATAATGAGATGAATTAATTTGTGTGGTAATACTATATTTATTACAAAAAAAAAACATTTTCATTTGCTATATGCATAGTTTATTTAAATTTAAAAAATATTACTGGTTATAAATATTTACATTATTTAGGTTTTAACATAATTTGGGTGTGCAATATGTAATTTTATGATATCTCCTACTCGTGTATCTGTTTTAGGTAACGTTTTTTAATGATTTCAATGTTGATACGTTGCAAATAACTACCGTAGTTTCTTATTACATTCGACACCTTGTTATTATTAAAGCATTATCGTTGCGTTGCTCACGTTTTTCGGGTAAACTCATACAAAATGTGTTAATGTTTCACGAATGAACTGATTTATTCCTAGAAAGAAATGATTACTTGCTTCGTGCTAATATGAGTAAACCAGAAAAAATACGGTTAGGCAAGTAAATGATTTGGAATCTATTAAATTGAAGAAAGATTGTTTGAAATATTTCGAAAATATGTATAAATACATTAAGCTTTACTAATAGATGAATATTAGATAAAAAAAAAATAAAAAAAAACTGATTAACTACCAAAAAGAATGATTAGGTGATTGTTATTTGATTATTATTATTACTATTGTATTTTATTATTGTTACTTTATTTTTAACGCGTCTACCAACATGAGAAGAATCAATTAGAAAATTTGCATAATTTGATGCAATCATGTTTGAATAAAAAAAAATACTGTTATGTTTGTTTGATCTCGTTTGACGTCCGATGATTACGAGAATTGGTGTCAAAATTAACAATATAGAGTAAATATTGCTACTAAAAACATTGTACAAAGCAACTATGCGAACAAAATTAAATTGTAAATTAAATTGTTCTGAACTCCTGCATTTAATAAACTTGTACATACCCAATCGAACTACAAGACAGACATTAACTTTCTACATATCTTTATCCCGTTCTAACTATAGTTTGAATTCACCAATTCAACGCTTACACAGTCTTGGTAACAAATACTTAAATGATGTGGATGTATTTGACAATAATCTAAACTTGGCAAATTTCAAAAGGAGGATGAGTGATTTGTTTCTGCCTGGTTTATAAATTATTGTTAACTACAAATTTTTACATTATTTACTTATTTTTTATCAATGTCAGTATTGACTTGGTGGATATTGCACTAGTTATTTTTTATTTTTTCTGTTACTGTGTATTTTTAGTTTTTGGTGCAGTTACTGTAATGTGTTTTGCACCTGTGTGACTATCATAAGTAACTAAATATGTAAGAGCCCATATAGGGCGTATATAATATGATGAATAATATAATAAAATAATAAATAACAAGGCCCAGTTGTACCATGCGACAATTAGTGGGCGGTTACTCGGCCGAAGTGACCGAAATGGGTAGGTTTACATATATATATTTTTAATTTTTCAAAAGCGTCACCGGAGATCAAAATGCAATTTGCAGTTTTTATTCCAAATAAACCAATAAATCGCTGGTTAAAGTATGTGTGTAACTAATACACTCTGTACTGCGCCTTACTTTAGAAAAAAAGTTACAAATAAAGATTAATTTTAAAAAAATTCAAACTTTTTTTATAATCCATCATCTTTTATGAATCTGTATGTTCTTCAAGTCGTGATGTCTGCAGATTTGCATGAGAGTATAAATAATTTGTTATTTGCTAATTGAGCCGGAGTAATAGAAGTAGCTTTAATCTATATACAGACCATTATGTTATATTACGTACACGTAATAAAAACTATTCCAGGCAATTAACTCAAACGTGATGATCGTAAGGAATGTGGAAACAGTCTGAAGAAGATTCAATATGCGCCCAAAGATTCCATATCTTATATTAGCATAATTATTTCATGATTCAAAAGAAGAAACCTAAAATAGGAAGCCAATAAAATATACAATATGAAAGATGTTACTTTTACATGGAAGCCAGTTTTTACTAATGACTCTAATAATCATTGATCATTCTTGGAAAAATATGCTGTTTTATTCTAGAGGGAGATATATATTGGATGTGAGATTTTTCACGTGGAGTATTTGAACAACCTTAAATAGAACACATACATATTACCTACTAATATGCATCTTATTCAACAGTGGAAGTTTATCTTAATAACAAACCATATAGAAAAAATAATTCAGGACGAGAAAGTTGTTAAAAAATGTTTTACCTGTCTTTGGTAACGGACCTACATATCAAGGTACTTTCCAGTCATTATATTTCTTTTATCTTCCCCCTTTTACACATAAATATTAAAAATAATGATTCTAATACTTTTATAGAGCCATTTTCATGGGGAAATGACCTCAAGGGTGCAAAATAAGGGTAGACGAATAACCATGCAAACGTTGTTTCAGATTTGTCCCAGGAGACATGACTGCATAAATATCTTTAGATTATATCTATTACCAAAGCAAACATTTTCTATTATCATTTTGTTTTAATAATTATATTCCTAAAAAGTCATTCAGAAACTTAATCACACTGCCGGGAATCGAACCCGTGCACCTCAAACAAGTAGTCAATTCAAATAGCTAGGAAATAAAAATAAAAATCAGACAAACAACAAAAAACAGCCCGTCAGTCGATAATCCCCGCACAGTGGTACATAGGTCTAAACACTTGGACATGAAATATTGTAAAATTAAATATTCCACGCACGTTTCTCCATACGGCGAGCAGGTTTGGACTAGTTTTGTATGACGTTTAAAGGAATCAATAAGCGACTGACCAGATTTATAAAAAGCTGTATTTTGGTTCACAACAAAACATGTAACCGATGATGAAATAACTTAGATTTTATAACAACAAATAATATGAAGTTAATGGTAGGTTACTGTATACTTTATTGTCATGCAATGGGGTATTTTTCTACATTCTCAAGAGGAGACTTCTATTTGCATTTTGATTTAGGATAAATAAATAAAATTAAGATCTAGAATTATGTTTATGTTGTGAACAATGGCGGTTCGTAGCCGTCTCATTGGGAGTTCAATCGAAGATTTAAAAAGGGAGAAAAAAATACCTTTATCTATATGAAAAAATCCCATGTTGGTTGTTTCCATTATCCATTTTTTTTCTCTAGATACAATATTTGCTTCATGATATCATCACTGCGAAAGAGATACGTGATCTAGCAAGGAACAATTCGGCGATTCATTAAAACCACCGTGGCTAATGAATAATAAACGTTACGACGGTATCCACAATTTACGGAAGAAGCTGTTTTATATTAAAAAAGTAACATCTTCAGTAATTAACTTATTTTAATATCAACTTAAAACACTATAATCACCACGGAAAATCTGTC
Organism: Halesus radiatus; assembly: GCA_022606495.2. Lineage (NCBI taxonomy): Eukaryota > Metazoa > Arthropoda > Insecta > Trichoptera > Limnephilidae > Halesus > Halesus radiatus. The sequence continues at coordinate 213,681 of JAHDVE020007501.1, read as the reverse complement.
GATTCTTACAAAATACTATTCCGTACAAAAATCGCTGCGCACACGGTTACTTGATAGATTTCCAAGGTTTGCACTTTCGGCACGGTTTCTCGTCGAAGCTTCACTAATATGCATATTTGTAAAAAGCATTAACTTTGTGGCTCGCCATAATTTACAATAAAAAACACATAAATTTGTTGTAGACCACTTTTATTTTATCAAAACTCTACCGGTTTCGGAAGCACCCTTCCTTCATCAGGAGAATATTAAAACTGAACAGTTTTAATATTCTCCTGATGAAGGAAGGGTGCTTCCGAAACCGGTAGAGTTTTGATAAAATAAAAGTGGTCTACAACAAATTTATGTGTTTTTTATTGTTCACTAATATGTTTTGTATAAACTATTTCCTAGGACAGAGAATCCCATAGTCGCTGAATTCATTACGCACATATAGAATTCATTTCAGAATCGCTCTCGGGCAGTATGACCTTTCGGACGAGTGGATATTTACCAGGGAATTTGAATGGCCCGCTGTTTAAAGCATGGTAAAATTATGATACAGGTTTGTTTTAGTTTTCTTTAAGTTTTTATACGTGTATTTTAAACGTTTTTCTGTTTATTTTTTTTTTAAATATTTTTTTATTGCATATTTTAAGTTTTACTTTGAGGTCTAGTGATCAAATAATTTTTGGATATTAAAAAAAAACCTTACATAGAATTTTCAGTAACATTGGGCACAAATAGTCATCGTTATTATCGATCCTCCGTTTCAATGATCCGATTCATGAAAGTGTTCAGTTGTGCCGTGTTCCCGGACAACGGTGAGGCGGCAGGTTTGTTTTGAATGCTAATTAAAAGACCCACTTCGGAGGAGAGGAAATCTATCTACTCCACAATGCTTTCTTCTGAAACGGACTGACAGCGGCAGCATCTTTCGTCTAGATTTATTATTTCGGCTACCGTACCTAAGCGGTTAAGTGCTTTCCTATGCGCAGGAATTCCCGATGCTTTATATTGTCTTACGATTTTTTTCGTCTGAATCAATTCGTGATATGTATGCAGATGAGCAAATGTAAAACCTGACTAGTTTACAATGTTGAGTAACGATTGATTTTAAGAGGTAGACCAAGTGTTAAACATTTTCTTAAATCAAAAAGATTGTTTTTCTTTCCAAAGGGAACAAAAATACTCTCCTGCTATCTAGTTACTTGTTCCCTATCGGGAACAAAAAGGACTTGGCGGGTTAATGGATAAATACAGTATAATAAAAAAAGTACACGCACCTTACTTATAACCACGGTATAAATATTAAGCAGAGCGTAAGATCGGAATTCAGTGTCAATAGTGAAATCATTTTATTGGATTATTTTAATGTTATTGTTTGTTTTAATCATTTATAGTTCAATTTAATATGTGATCGTACCTTTATGTTAGAATTTACTTATTGTGAACGAAACCAATTAATAGATAACTTACTTTAATTTACTGTACTCTTCTATGCCTTTCAAATGTCAAAGTTATAAAGTGCACCGAGTGCAATTTTTTTTTCTTATTTTATCAGCTAAGTTCTCAGTAAACAACAGCTTTCATTAACTTACTGTAGAGATATTCAAGCTTTGCTAGACCATTCATCAAAAATATAATCTCTACGGGTTTTTTTATCTATCAAATAACAATAACAATAACCCATCCCAAAATCGGGCAAAGGCCAGCTCAACTATACCTATGCTTAACCGACGCGTAAGAATCTAATAAGTTAGACAGTGAGGCTTTAAAACAACAAAAATCTAATAGAATAAGTTCGACTACAAATAAAAAAAAACTTTCCCTAGTGCCGTCTGGAACGAAGGGGGGTGCGGAAAGGGACTACCACACGGAAAGTCCGTTTTACGTACTCTTCGAAATTATCATTTCTAATGAATATTTTTTAGTGAATAAATACGTAAAACTTACGAATATTGACAACTAGCTGATGTGTACCCGGCCTTGCTCGGGTACAATAATTGATTTGACAGTGAAAGTAACTATCTCCAAATAAAGAAACATTCATTTGAATATTCTAATTCATTCCAAACGTTTATTTTTTCAAAATATATCTAAATCATAAAGTTACCTTAAGTAGGTACCTACTGGTGTTTTCCATTTTGAAAATATTCTACCGAAAAAAACCTTCTTTTGAATATGCAATCTGTGGCTAACCACAGAGTTATATCTATGGGCTAACCTAAATAAAACATGGCGGGTTCAATGTTTTTCGTACTAATTTTAAAACGTTTTAGCAACAGTTTTACATATTGCATTTCATTCAAACTACTTTATAAACCTTCCCGGCACTAATTAAAACAAACTGTGCTATTTTCAGTAAAACCGGTCCAGTGATTTTCGAGAACATCGAGGACAAACAAATAAACTCATTGATTTTTATATATATACCATATATATAGATATACATTCTGTTCATTATTTTCTTCATACATAATGAACCGGCCTTAGCTCTTTATTTTGAAACAGTTAGCAAACCCTAATCTCTCCAAGAATATCCTATCTCTATTCTATCAATTAGTATTTAATGGTCTTAATCGACACTTTTCCAACGAAAACCTAGTTTTACGAAAGTTTTCTTGCGTACTCTCTACGGCTATCTAAGGCTGCTCTCTGACGGTTCGGTGAGGAACGAACTTTTCACTCGCCACTGGAGACACTGCGCAGAAAAGTCCCACAATGGACTGCGTTGCAAACCGTTACCTTACTTTAGCAAATTTGACTTTTCTGCGCAGTGTCTCCAGTAGCGAGTGAAAAGTTCGTTCCTCACCGGACCGTCAGAGAGCAGCCTACAATTATGCCATAATTTAAGAGCACCTGGGGTTTTATTCAATGTCGGATTTTTGTCAACGTGTCTTCTTATCGCTTCTTACGAAAATCATCAACAATAATTTTCTTCTTGGGAGGAAGTTAATCCAGGAATAGTTGATTCACTTTCTAATTACTACGTGTTGAAATGCTGTACGTGTAAAACGGGCTTTGTTGTGTTCCAGCACAGAACTGTCACCTACCAGAGCTAGCGAAATACTAACAAGTCTCGGCCATGCTGCGCGTGGCAGGAGACCTGCGTCTGCGCATGGCTTTTTGCTGTGGTCAAGCTAAATAGTGATCGGCCTGCCATTCATATTATAGGTTTGATGTAATTTAAATGTAGGTGGCGGCCATATGGCAATAAATAATAACGGCCGTTACAGCCAGAATCTGTAAATAACTAATTGTGAGAGGAGAAGCGCACAGTGCGCCAATACAAGCTGTGACCGGCAAAAAAACGAATGGGAACCCGATATTGACCACAATAAATCTCGCGTGTGTATCGGGACGCTGGCTGGGCGATGTTTGGGCGGCGATCTTAAGTCAGAATCGCTCCGCAAAACATCGCCCCTCAACTTTAAGTAACGAGTAATAAATAATTGGGTAGGTACCTTAAGCATTTATTTTTTCATGGGAATACCGCGCAAAAGTCTCAGTTAAAAGTATCAGTTGTTACAGTCTGACATTTTGTGGTAGAAACGAAATTGGGGCGTTGCGATCCTTCAAAATATTTTAAATAACAACACCAAGATGGCTCATAGGAGTATTATCGTAAGATTAAAAAACACAATGGTCCAAGTGTATGTTTTTTAATTTCACCTAACGGTATCCAGAAATTAGTGGTACTATCCGAAAAGAAAGATTCAACACCACATTTTAAGACAACCCCGGGTATTTCAGCTTATAATAATATAAAAATGTAAATGTAATAAAAATGTCTACATTCATGATTGTTTTCGTATTCAATATTAATGATTATTTTTCTTTATATTCTTATGTCCCTATTTCAACGTGAGTATTAACTCATAATATTAGATATCTTTTATTTATAATACGTCAAAACAGGCTGTCTAAAGTTTGGAAATATTATTTAACCGCAGATTGAGGGCCACCGATTTAAGGAAGGCTCATTAATAACAAAAGACTCATTTCACCTTGCTTTATTTCGGTAACCATTTATTATTAAGAAAGCGATAAATTGAATCGACTATTTATATAAAATTACCAAAGCACGATGAAAATTTGATCTAGATACAATAATATATCTTATTTGAATCGACATTTTTTATTATGCACATATTTGAATATGTTTATATTCTCTGGATCTAATAAAAAATAAAAGCTAGTAATAAGAACCATGCTTAGTGCGAATTTCATATTTCGCTTTTCTGTGAATGTTCGTATCACGTTAATGATTTTATTACAAAAAGGGTTTCAGTCAGACGTCCCACAATCTTCCAATTTACGATCCATCGCGAGCACATATCCTAGCAGCGGTGAAACTAAGAAATCTTCCCCGTGTAGAAAATAGTCCATAATGTATATAGTTTAGTAATGACGACTGACTGCGGTTTTCACAGGCTCTCATGGGTCATGCGCTCCTGATACAAACAAGTCCGAATAATCAGGAGTAAGTTGTTTGCTGAAGACCGCAAAGCTAAGGTCGGGCCAACGGTTGCTAAGTTTAGAAATATGCATTTTTCTTGGAACTAATTACGTTGTTTCTCATATTCTTAGAGCTGCAAAGCTATGCGATGTCCTCCTATGTCCTCCTGGTAGTCCGAAAATAAGTTTAGTTAATTGAATAAATTTCCTATACTAGCTATTAAAGCGAATATTGCTGATTTTATTTAAAGTTTAGAGTATGTATTGTATTCGTACTCTAATTTATGTAAATATAATACAAATATTCATGTATTAATATGACAAAATGACTATGTGTAAACACATCGAAAGTGTTAGAATGATTTAACCACATTCGTTTGTTCGAATCATGCATCCGAACCGATAAAAAGGTCACTGTTTATAAATACACTTTTGAGACCCCATACAGCGTGGGAAAACACGTTTCAAAAAAACTTAAGTTTCACATTGAGGTGCAGTCTCGTGCAATATATCTTATCGAATAAGGCGTATTTCGTTTTTTTTGTGTAACGTATAATAACATATAATATGTTTACTTGTGTCGGAATCAGATCGAACCAGTATTATAATTAATCAGGCGATTAAAACAGGACAGCATCAATCAATGTTGCCATTAAAATCTAGAAAATTCAATTATATTTCACGAGGCTACGGGCTCGGTTTACTAATGGAACTGGCTGAGACAGACGGAGAGGAAACCAACGCGGAAATTATATTATTGATATTGTGAGGAAATTATGAAAACAAACAGACACTCGCCGTTTTACGTCCAATTAGATGGGAATTCGAGAGAAGTCTAACGATTAATGGTCATGCGTAGGAGGTCTTTCAAAACAAGTTGTAAAGAAAAAAAGTCATGATTTTTGTTACGTTTGTTATTCCTAACGCCCTTTTGTAGACAAATTGATATGAGTGAATCGTAGAGCCGTGTCGATTTCCGTCTAGAATTTAGATAGTATTTATACTAGACTGACACGTTTGCTTGTGGTTCTGAATGTATAAATAGAATGACATACTGCACTGCGAATTGTTCATTAGATACTGTTTTAAAAACACGCCTTTCCGAAATTCTTCATCCTTATTTGAACGTTTATTATAAATGGTTTAAGCCAGTGATAAAAGCATATCATTCATTGTTCAATCGAATGGGAAACTGAAATTTTAGTATCTGTTTAAAATATTATGATTACGTAATAAAAATCCTACAACTTATGACGTATTTAATTCTTAATTTCCGATGTGTGGTTTGTAAATAAATTTTGATGTGGGTCATAACTCATAACTAATCATGGGCAAAAGATTTAACTCGGATGTATACCCGAATACTCGCGGTAGATCTATACATTTTTGATAATATTTTTAACACGAATACAAAAATATATTACATTCACACGGGTACCGTAACGTAAAATGTAGGTAATAAAAAAAACGATAAAAAGAAAAATGCACGTAAAACCTGTTCTGCTCCACTTACAGATTTCATATTCTCAGCATACTTCAGTTCCATTCGTATTCAATTTTGAATAATAACGTTTATTATTTGATCTTCACTCACCTGAAACAAAGAAAACAAAAATAATTAGACATAAATCAATATTATACGCAATTCAAGTATTTACGTAATTTCTGCAAACGAGTAGTAACTTTGTGGCGTCATTATTAATGAAATAATTAAAAATGTACTTTGTTTACACCACCTTATATGAAAGTGGTGTAAACAAAGTACATTTTTAATTATTTAATGTACTTACAACTTTAAAAAAAAACAATTTTCAATTAAACATATCGTAGATACTCACTACGTATAATACTTAATATCTGTAAATTGTCTTTCTCTCTTGTAACTAATTGTTTATTTAATAAAAAATAAAATCAAATACCTAAATCGCAACTACACAGTTTTGTCAATCATTGCATATATTTTATCTGGTCTAATTTTTATAATACTTATGTTTATTTAAAAAAAAAAAATTAAATGCAAGTGTCGAGTTGTGCGGTTTGTTCGTATGTTTTTTTAAAAATATTTTTTTGATCAACAATATATATTCAAAAAAGATTTTAAGTACTAATCCTAGAGCTCTAACACAATCACATGTAATTTTTTTATTTATTTTTTATTGAAGTTTAAAAACCTCATTGTTATATTTAATCATTGAAGAAGAAAATATTAACATAACCTAAATGAAACATGAAACCGAAAAAAACAACAGAAAAAAAAACATATCAGTCCCAAGTCTTGAATTTAAAATATGATATTGATGAAGATGACATAAATTGAACTGGTCTCATTAGCTAAGTTGGTAAAGCGGTTATCCCAGAAAGACAGAGGTCCTGGGTTCGTGTCCCAGATGCGACTGATATCTTTTTTTATTTTCTGTTGTTTTTTTCGGTTTCATGTTCCATTTAGGTTATGTTAATATTATCTTCTTCGATGATTACATGTAAAATCTTTTGATATTCCAGTTAGTAAAACCTCTTATGGACAAAGAAGTTTTAAATACAACGCTATAAAGCTATTCAATTCCCTACCTGTACTTAGTGACATCAGAAAGACGCAAAACAAAAGTTCCTTTAAAAGTAAGACCATTTATCACCTCCAATAAACCTGTCAGCTTCTAAATTATTTTATACCTTTAAATTAGAAAACTTTTGAAAAAAAAATTGTAATCTACTAATCTATTGTCATATAAATATCATGGCTTAACAACCACCCTTGTAAATTGCCACCTCAACACAGGCGTTTCACACCTAGTGAGATGGGCAATACGTCAGTCGATAATAAATGTTCATATATATGTAATAAATATTTTTTTTAAAGTACGAGTGAAATTCTTGGCATGTTTTTTTTTTAATGTTCTTTTCGGTAATTAATATAGCTTTTAGTGCCGAAACAGTTTTTTCAGCAGTCCACATCTTGTCAATTAGGGAGAACATTCCTTCTACAATAATTTCATACGAGAGATCGCATGATCGAAATGATTGTTTGTGAACTGTTGGAATAATTCAACCCACCGATTTCTCATGGACAATTTCAAATGATTTCTGAAATCGAGACATTTTGCAGTCCCGAGGCTCTCCTCGGGACTGCAAAACGGGACAGGGTACCGAAAAATGGGACATACCGTCAGGACATATGACAAGGTATACATATGTTCTACCTTGCTAATATTTTTGCTACTTTAGACAGTTGTAACAACAATCGCTCCACACTAATCTTAAGATAAAAGAATATTAAATAAACAATGAATAAAAAAGGATAATGATATTGCTTAAGCTCAAATAAAGGTACATAATTTCACTCTGCGTTTTTTTTATTAAACTGCTCCCACCAACTACGGCATAATTAATTAAATATTCTCAAATATAAATCGATTTACAAATTTAAATTCGGGTACCCGAACTAGGTGAGCATCGAAGTAACAGGTGTAAACATGTTGCCAATGCTAAGTGGCCGTGGTACGGTATTCGTAAACATATTCACTTAATCAAGTTTTGTACCACGTTGTTTTATATTGTAACAAGAGGTTAGATCTAATATGATCTTTTATTCTCATCGGAGATGTTCCCACTACAGAAAAGGAATTTGCTGTGGTGGGAATGTTGACTGAAGAAGAATTGTTTGTTTCAGAGCTTTCAACTATGTGCCCTTTTAAAAGTCACATATATATTCACAGAATTATTTAACAAAAACCAAACATAAGCCGCTCATCTCACTAGGACAGTCCTGTATCGAGATACCCTGAGAAGCCTTTACAATGTAAGTGAACCGTTATTTTTTGCAGTTATTTCACACGGGAGGCCCCGAAGGACATGATTTCCTTCAAGGCCTGTCATCTTTGCGGATGCTGTGTGGAGGGTCTTTTGAAGGATAGAAAGGAGTGGACCAATGCTGGAGGGTGGAAAGAGGTCTTGTAGAGACCCATGTTGTGGGATGGAGGACACACAGAGGCCGGCAGATCATTAATATGTGCCGGCGCTTAAAAGAGCTGTCGTTCAATTGATTCGTACGAAAATATTGCGATGGTACCGTGACTATCGTTCTTAACAGAATGACCCATCGCCACTTCGAATGTTCCAAAATGTGTAATTCACGTAACATTTTTTTAAAGATATTTGACGTTTTAAAAACTTTGAATTTATTTTTATGCTCGTTTTTATTGAGGTAGGCACAAATTTTCAGCCTCCATGGACTGCACGTAAATTTACAGTCGATAATCTCTAATAACATTTCACTGTAAACCGAATATTACAAAGTGCCTTTAGTGGGTTCAATCAGCCACAATCATATTGTGTCCATACCGACCATGACAAGAGGGATAGAAAGAATAATAATTATTAACAAAAAGTTTATCACTATCCCATCGTGAGAACTTCTTTTAAATTTAAAGTAACGTCGAAACGAGATTGAACCACGGAAGCGAGGTGAAGAAGAATCGACTGGACCAACCGAAGATCGGGAGCTCAATGGATAATTGTCTAGATGTCGCTAATACAGGCTGCCGATTGTCGCGTGAATTGATCTGTGGCCAGTTTGCCTACAATGTGAATATCGCACAAGAGTTCCAATTGCTCCCACTTAGAAGTGAATACGTTGTATGATTTAAACAATAATACGATAACTTATTTAATTTCGAATTTCTCATTACAATATACCAGGCGCACATAAATTCTGCGGGGTGAGTCGCCCCGTGCCCCGTGGTTATTGCCGTATTTATCGTCCGGACCGGAGCGGCGGGGAGCAACTTCCCCTTTATTTTAGCCTTCCTACAAAGTGAGGTGTACGCCACAAGCCAGCGTAAAACGAAGCGGGCATGAACTTTGGAATTACCTCCTTTTTCTTTCCTGCCTACCTGCGGAAATAATCGACACTTTATGCGTTGTGTCGTTGAAAGTGTATGTCCCGCAATACATCCGTGGCAGAGTGGTATTCTATAGGCCCAGAGGTCACAGTTCGTTTGACCGTAGGCGAATTCAATTTTTTTTTTTTTTAAAGAATGTGATAGGTATGATAGAGAAGAATATAACCCCACACTGAATCGTTGCCTGAATGTGATGCAGCCGTGTATATTCAATAGCCGAATTAACCTCATTCTTCTCCTACCCAATATACTTCAGCTTTACAACAGGTGTGGATACTCTGTAGAAATGATAATAGCCGTATTTACTGAATATAAAAGCCAGACCTGAATAGCCAGGTATTTCCCTAATTTTCTCTGCCCATTCCCCATCTCCTTACCGTCCCCATTAATTTCTACTCTACAACATACCCTTATCAGGGATGCCATAGCTCTACTGATTCCGGACAGTTAAGAGCTGTTGGAACTCAGTTAGATGCGTATACAAGGTGACGGGAGAAAAGTTTAGTAATTTCGGGGGCGATTCTATATGGTAGTACAAGAAAAAAAAAGATAAATGACTTTTTTCCGAAATTCCAACGTTTAGAGGGATCGACTTCGTAAAATTCGAACGAAATCACGCGATCCTCATGCAGGTGGCGATAAGGTTGAAATTCCCACTTAACACCGGCCGGCTTACCTTTGATTTACGCAAAAAAAACATCACCAAAATGCGTGTTTTATTTTATTTTGTAAGGCTCAGGCATAAACATTAAAATGTTTTTTTTTGGTAATATTCTAAAAAGCTTCATTTGGCACAATGAACAAAATGACAATATTAGAAAAAAGGGTTCGTAAGTAGGAGACAATGCACTTAAATTTTTTTTTAGGTCTTTTTTTTTTCAAGACTTATGAAAAGCCCAGTTAAACGAAAGGGCAAAATGAGTTCTACTTGAAATATTTAATAAAATCATCTTAGATTTTGTTTTTGCAATACTTCCCTTTGCATCACCTTAGAGGTATTTTTCAGGTAAAAAGGTCTGTATGGAAAATAAAATATTCTTCTATGAAAAAAATATTTTTGCATCGGAAAGAAAACAACGGAATTTCTAAAAAAGTAATATATATATTTTTTTACTTTTAAAATCATGTAAGTAGACTCACCTCCCGAAATTACTGCACTTTACCCCGGACATATTGTATGTGCATCAAAAATGTATGAAAAATAATTAAATTAAAATAATAAACATGGAAACACATGTAATGTGTTGTAAAGAGTTCAGGTTTCTTGAACCAGTTATTGGTGAAATGAAAATTGGTAAAGTTAATACAAGTAACAACGCAAAACGAACCCATACAAATAATACCCGCGTCTCGTAAAATCTCACGGTTAGCAAAAAACGTGTTCTTTCGTTGCGCGTCAGCTTTACAGCTTTTAAACATTCGCGTTAAAGTTTACGAATGTGAAATGATTAAAAAAAATAAACGCATTCGCAAAGCAACCATCACAACTAAATATAAGAATAAGCTTCGGTAGATGTATAATTATTTTGTGGCGTCATTATTAATAAAAGTAATGAGAAGTACTTTGTCCATATACTTGTAATACATTTTTAGTATACTGCGTATCCTGATGAGGTAAGCTTCGCTCCGGAAACATGTTGATATTTATATATTAAACAGTGCAATGGTGTAAATAAAGTACTTCTTATTAATTTTAGTAATAAATAGCTTTTCACAATCTGTGTACGAGTACGTTGAATTTGTTACTTAATTTTAATAATTCGCCACCTGTTTCGAAACGTTCGTGTCATTAACTACAGTTTTTAAAACTAACCAAACTCTTTTAAAAATCGTGAGAAACTCTTCAAAACCAAATATCTAGAAATTGTTAAGTCGTAAATACCCAAGGTAAACTAAAAAGTAAATTCAATTTATTTTTTATAACTTATTGAAGTTTGTAAACCTCATTGTAATATTTAATCATTGAAGAAGATAATATTAACACATCCCAAAATGAACCACGAAACCGAAAAAAAAGTGTTAATATTATCTTCTTCAATGATTAAATATTACAATGAGGTTTACAAACTTCAATAAGTTATAAAAAATAAATTGAATATTTCTTTCCAAACTTGTAAAATAAGTCAATAGATGTCTCATATAAATAAAATCGGGTAGGTATATCCGAGACTGTTCCGATTGCAATTGAGTTCGGGATGAAACTTTGCAATCACCATAAGGATAGCAGCCAATAATATGGGATTTATAAAAATGGAGGATAATATTAACAAATCTTGAACTTGAAGTACGATATCGGTGTAAATGGCATAAATTGAACTGGTCTCATTAGCTATGTTGGTTAAGCGGTTACCCAGGATAGGTAGAGGTCCTGGGTTCGAGTCCCAGATGCGACTGAAATCTTTTTAATTCCTGTTGTTTTTTCGGTTTCGTGGTTCATTCTGGGATGTGTTAATATTATCTTCTTCAATGATTAAAAAGTGAATAGTAAGTTTGTATTTACTTGTTTTTTTTTAGAGTTTGTAAATTTATGTATTTGTGATATTACATTAAATACATTAAATAATAATATTAATAAGTAATAAATTAATTAAAAATTACTTTGTAATCGCTACTTTATTAAATATATACATATCAACATGTTTTAAAATCGAAGCTTTCCTCATCAGGAATATACAGAATAATTAAAAAAGTTAATATTTATAGTTAATAATTATATTTTAAATAATTAAAAATTAAAAATAATTATTTATCGATAATGACGCCACAAAGTGAATACCAATCTTTTGAAGAAATTATACAATAATAAGTATTTATTCCGGTGTGTGGGAAGGTTAGTGCAGTCCCACAAATTCCATATAAAGTATACATATAAAAATAATACAAAAATAGTAGGTGAATGACACATGATGCATAAATCATTATGAAAATAAAGCCTCTAGGGAGCTGTGGCATTTAAATTGTGAGGGGCCAACATCTTTCTGCAGTATGCGTCAATGATGGAAGTTGGGCTGAGAAACTCGCCCCTCCGTGAGCATACTGGAAGCGCTGCAGTATTTGGGGAGTTCAAACATTATGCGGAAGACGTTGTTTTATTGGACACGAGGTATTTCTGTAGGTACTGCTAAAGTTTGCATGTTTACAACGATGAGCTGAAAGCAATGAAGAGCACCCTTCTCACAGCGGTACCGTAAAAAGACAAAGAGAAGGGAGACTAACAATTTAGAATAAAAATAAAGGACATTCTCCTGGTGACAGGTAACCAGGTACAAATTTTCTCTAAGGTAAAATAGGTTTAATTGCTTATTCTTATTAATAACGATAATATTTGGCTAATTTGTACTTTTTTTTCTGAATTGTCACCTCAAACGCGCTTTAAAAGGGTAGACAATTACTTAAAACAATTAAAATTCGTTAAAGACGTAAACGTTCCTCGATTCCTCGGGACTTTAGTAGGTTGATAGGTTTTAAAAAAAATTATATTATCTATTTGTTTATTTTTATTACATAAAAAAATTGTATTAAACTTCTACGGATTACAATAATAACAGATTTCGCAATTTTATTTGGAAACACGATAGCTCAAGCAACACAGCATGATTTCAGTTTCAGCAGTGTTATGTTTTGAGTTGAGACTTCTCACACGACTCCGCCGCAGTTCCCGCTGCATCCCTGGGAGTTAATTGAACTGAACAGAGCGCCGATGGAGCCGAGGCCGTAGCTCTCGGTTCTCGGCTCGCATGCATGCCGCAGATTGCGGGAATACGGTTTCATCATCACGCGGTGCCGGGAACCGCGTGTAACCAATACCAAATTCAACCGCCGTGTAATCGACAAAGAAATTAATTAACGAAGGCTATTCGAGGTTTCCGTGAATGTCTCTGGCCGTATAATTGTATATTACAGGTGGAGTTTTCTCGTCGACGAGAGTTTAATCGAAGACTATTATTATAATCGTGACCCGACCCGGGACGGGAGGTAATTTCAATGCTATAAAATTATATTTAGCAAAAGGAATTTCGTATCCTGAATTGCATTATGATATAATTAATTAATTAATTTCCAATATAATAACTTTGTCCAGAAATGATGCAATTATCAAATAGTAAATGTTTAAATTGATTACCCAACTATCGTCCAAAGCACAAATTCTCAATCTCAATCCCAAGCAGACCATTTTTAGTTGAAGCCGGAAAACAATAGTTGAAATGAACATTAACATACGATTATCCGCGTATTAGGAGCACATAATCCTCGAGGCGATATAAAAGGTCACGAAGGCCAGAGCAAGCAGCAAATAAACGTCCGATAAACAGAGCAGCGAGGTCTTCATTGCTGCAACAATGAGCAAATGGGTCCGGAGTCCGGATAATGTTCATTATATTGTAAGTCCTCACAGCTCATGTTCCCCTATCGGGAGAGATATCCAGCGTATTAGGAGCACACGACACGAGGAGGTGGAATGGTATAAGGGTCGGGGCGGGTCAGCGCGCAGCCGCCCATACAAACGCCGAGATCTTCATCTGTACAACAAAGAAGGCGCAAAAAGCTAATACGTCCTTATTCTCCTCTCCACTTCTGTTGCCCTGTCGAGATAAACTTATTACTCCGGTAACTAGTGGCAGATTAGATTGCACGTGGATGCATGCGGGCTTACTTCATATTAAATTGATCCACTCGCTGTACTTGTACTTGCGAGGGAGTTTTGTACGTGATGGCAGTTGTGTGATAATTTTCCGATGCAATCATGTTTATGATTAAATTCTTTTCTCGGGTTTGTGAGATATTACCTACCTTCACGAACACTGGGCATAGCATACTATATTAGGCTAGTAAGACAATGTTTGGCAGAAAACTTTTTGCACTTACGAACTCCCTATTTCCAGGTGAGAAAAGCATCAAAGAAAGTCGTCGATGGACATAGAATTTATTTATTCTTAAATTTAAAAAAACATAAAAATAGCCACTCATCTCACTAGGACAGTCCTGTGTTGAGATGTACGGCTTTACAATTTTAGTGAAACTTTATATTATAATTTTAATCTTTTTTTTTTTAAATACATCAAAGTTATTCAAACTATAAACAACTATAAAATCTACAGTAAATCTTTAAGTTTATTATATACATTTATAGATTACAACAACAATAATTTTATTGTAACCCAAATAACTATCATAAAGTATTTGTGTTCCAATTAGCCAAAATCATAGGGTGACCATATTTTTGTTAACAAGAAGTAGTGAGTAAATAATAATAGGTAAATAACAATAAGTAAATAATAATCAGTAAATAGTAATAAGGACATAATAATATCTACATACATAATATTAAGTAAATATTAATAAGAAAATAAAATTATGTAAATAGTAACAAGCAAGTAGTAATTAGTAATAATGAATACTTACGATTGATTTTGAGTGGTAAAATGATACCTTCATATTATCGGGGATATATTAGGTCATTTGAACTGCTCAACAATTATTAACCACGTCGTAAATGCATGTTCACGAATAATATTCAAAGACCTTTCGATTCCCAGGCTAATGAAAATGATATTCTGTACAATCAAAATTTTCTATGTTTGAAATCATTTGATCAATTTCACTAGAAAAGATAAAATCGACTATACTTCAGACACAAAGACACGCCCACAAGACACATCTATCAGTTCATCTCTTTAGTGGCTAGAAGCGACATTTTCACACGGGCGACAGAAGATTTCAAAACGGTTGATACTCGCTGCTTGCATCTGAAATCAGCACTAATTATCGATTCTCAATTAAATCGTTCCCCGGGTCACAGAAGGGAAGGAGGGTAACATTCCGATTGCGCCACATACACGATGCAGGTCGCATCTAATTACGGAAACAGCCGAATGCTCGGTGCTAGCCAGGCTCAGGTGCCTGTGTTGTCTGTCACGCCATTTGTCTATTGGAGTGGCACGACCCAGCGGGCTAATTAGGCCCGGCCAACACCGACCCGGGCAGCAGCGACACCTCCTCGGATTGCTGCGCTCCTAATGAGCTGAACTCCGTGCGGATCTAAAACTAGATTTCGTAGAACCAATAAATGTGAACACTTTGGCAAACAGTTTGGAACAACAGTTGGCGACAATGAATAATTTGTTTGGGAGACTCTTTTCCAGTTTTTCACAACGAGTAATGAAAGCAACGTTTTATCTTATTTACAACACATAATTTATTATAGACGGGATGTTAATACAAACATTTAGGAATTACACCATTATTATCAAAAACCGAACAAAGTTTTACAATTTATTTATTTTTTGCCTAGCAAATCATTTTAACGAGATTCTTTCTTGTGCAGTTGTTTACTGTATCGTGGGACTACTGCAGGGTGAGAGGGGACTGTGGGCTGGTGTTAGCAACTAGTTCGAACCAGTTTGAACCACAAATTCGGTGTGCACAAATACATTCAAACGTGCGCTCTTTACATACTCGCTAAGAAATAAAATAATAATGCGAACAAACAGAAAACATGTAAAATCATATAATAAACCTGTTTACCAATTCTTTTTCAACCGGATGCAAATGAAAAGGTTCGTATTTTTTAGTTTTCTTTTTCATTTGAGCCTTAGTGACAAAAATACATTAATATTAGATTTTCTTAAACAATCACTCCCTGGACCTTCATGAAATGACTGTGAAGCACGATGAGTAATGTCATCGAAATGCTAAAACAAAATATTATTTCAGGTTGCCTGCTTATTCACGCGTCGAGGATTCTGCAAGTGATGTATATGAATGAATCAGCACTGTACAATTTCCAATACAGCAAAACGTGTTACAAAGTAAATTAATCAAACACTGTAAAAAAAAATCTTTTATTTATTAACTCTTATAATAATTTTAGTAATCAATGAATAATAAAAACATCTTCTCAGAAACCATATCTAGTGATTTAATCTACATTAAATATTTATAATATTCATAATGTATTAAATATCCATTTGTTTAACAACTAATTTACATTGAGCTAGAAAAAAAACAATTAACTAGTATCTTTAATAACGGCCACAAATTGAAGCTTTTTAATAAATCAAACTATATGGACTCAATAAACGGTCGTAATTAATGCAGTACATTCAATACATTGTTAATATCGACCGATCAATGTCAGAGTTGATCTAAAATTCTAATTAATTATTTCATCTTTTCTTCAGAGAGATGGCGAGTTACATATCTTATTAGTGCCGGCCTCAGACAAAAAGCAACCTTTGCAGCATCTTCTGGCAAAGATAAATGCTTTCATTTTTAACTGACAATATCGATTTCAATGGGATAAATGTATCAACGATTGACCATTAATTTCACTGGTGTTCTTTATGTGCGCCTGGTCGCTTCGTCTTATATTAGTTACCTACAAGGTGTTCAGTAATTCACTATATTACACAGGAAATACAACATTTTATTTGTTCAACATTCAGGCAGTAGTGAAAAATCACGGGATGTAACTTTATTTATAATTTCTTCAAACGTTCGGTATTCACTTTGTGGCGTCATTATTAATAAATTAATTAAAAAATATACTTAGTATTCACCACTATATAAATATATATATATAGATATCTACATGTTTCGAAAGCGATGCTTTCATCATCAGAAATATATGAATACATATCATTCATGATACATGTAGATATTTATATATTCTTGATGATGAAAGCATCGCTTTCGAAACATGTAGATATCTATGTATATTTACAAATTGGTTGAATGCTAAATATATTTGTAATTCATTTATTAACTTAATTTACCTTGTAAAAACTGATTTTTTTTATTTAAGTACAGAATTAAAAAAACAAATTACACAAATCAAATGAATGTTTAAAATAATCATCCTGGAAAATATATTACATGAAGATAGGTACTTTATCTTTTTCTATATTTTAAAAGATTATTTTTGTATTTTGATGATTTTGCATAGACCATTATGTATAACGCCCCATTAATCAGTTAAGGGCATTTGAAACATTATTATAACGCTGCGTCCTCACAGATGGCGCTAATTTAAATATTTAGAAGGAAAAAAAACACTTATAAAATATTATGCTTCAAAATATTGAGATGAATTGTTTATTGGCAGTTGTGCATACGGAATATGGAATGGAATAAATTGTTATTACAGGTTTAAAGCTGAATTCCTCCAAGAAACTGTATATGTTAATGTTACAATAAACTATTTAATTTTTATAAGTTTCTTCAAGGAATTGAGAATTAAACCAACAATGATAATTTCTTCAATTTCATATTCCGTATAAACACAGGCCAACAAACAATTTATAACAATATTTAAAAGCATTACGTTCTAAATACGATTCCCTTTATATTTTTAATAACGCCATCTGTAAGTGTTTAGCGTTATAATCATGCTTTGAATGCCCTTAATCTCATACAAAAATACCATCACTTTAGTTAAAGCTACCATGTTTCAGATACAGCATTGCGATTCAGGATATGCATAAAAAATATTATTCGGTCTCCCTTGCAATTGCAGCTCTTAGGAGATATTTACTGGAGACAAAATTTATCCTTAGATTTCTTAGTAGTATTATTAGTAAAATTTCGAAGAAAACATTTTTATCATTACCACCCTGTGCAATGCATTGAAAACACGCAGACACGTGGAATTTTATGGCCGAATCATTGTTTATCTTCAGAACACAGGTGAATGAGGGCTGGAGTTCGCATCAGATGAAAAGGTGAACATATCCGAACACCAACGAATAAAGAGCCAGAACACCGACGTCTCGGAGGTCGTCTTTATTATCAAATCTTTTGTTAAGACGCGAGATATATATGGAAAAACGGATTAAGCAATTAATATGACTGATGGAAATACAATAATAATTAAAGCCATAACTTTGATTCAGCAAAAACCTATGGACTGATTCATATTCATCACTGATCAACCCATTATTTAATGTACGACATCAAAAAACTGACTAGGAATTCATAATGATTGATTCGTAAATTTCACTTATCGATCCAGTCTTTTTGTAAAACGAGATAGATTACAAGTTAAATTTAAAAAAAATTATATTATTGCAGATACTGTTTTGAAGGTCAAGTATATTTTATGAATATTGATGAATTACAAACGATTAAATCTCAATCTTAATATTATGTCCATTTTTTTTATCCTCCACGGGATACGAGCGTATTATATAATTTAAGGCCTAGAATTGCTCACCATAAGATATGAATAATAATGATATTGATGATATTATTTGGAATAGGTGCGTCATACGCCATTAAAGGAAAGTAAACCTAATGGTGATTCACAGGTATAAATAAAACCAGGAGGGTTTTTTTTAATGGTTTGATGAGAATTTTGATGTCAAGTTGATAACTCTGCAAGTTACCGAAAATGATATATTGAATAATAATAATTTAAAAAAAAAAGTGATACCATTCAAGAGACCCAGCTGCTCCCAATCGTCTGGAGCCAGTGAGACTATGGCATCCTCAATTGGGGTATCTTGTGAGATCGAATGTATTGAGGAAGGGTTAAGTCAATTATATATTATCAATGAAAGTAAAACAATAATTTTGTTTATAACCACGAGAATTTTATTTAATTTTATTAGGACCGACCGTATTCCTTAGTATTCTATTATGTACACTTCTGTCTCTTGTCTCTCTATTACGTATTATGTCAGATTTCTCTTTCATGCTATGTCATTTTTTATTTGTTCTATGTTATGTTCTTTCTCATTCTATTTTGTATATATAAACACAAACTATGTATTTTTGATCGGTTTAATTTTGTACCCTGAAGATGCTTGTGATAAGCGAAATCGATCGGTCTTAATAAAATAAAATTCTCGTGGTTATAAACAAAGTTATTGTTTTATTTTCATTAAATATGTCTAATCCCAAAGTGACTGCTTTCTATCAAAATAAATATTATCAGCTGTTTAATGTCTCCAAAAATGCCTCAAAGCGTAGACCTGGTTCTAAAAGTTTAAATCCTTAAAAAAAAAACGAAATTGTCAGATCGAAAAAAAAAGTTTTGTTGGGTTCTTTATATGATATACATTCACCAGTTTTCTGCTTGTGGCACTAGTTTACCGACACCGTATATATTATTTTTTTAATCAATGTGGAGGTATTTGACGGTAGAGCTTGTTTGAAGATTTTTTTCTTTGGCTGTTTCGATACCCTAGTTCAATAGGTAACTAACTCAAAATACCACATTTTGAGAAAACTGGATATGAAAATTTTTCATAAAGACATCGCTCCGATGTAAAGTTATTTTGTCCACCTATAACATAACAATAGACGCAACATGTTAGTAATCTATCAACCTGTCATATCATAGGTGTAAATGGCTACATTTATTAAGTTCCAAACGGAAACATCTGACATGTTTCTCCATTGAACTAAGAATGTGCTGATTTCATTATAATTCCATAAAGAATTATCTGACCACATAATTAGGATGAATCAGACTTATTTTTTTATTGAAATATGAGAAGGGAGAATTTCATTACCATTTTTCGTCATTAACTCAAAACCCAGAAATTTTGAGTTATTTCCCTATTGAACTAAGGGATCGATTTGTACATTACTAAACATTTTAATCGAGTGACCAATGACGTCAAAAGAATATGGTTTTTTTACTTGCACAGTGAGAGTGATTACTTACTGAATGTAAGATTAAAAAAAGGATGTAAACACTTTAGACTTTCAGTTGGATATTTCAACTTTAACTCTCACATAGTATGCTTTGCGTATTCGTATAACAACGATGTACATAATATAATAACTAATGCCAAGAGTACGGGTAACAGATAATACATTGCTAATCAGATTCGAATAGATTAAATAAAAATGTCCTGCTCATGTAGAACAAATTGATACGTAGACTCTTGAATGAGTACATGATTCAACCCGTATCAACATATCGCATGATGGACGAGCTACAAGAACGATAGGAGACCTCCGTCATTAAGAGACTAATGGACCAATGACAGATGATAACAAGCTATGTTAGGCCCATATTATAAAAATTAAAGTCCACGCTTCTTGTAGATATTGAATAAAAACTCGATTTCTTCGAGAATGGGAGCCTCGATTTTGACAACGCGATTAGTTTATCGCATGTTGAACAATGATAAAAGCCTACTTTAAAACAATGTGTGAAATATATGATTAATTATGATCGTGATCTGAATTTTCAGAATTCATGCCAACTTTCAATTAATTCGTTAATCACCAGGTGTTTGTGGTTACCGATAATGAAACATTGACTAGATTTAAATTGGATCGATTTCACAATAAGAGCTATTATTTTTCCGAGGATATATATTTTTTAATTCAGGTATTTGTAATGTTAAGTATCAGGTGGAGATATCCGTTCAGAAGAAACATTATTTTAATAGCATGCCAAGTAGACAAGTGCACCGATATTCACACGATATCAAAAGGAACGCAAGCCCGAACATCTGTATCGATTAACGAATATGATTAATTGTGTCTATTACACCGTTCGATGGTCATGATCCCCTGGTACCGATTCACACGGTAAAGAACGGTGCGCCGATAAAACTACCAACGGTCATGTCAGTTCTTACAGAATCAACTACATATCTTAATATTATTATTATGTTATCATTATTATGAGGCACTATCTTTCCTCCACGGCTGGATGAAGGCATATTCTGGCCTTATGTATAACCCTTTTTTTGTACGAACTGAGATATAGCTTTTACTTTAGTGGTTAGTTTAGGCCCTGGACTAAATGAAGAGCTTTGAAAGTTCATCGACGATCATCTTCGGCTTTTCCTATTTTCCATAGGTTGGAGTTTTCGCCTGGCTGTTTATAGTATCCTGAGAATTCTCTATCTACACCACATTTAGCTATAATATTGAATATCTTTGTATGTGATAACATACAAAGTCCAACTAGCAAGAGCTGATTATTGTGAGGTGAAAGTGGATTCTAGGAAAAATATTCCGCACACTGCATGCATACTTCCAAGAACGTTGTTAAACGTAATAATTTTATAGCTTTTAACTAGTGAATAAGAAAGTACATTAGAATGTGGATCGTTTTATGCGTCAGTCAATTATTAACCTGCATTCACTATTTTATCTGCGAGATAAACAAGATGATAGCCCGTTGTTAGTTAACCGCGTAATTGATAGAAGTTATTATTGTTTCTTACCGAGAACAGCATCCCATTTAGCTCCCACAGATAATGGGCAGATCATGATGTGGTGAGATCCCACAGAGATCAACAAATGTACCAAGTAAAAAGAAGATCTGCGATTCCCCATCTCGCTATCAAAGGCCAGTTGATCGATGGTTCGCGCGAAGGAGCTGAGCGTATTAAAGGTCCCGCTCCATAATGGGAGGTGAAGTTTGTTGCCTTTCGGTTGTTTGTTTGAATACCATTCCTTAATGTGTTGCTAGATTATTGTGTTACCTATTTCATAAATCAAATACCGCAGCGGGCGTTGTAAATACTGCAGTCAGTTGGCTGCTACAGCGGAAACATGCAATGCTCGCTGTAAATGAACACTCGCAGATGCATCTAATAAATGTTACCGTCAACTTGAACATAATAAGGATTGCCTTTGAAACGATTAAAGCACGGAAAAGCTCGACAGAACTAAGCTGTTATAATATATATCACACTTGCGAGGATTATTATTTCAATTAATTAATGTTCCTTAAAAGAACTGAAAGACTGGTTTGTGGCGACCATCCAGGGAATCCGACATTCAAAAACACAAAACGTTTAACTTTATTGAGAAGGAAAAATAAGTTAGGGATGCATCAGGAAAGCTCAAAACGAGTGATTTTAAGAGACAGAGAAACATATTTTGCGAAATATTTTATTTTTAGTTAAATTAATAAAATGAAAAATGAATTTCTTTTTTTTTTATCTACACAAGAGTCCCAGCTGCTCCAGTGCATCTGGAGCCAATGAGACTATGGGATCCCCAATTGGGGTATGTTGTGAGGCTGAAGGTATTGAAGAAGGGAAAGAGATGGTAAAGTACCTGGCTATTCAGATCTGGACCCCAAACACAGCTAAAGCCATTTCAAGCAACGTTTCGATTCTGAATGGTGGTCTCTCACCAGGGCGATACTGAAAGTGTCTACCACTCTGAAACCTTATTAAAATGATTGACTTCCTTTTCAAGGAATCTCGCTCTAAAACCAGGTTTTATATACGTAATTTTTGAACGTTTCATTTGCGAAGACAATTTTTTTCATTTCAAATGGACCCGTGCCAGTTCTGAACCCCCAACCTCCATTTGTGGCCCCGAAACACCTTCCCAACTGGCCATCAACACGTGTGGCAGATGCGTAGGAAATATTCCGGCGTTTTATTCCGGAGGTCTCGACACGCGTCTCGTTCGAAATGTAGAGACGTTGAGTTTCATCGTGAGGCCACTTTGTATATACGAGTACATAAATCCACTACTAACAAATACAGAACCGGAAGTTAAAAGATTTTAATTTGTAGATTTTGCGTAAATTAAATTGAATCATTTCTTTGGAAGAGAAAAGTTTGGCACCCCACCACCACCTGGAGTATGTAGTGAGGCTGAGGAGAGTGGGAAAGGTAGGGATATGCGGTTGGGAAGAATCTGGCTGTTCAGATCTAGTTTCTCCCTCCCTCATTTCGATTCCGAATGGTGGTCTTTCACCAGGACGACACTCTATGAAATGAAGTCGGGTTTAGGACACAGCTTAGACAAATGAATGAAAACTAGAAAACAAATCTATTACTGCAAAACCTACTTTTGATATATTTACACGTTAATTAATATGTGTATATTTAATCATTGAAGATAATATTAACCAACATCAAAATGAAATATGAAACAGAAAAAGACATGTAAAATAAAAGGGTATCGGTCGCATCTGGGAATTGAACCCAGAACCCGTGTCTTACCAGAACAACACTCTAACCACTGAGATATCATCAATTTTAATAATTACATATTAATATTATCCTAAATTAAATTACCATATTTTTGGCTTATTGAAAAATAATTCGGCCGCATTAGCTTAGTGGTTAGAGTATTAGAAAGATAGATGGTTTACTTACATTAACAGTTTGATATTGTGTACATTGTATTTCCGATATTGGTAAGTTTCACAAACAATGTTATATCGATGGAATTAACTGATAAAGTTGTTCCTACTTGCAACGCTAGCTTGGGTCGTGTTATAGCGAGTAGTCCATTTCGTTTCGTGGTAATATAAAATAATATCTACTTTGTGAAGATTAAAGCATATGTGTTAGTACAAATTAGTACATTATTTAATTTTAAAAATTTAAAGAAACCTGTACTAAAAAAAACATCGATTTATATAGTAAAATTAAAAATAAATATACTCTTTTTTTTTATAAACAATAATTATTAGCTTGAAACACTCATCCAAATTGAAAAAACCTTCCGAGCAAACTAAAGTTTTTAAGACAAGATTTTTGTGCATAGGCGACATTTATCTTTGCTCGGAAGGTTTTTTCAATTTGGATGAGTGTTTCAAGCTAATAATTATTGTTTATAAAAAAAAAAAAATTGTTACCCTCTGCGCTATGCCCAAAAATCTTGTCTTAAAAACTTTAGTTTATCAATTAATAAATATAGTCGTTACAGTCCAATATAAAATAAGATAGAAAAAGTTAAACAACGCAGACATAAATTATTGTTCCCGGTAAAGAGGCCCTGTTAAATTTTCGGATCTTTTTCATATTTTGTATGAGATTTGTTAATATTATCATCAATGATTAAATATTACAATAAGCTTCAATAAGTTATTCGAATAAATCGGGTTCAGGTTCTTTGTATATGGAAACCTCGAACGATCTTATTCCCAATGGGGAAAACATCACAAATTCAATCACTGCAGGTAAAAGTTAAAGTTTTTTTTAATATAAATAAATTCGATCCTGCACCGTGAAGAAGTTCAGGGAAGATGAAGGAGATGGAGGAGCTAGCCGTCACGCGTCAGCAGCTACAATTAATCAAACGATTACAAGCTCGGACGAAAGAAAAAATGGATGGTCTTTGTCCATGCCATAACCTTTACCTTGAATACTTTGTGTTTGGCTTGTGACTTGTGACATACAATAAGCAATATGGATAATTTATATGATTAAATACGCATTTATTGACAGTGGGTATAGCGTGACCTACTCTTAGTAGACTAAAAAAACATATATATTTTGGTTAACGGAGAGACGTTATAAAAATGTTCGAATTAAAATAATTACATTTCTTTTCTATACAGCTGAAAAGATTTTAGGCATGTTCAGATTATGGTCATATGTGAATTCCAATTCTTTCCCGACATCTTCTCTTCTCCCAGAGAATAAGTAATATGCACTAGAAGAGCCTTTCATGTAGATTTAAATAGATGCCGGTGTGCCTTCGATTTTTTAGCTATTGGATCTAGCCCCGAGAGAGACAATGAAAATATAAAATATACAGCGCTCTCTCTCTCTTACACTGCATGCACTATATATTGACATTCCATTTGATCGAAATTAAATGATGAAGAAATAATTTTTGTGTTAGAAATTTTAAGGCATGAATGGCCAGACTTTTGGATCACGAAACACGCCCACATTCTTCTTTATTCTATGTCTTCTCCCCTATTACAATCCTCAAAAATGAAACTACGACACAAGATAAATTCCGTAATACTGGGGATGCCATAGTCCTACTGGTTCTGAGTTGTGTCGCCATCTTCACATCAAATCAAACGTTTCCAAAGGAAATTAATAAATTAATCTACTAGCTTACGTTTTCTTACGAAAACTGAGACTCGTTTTTTGACATCTGGATAATGTCGTTTCAAGTGACCTCCACGTCGTTGTCGACTCCTCGGCAATAAGTCAAGCCTAGACGAGACTGAGTACTAAAGCATCGTTCTTTTTTCATTCGAATCGTTACTTTTTTAATTAAATGGGCAATTAAATATTTAAATCCTGATGGAATGATTGATAGTTCGTCGTCACATCCGGCAGTCAGATGTGAACAAACATCGTTTTAGGTGTTTGAAAAGAGAATATGCACCTAATTGAAGAGCGTGTAGAGAACGACCGACAAAAAAGTACAGATTAATTTGAGCTTTTCGGCTTTTGAAATAGACCCCTTGAAAAGCACGTTAGATGAAACTGAAGCTGAAAAATTATGGGGATTTTTTTTTCTTCGTTAAAGTGAGGTTAAATTAAATTATGTACATAGGATTTGGAAAATCTAGGTTTATTAGTTTATCGTAAGCGATTAAATGAAGCTAAAATCATTTTTAAATAAATAATATACAAATTATTAATTTACTTATCAATCACGTAAGTGAAAAGACTAAACAATTTTTTTGCACTTGTAATTAATAAATATAAAAAATTCTTTAGAAATATATATATATATTTTTTTTATTTCCTCTTTCGTACAACACACAAGACTCGACAGGTTCACTCCTCTAAAAAACCTCCACACAGCATCCCTAAAGATGAAATAGGCCTCGAGGGAAATAATTTCCCTCAGGACTTCCTGTGTGGAGTTACTGTAAAAAATGTTTTTTTTTATTAAATAAAAAAGCGGATGCGACATATTTGAAGAGAACTTTTAAGGGAAAACGGAATTAAATCATCAATTAGATTGATATATCGTAATAAAATTACTGACTTTAGACCGGCGAATTATTGATTGCGGAATACATTATTTTTTGTACTCGATTTGAAATGAAAATGTCGCATCTGAATGATCTCAAAGTTTAAAAGATAAAGAAGCAGTGTGTAGGTTTAATGGTCATTAAAAAAAAACAAAAAAATTGTGATTAATAATCATGAATTTATTAATTTCTTGTAAGAAAAAAACTAACACGGTTTGATTATATTATCTTCGATAAACATCTTTTTTAACAATTTATATGAGTTTTTTTTAAATAAACGAATAAGTATTGTTTACGATGATATAAATATTTCGGCAAGACTTTAACGGGGAGAGGGACGTCGGAGAGTTATTATTTATAAATTCAAAATAATGATAATATTATTGTGCAATACGATAAATATGGTGTTTTTAAAGAGAAAAATATTTATTATGTTTTTTATTTTTATTTGGATGGGCTTAGCATTTATCAAAATAAAATCAGAAATATTACACATTTCTGACCGTTCTACGCATGTTTTACAAAAACATTTAAAAAGTTGAATATCCTTAAAAAATGGTTTTTATTTAACATGTCAATGAGATAAATTAAAAAAAGAAAAGTGTAAGGTTTAAATATTTCATAAACACTAAGTAACTTTAACGTTTTTTTTTAATTTAATTTAATGCGGATTACAAATCTTTGGTCAAGTTTATTTACAAAAACGTAACGAGGATTAAAAATATTTTTCTTCACTTAAAAAAATCATATTCATATTTTAAATATTTTGTAAAACATACAATAGGACGGCCAGAAAAAGTAATATTTCTGATTATATTTTAAGGTATTTAAAGTATTTTAAGGCTGTCACTATAGAACCAGAAAAATATAACTTCATTGACAATCCCAAAAAGATTACTTATAGGTGGGTACCAAGCTAAACTTGTTCTCGAAATAGTCT
Source organism: Halesus radiatus (assembly GCA_022606495.2). Classification (NCBI taxonomy): domain Eukaryota; kingdom Metazoa; phylum Arthropoda; class Insecta; order Trichoptera; family Limnephilidae; genus Halesus; species Halesus radiatus. The sequence continues at coordinate 186,740 of JAHDVE020007501.1, read as the reverse complement.
AGACCTTTTCAGCAAGTTTATCTTGTTTGGAACTACCCACCGGACTATAAACTAAAACAGTGTTTAATAGAAGAAAAGAAATGCAACAAGTAGGTATAAAAACAGTTGAGAAATAATTATTAAAGGTGTGATATCATTTCAAAAAAAATGCTAATAACAAGAAAAAAAACATAAAAATTTTAATATATGCAATTTAGACTTGAAAAAGTCCCAGCGTATCAGCGCAAAGTGTCTACAAACCTCCACAGAGATTTGAATGTTGATTAATATTAATTTGGTGTAGTACGATGTAGTGCACACAGCATAGTTCGTCGGGATGCCGCGGTCCGGCCACGATCGGTCCAAAGCGCGATCCTCTAATGATCTCCGATCAAAAGTGGACTTTGATGGATTGCCGTTCTGATTGAGAGATTGATAGATCTTCGGGACTTTCAACCGCCGATGGAGGATCGATTCAATTGCAATAGTCCATAGTCTCTGTCCGTAGTATCAGATCCGTGGTCTAACTGCGGAACTTTTTCCCGGGGAGATGATGTTAAATGAGTCGGAAGGGTTGCTTGTGTTGCTTTTGTGCTTTTCTGGAATGCAACTGAACAAATATTTATATCAAATGAAACACTCAAACTTTGTTTAAACCACATTTATTATAATGGATAACCACAAAGTGATAGCTTCATACAATAGTATAAATATTAATATTTTTGTTGCTTTTTGATAAAGTGTAGAAATTGACAGAGGAACGATCAATCTAATCAAAATCTTGAAGGTAAGCACTAAAAAAACGGTTAACATCACTTTGTAGTCTGCTAATTGCAATACTGCAAATGATTTACATATATTATGTAAATTCTATACCTATAGTTAAGAAAAGTGAATAAAATCCTCAAACTGTAATCGTTTCAATTCTATGAAATATACACCAATTTGTCTGTATTAGGTGTAGTTTAAAAACAGGTGAAGGCATTCTCGAACGGCCTACCTAAAACTCCAACGTATTTCATGTAGAAGTTAAAAGCTTACAGTCAAAGAGCTTAACCTAAAATATTTTTCTAACAACCCGTATAGGATTTACAGAAATTTGTGATATTTCTTGTATTAGCAAACTACAGCGTGTATATTTTGAGTGCTGACCTTCAATGGATCAATTCTATTTTGTTTAGGTATGTTTTAATTTTGTTTGTGAGAGTTTCACTTCTTCTGGTGCCTTCTCTCGGAGTTATTATTAGGAGAATATTAGTCCTACGTGCTGCTACACTCATACCAGTAACGTGAGTTTCGAAGCCGTGGAGTAGGGTGTTTTCCTCTACTATGCCTTCCAGCAATCTTCCCCCGTATTATAAATTGGGTAATGTGAATTGTATTTTTCGTTCTTTTATAATATGACAAGATATTGGAGCTTTCTTTCTATAACAGCTAGTACAGTTTCACAATCATTGGCAGTGGCGTGCACGGCGTTTTTATTCAGGGTAGGCAGTAGGAAAAACAGCGAATTAATTTGTATTTAAAAAAAACTTACAACTGATATTAACTGTTGTTATGAGAAAATCAATTAATTTATTTAAATAACTCAATTTTAATGAAGTTATTATTAAGTTCTGCGAGCATTTTATATTTTAATAATTGTTAAAGCTGTTTCAGCGTTCAAACAGTTTGAAAATGGTTACTAAAATACGCTTAGAACTTAATAATAATAATAATATTATTAAATTTGATTTAATACAATTTTTTTTTAAATTAATTATGCTGTTTGGGATTACCTGCTATATCAAATATCCAAATAAGAGCTTCATTTATGTGTATTACAAGTCAATTACTAGATACATAAAAATTCCATAGTGTTGGACCGCACACTTCCATGAAAGAAATCCAATATAATATGAAAAGTAATATTTTGTAAGTAAAGATGCACTAACTGATAAGAGCTGACAGTTCAATAGTAAATACATTCGTAACATTAATTAAAGACACAATAACGAACTACAGATTTATTGTAAAAGCTAACACCTTTTTCTATAACGTGAATACCGCACAAGAGTCCGAACTGTACGGAGCCAGTGATACTATGGCATTCCCAGTTTGGGTATATTGTGAGACTGAAAGAAGTGGAGAAATGAAGGATATGACGTACATTAAGCTTGAGAAGTACCTGGCTATTCAAATCTTGTCAAGTGACGTTTTGACTTTGAATGTTAGTATTTCGCAACGGCGATACTGAGAGTAACATATCTACCACTCCAAAGAGGTGGAAAGAGCGTCGCGTTAAAAATTCTCCTCCTGTGAATACGGTTTTAAAACAAAAGTTACAAAATCGGTTGAGTTGACCGGTCAGTGGCTGAGTTGGCATCGCGTTTGGATCTCACCCAGGCATCGTGAGTTCAATTCCTCGGCTGGCTATGTCCTCCATTTATGATACAAGCAACATCTTCCGCTTACTGTGATGGTAGTAGGAGATTTTCAAATGGTGTCAGGTTATTCGTAACCAGGGAATATTAATCTTTCTCTTCAAAAAAAGACTAAAGAAAGAAATCATTACTACAAGAGTGAAAAGCCTGATGTTGATTCCCATTTTGCTTGTTACAATAAATTTTATTTATGAACACATTTAATAATTTTACCAACAGAAGTTTCGCCTCACAAATTAATTCAGATTTATAAATGAAAGCAAAAGAACATAACGTGATCGTGTAATTATTACTCTGCTTTCAAATACGGAACAATTAACTTTGATTTCTGTTCTGTTTTTAAATGATACAGAATGTATGTAAAACTTTTGATTTATTTCTGACCGCTCAGCCCCACTGACTCAACTTGCGTGACTCTGATTTTTTTTCCTTGGTTTTAACGCGGTGAGGAATTAAAAATACTGGTTTAGTTTGATTTTGATATGTGAAGCTTCGTGGGAAATGTAAACCGTATTAAACATATTTATATTAATCTCAGTAGATTGATATAAATATTTTAGAAATTAACCTATAAACCTACTTTATTGGACTTCTAATCCCTTTTTTAATTGGGGTATTTTGTGAGACTGAAAAGGGCGGGGAGGGGAAGTAGATGTGAAAGAGGAAGGTTCTGAGGTACCGTACCATTCAAATCTCGTCACCAAACACGGTTAAAGTTATTTGAAGCTACAGTGGTGGTCTATCGATACTTGAACCTATTTCTCAACCCGATTGGTAACGTCATATTTCTATAGGCTCTACAATAGAATATCCAGGTGACACATCAAAACAAAAATGAGTTACGATCAATAAAACCAGACCTCCGTCTTCTCATCAAACTTTGTAGAAAACTGTTTCATTAAACAGCAAAAACTCTTCAACGGTGAGCACTGGCGTCATCAAATCTGCATAGCTTTTCCTCCGTCTGAAAAATCTATACTGTTTCAGGTAAAATAACAAATTTCGGAATGAAACTTCTTTTCCGCAATGAGCTATAGAGCTTTCAAAACCCATTGAACTGAAGAATAGTGACCAGAGGGGAGGCGGATATGGATACGACCGTCTCGGAAACCATTCAGTGGATAACCAACACCTCTACCATAGATCACCACAAGTGGTTAGATACGTTTGGTGACTTAGCAGGGATGCCCGGGTTCATGGAGAGAGGTAAAGGGAATCCTTTGGTTTTTTTTTTGGCTCTCGACCCACCGCCTTGCACCACAATAGGAGGCATAGATGCACACGTGCATCACTCCTGTACACACTGACCCCCCAGCTTCCTACCGACACCTCACTTTTTTTCATTTCCTTTATAGGACCCTCCACACAGTATCTCCTAAAATTACATAGGTCGGGAAGCAAATTATTTTCCTGAGGGCCGATGTAATCTTTTAAATTTGGAAAGTCTAAATCTGTGGAAAAACTGTTTCGGAAAAAAAATTACATTTATATGAAAGAGATTTACTACCGTTTATAAAAAAAAAAAAAAACGGTTGGAATTTTAAGAACATAATAGTAATGAATTCCATTGTAAATACAGCGATTAGGTTCTTAGTAATTAACCCTTTCGCGCACAAAATAAAACGTATTATATCAGAACTTTATTAAAGGCCACCTTCAGAATATTATAACTGCTGAATAATCAAATAAAACGCAAATAAAATACTATTAAAAATGTATCTAATGTCTTTAAACTCAAACTTTGGGTCTTAAGGCGATAATTTGTTTCGAATTTGTGTTTTCAAATAATCTCTCAACAATCTGTAAAGGATTTTTTACTATGTCTCTCCGGAATTCCGCAGTTAAGCGAAAAGTCTTTAAGCCTAAAGAAAAGGATTAGGAATTTTCCTTAAAAAAGAACCAAAATTTATCTCCAGATCGTCTTTCAATATGAATTCGGTATGAAAAATAGGACTTGTTCTATTTTTGATACCTATTTTCGTTCAGTTTGGCGCGCAATATTTGACAGCTGCCATTGTTTTACGTGCCTATCTATCATTTTATGTGGAAATGTTTCGTGTTTTTTTTTCGGAATATATTCGAAATATTGTTTAAAATATTATAGTTAGACTAGACTGTGTTCATTACTGATTGTGAAAGTGTGTTTCTGGTCGGTATTGTGAATTTCGCGTATTCATATATTTTTTTACATTTTGTTACAGACTCTTCCATATGATCTATGGTTATGTTATAGGTGTTGTCATTTTTTGACGATCAAGTCCCAAAATATTATTTCTCTTTTAATTGCAACTACATCTGCAAATCTGTATTAAATCATAGGTATGAAAATAATCATCGTATAAATCAAAGATTTTCCATATGGGATCGATATGGAAAAATAAATATTCTGCAAAGCCAGCTTAAGGCACCATTTTACGCGTGCCTAGGTTAGATTGGGTTTTGAGCATCACCGCGGTCGAGCGGTTAAGATTCTCACCTGTGAATCCAGAGCACGCGGGTTCGAATCCCGGCATGGTAACGGATTTTTTTTTAGCCGTGTTCGGTAACCAGATCTGAATAGCCGGGTACTTCACAACCTTCCTTTTCCCAATCCCATTCCCTTCTCCACTCCTTTCATCCCTACAACATACCCCAATTGAGTATGCCATAGTCCCACTGACCTCTGACAGATTCTACTCTAGTGTAGTATTTACATGAAAAAGGTTATATAGATCAAGCAGTTAAATACAAAATTGTAAAATTAAGCTTTATTTGATATTTCCATTATTATTAATAATAACTCATTTTACTAGATTCAAACAACTTCCGAGATATAGTTATATTTTCACGAAGCAGCGTTCAGAGGGTCAATTTTTTTGAACATGAGCTTTAGTTGTACCTCCGGCACACCCGCGGAAACAATCATGTATCATGCTTCATAATGACACGAGGCTTTTAAATACAGTTTAGCGGCTGACGTTTCGGACCGCTGCACGCCACGTCTTCACGACCGCATTAATTAGTTATACGTGCTCAATGAACAATGCAATTGTTGAAATTGAAGAACAACAGGCTGATTGCTTGTGGTTTTTTTTTACCACGGAGATGGTAAACTTATACCTAATTGGCAGTGGCGTGCTATCTGTATAAACTGAAAAGTTGTACCTACTCCCATAGAAAAACAAACCATAAAAAGATTTTTAAAAAGCCTCAAATTTCTTTGTGACAAATTAAAATGTGTTTTCCTTTGTTGATATCACAATCGTTCTACATTGATAAATTGTTCGCATTTCACAAATTTCATCCCTTGACTAGAGGTTTAATACTTTTAATAAATTGTTAGCTTTTAAATTTCCAACACTACCGCTACGTTAAAGACTTAAAACGAAAAATTTTTTTTTGCATTGCCGTCATCTGTTGAGGAAAAAACGAGTTAATCTTTGAGTGAAGAAAATTATTACCTATGTATTATAACGAATAACATTTTACTAATTCGTTTTCTATCATTTAATAAAGCGTTTGTATTTTATGAGTATTCCTCTAGGGGGTTTCAATTAATTATATATTGTCAATTAAATGGACTATTTTGACCTTTGAACGGCCTACCTTTGATCATAGATCAACGCACGCCAGTGCTAACTGGCCTGTTTGAATTATTCGAATTGGGGAAGGAAAGCTCCAGGAGGCCTATTCTCGTTCTCTTTAAGAAATTTCTTTACTCTTTTTCTTAGACATAACTCGCTTAACTGCGGTTCCGGTTCTCGCGGATGACAGCTGTCATTCAGCGAACGACATTCTTTAAAAATATCGGTATTTGCGTAGTTAACAAAAGCAAAACTCAATATTATGGTAAGTATTGACTTTAAACATGATTAGTGGCTTATTTGGTGTATAATAATGCTACTAAATTAACCGAATCAACGGAATTGCGATGTTTGTAAAGTACCTATGCCAAAAGCCCAAAATGTCAGATAAAGGTGTTTTAAATTCTAAAAATTATAATGAACGACACGTGTAAAGTAAGTAATAATAAACTACACATTTTAAGTATGTGTGATGCATCTATAATTTTTAATAATTCTGTGATAATTAAACGACAGACTTCTTTAAAAATGTATTGTCATTGACATGTAATCAGAATCCAAGTTAAGCTAAATGTCTTTAAGCCCAAGGAAAAGGATAAGGAATTTTCCTTAAAAATAGCCAGAGTAGGTCTCCTGGTGTCTTTTACAAAGAAAATATCACGTTTGAGCTGCGTGCCAGGAGGAGAAAGCCAACATTAAACAGCTTTTCAAAGCGTAAAACCTATTCCGGTCCTCTCTTAGGTTGGCAATCATTGAGACAATTTTCACTATATCGGACGCATTACAATAGAATTATATAATCCAAATAATGTAGTACAAAACTAGTGTAAAATCCTCGTGAATACTGTCGTGTCAAATTTCATTCTAACTAAATCTACTTTAAATTATTTTATATAAATAAGGCAGTTTTTCAAATAAACAATCATTCTGGAAAAATAATCCGGCTTTTATTGAATATCCAACGCCTGTACAAGGTGGACTCCACCTGAATAACTCCCGGGATCAAGTCGTTGTTTGCCAGTGTCCTATCAATAATTGATATTGCAGTATTTGTGTCGGCCCCACATGTCCCTTTCATTAATCCTGCGGACACTTCATTCTTACCAGTCATGGGAGTTTCAAAACCTAATACTACATATTTCTTCAATCTAACCATTATCATTAAATTAATTATTAAGCAGTGAATTTAATCTCTTATGTCGTTCCATGTGATGGGACAAAGACATTGATTTTTTTTTTCATTTTATCATCAAGTGTACGTTTGCATGTTTTGACAATTTGATGAAGAGCTTTTACTTAAGTCATCCCCTTTGTCGATGGTACGTTAAGGTTACGCCTATATGTACATAATACAAAAGCTTCTATCTTCCGTGTCAGTGATTGTTTTAATATCTTTCATGCCACACGAATGAATAGAGAAAACAACGGCTTAACAATGTAAAAACAACTTTAATTAGCGACTAACCGAAATCGACAGGTTGTATTCAATTTATTAAAACAATACAGGCACGAAGTCCAGTAACTACTGGAAGGTGCTCCATAATGTATCGAAGCAGAGGAGGAACGAGGAACGGGAAAGGGGAACGTTACATGTAGGGGTAACAATGCACCTCTGGAGCGATTGCAAGTTGATGGGAACAATTAGAATTACTGCCCAAAATACAATAATGCCAACAGCCACACGCACTGGTCACGATGTCTAAGTTGGCTGTAATGGGCCCGGCCCATTGTGGGCCCAGGGCCTTTTGTGGGACCTTCTGCCTTTGTTGGGCCATGTTATTGTGGGGGTTATTGTTGCATCGGAGGCTGTCGGGGAAGCGAATTCGATACGAACTGTGTGGTCGTCTCCAGAAAGGTTCTACGTGTTACGGGAAAAGGCGCTTGGGAAAAATTCGATTAGTTTCAAATAGAGAATTACCGGTGTTCATTTTTACGATTTTGGGGCAAAATGAAGGAATCTATTATGTTGTGGTTAAAACGCTTGAATTTGAGGTAGGAGGATGCAGGATCATGGAAACAGTTTATGAATTTAAAAAAAAATCTTTTACCTAATTTAAAGAATTCTTTTCTAATGTGTTGTACCCGTCTCGTTGTTGTGAATGTTTAATTTGGATAGATAACAAAATTCACGTAGGTAAGTAAACCGAAATCCACTTCCTTCGTTTCGACGTAATGTTTTTTTTTAAATAAAAATGATTAAAAATGGGGAATGCATAAATACCAGAGATTATAAAATATTGTATCCATGAACTATGAACAAAAAATCGCCAGTCTAATAATTCAGCACACATTAATTAGAAAAAAATCTATTTCGCCCTTCCATAAATGTGAGATGTTATCAAATAGTTTTCATATTAAATTTAATGAACTGTGTTAGGTTAGGTTGGTCTTGGTTTATAAAGGTGTACTTGCAATTAATAAAATACATTAACTAGTACAGTATCGATTGAGGCTGGCTTAAAAACCAGCACACTTAAATGCACTCATTTAAAAAGACATTTCAGTATTGCAGAATTCAATTAATTTCACAATCATCTTTCATCTTGTAGTAGCGAAACGTGACGAATAATGCCCCGTAAGGCAGCACGCGAAAATACATCACATTCCTCCCATGTCACGTCAAAATACGACCTTAATTGCACGCTGGATATAAAGGTAACCTAACCGTTAATTGTTCTTTCTTTGACGTATCGAATTAAATGAAAATTCCTGCTCATTAAGTTCGATACCCAGGGGATATTTTTTTGGGTCAATTCCCGGTCAGACTTTCCGCGGGTACAATGCGAGCGAGCACACGTGCGAAATCCCGAGCAAGACAGCGCGTGAATATTATTTGAGAGTTGAGTGGACAATGATTTACTCCAAATTGTACGTCACATCGTCAGTACCACTTAAATGTGCAGGTGTGATTAATAAAATTATCTTGAGAAACGGTTCTGCGTATGTTAAAAAATAGTTTCTGGATTCAAATTTTAAAATGTTTTCGAGTCAACTGAATATTTCATGTCACATTAATAGCCTTAAGGCTGTCAATGTCTCTTTCTTAAACTTCATTTGGTGGTCTGTTCCATTGGAGGATAAATTTCTGACTTCCATCGTTTTATTATTGGGGCTAGTTGAGAGGCAGAAGTAATTGGGGATGGGAAGAAGATAGTAGCCAAGTAAAAAAATGCGTCGGGGTTTCACTAATGCGTCATAGGTTTAATCCTCTGATAACAAGTCTTCCAGCAACATTTTCCGCTTATAATGATGCAAGTGGGAGCAGTTCAAAATATTGTCAGGAAAAAGAGAAGAAAAAAATAAAAAGAAAATGGGATGGAGGAAGCTTGATTGCTATTCAGTTCTGGTCACTTAACACGGCTAATCCCACTTCAAGCACAACTTTTCAATTATGTACGGCGGCAAACGAAACAATGAAAAATCAATTAGAGAAAACTTTCGAAGCGGACTTTTAATTTTGACGCTTCAACAGTTTCAAATAATGATAATACTAATAATTGACGAATTACACGTCATTACACCGTCTGTATAGTGTGTACGGCGGTCGGCCAACATCGCTAACATCACCGACATCACCGACATCACGCGGCGGCGCCAATAGTAATTACCGTACACCGACAGCCGTCCGTCAATCACGCGTCATCATCATGCGTCGCACATCGCCGGCCGCTGCCGTGCGCCGTGTGATCGGCCTTTATCCCGTATCATCGCATCATCCTCAGTCGGGAATATTACACCGCGATGATTCCATATTTGGTGAACTGTCGTAGATTTTTAACGACGCCAATAATTGCTCGTTTGTCGTGGCGTCGTCGCCCATGGTAAAAAGAAAAATGTTAGAATTGGTGGAAAACTGTTTTTTTTTAAATTTATTTTTTTATTTAATGTAAATGAAATTTAATAATGTTATTATTAAGTTCTGGAAGTATTTTTAGTTTTTATTACCGTGACAGATGTTTCGGCGTTTAAGGCAGTTTAAAAAAATAAAATTAAATGGAGTTCTACGAATTAAACACAAAAACAATTAATTGATTAATTAATTTTTATTGGAAAATTACTGTTATTGCAATTATTTTTGTTTTTACATTATTTTGTATATATTTCATGCTGTCTGGAATTTGAAGGTCAAAGCAACCATTTTCGTTTTTTTACACCATTTTGATCATGCGGATCTTAAAAATATAATTTCAACTGCGAAACAGAAAAACAAAAGCCTAATTATCAGATGAAAACAAAAAAATATATTTTTAAAGAAGAATGTCTCGTTAATGGGTTTGTATGTTTGTTTTGTATAAAAATCTACAGTTTTATTCCGAACTTGATGAAATTATGAACACTTGCCTTTAGAAACGAGAGGAAGGTCACCATTTACACGAAATTTCGAAAAACTACCTCTTTCACTCTTTCCCACCCCTTAAATCAGAACGTTGGTACTTCTGGATGAAATTTCACACACTTAAAAAAACCACGTTAAAAATAAGAGGATAACTACTGGCTGGCTGAGGAGTAAGGAAAAGGTGAGTTGGGGTAGGGGTAGGGGAAGGAGTAGAGATAGAGGTAGGGGCAGGAGTAGGGGTAGGGGTTGGTGTAAGGGTAGAGGTAATACATCTTAACCTCAAACTTTATTCCAAACTATTCATAACACCGGGCAACGCTGGATACTTATGCTATTAATAAATAAAAAAAATTAAAACTCTGCAATACTAGTAACAAATCTAGTTACGCGTAAATATGTTTGGTACGAAGCTTCATTACGCCTTCTGAAATCTCATACATTTTTATACCACAGCATAAAATGCGGAACTCAGATTACACGAAACGAGAGCAAAATAAAACAGATTAATGGCAACCATGTTGCTCGCTTTTTAATTGTTCGCATGTCGCATTGTCGTCGTTGTCTACCTCGTTCGCGGTAAAAACTCTAAAATAGTAATGAATGAACATCGTCCGCTGAATACCTAAATCGCCTCTCGATAAACCCACCACCCGGGTATCCGACCGGGTAGGCAGTGGCTGTGGCAGTGCGCAATAAAGATTAAAAGTAATTATCCTGTCCAATAAAAGGCTTCCCAATTAAGAGAACGAGTAACATAATATAATCAATGATGAAATAATAAAGCGGGATGTGTTCAATTGACAGTTTGTCGTAGATAAGCAATTATACTCGTAGGTAATGTATATATATATATTTTATAATAACTTCCCAAGGCCTATATCATCTTTGGGGATGCTGTGTGGAGGGTCTTTTAGAGGATAGAAAGGAGTGAATCTGGGTCTTGAAGAGATCCATGTTCTAGGAAAAATATAAATTCTTGTATTTGCAATTTTTTTCCATCAGACTATTTGGTACTTTAACGTTTGTGTTATCTGTATTAAATATGTTTGACGGTATGTAGTGTATTGTGTGGACTTACCAATACTTACCAAGCGCTTTCGTTAAAGATTGTCGCGGAGATATTAATGAAAGAAGGTTCACCATTTGATTGATTTATTTCTCAACGCGTACAAAGTTCAGAAGGTATATTTAAAAACTAGAAGTGATGCATTATGCAAATCTACAAGTTACTAGTAAGTTCTACAACACGACCGAATCAGCAGGGAGCAGAAAAGTGAATAATTCTCCTGTTCTGTGGATATCAGAAAGTCGGTCGGTTGTCATTTGAATGAAGGGTTACCATAAGAAAAAAATAAACTTTGTGGCTAATAAGTTGCTTGCATATTACATACCTTCCGCCCAGTTTCTTAAACGACTTAAAATTACATAATCTTAAAGTATGGATGTAATACCAATACATATTCTTACAATTATCTTTGATGTAGATCAATAAGTATATACTCCAAATTGCTTATTGTTGATTAATATAAATCAAAGATAATTGTGTTGCATTTGCATATTGTAAATAAACTAAAAATAATTACAGTACCTTTGGAATCTATTCTTCAAAATCGTAAGTAAGTACTAAATGTCTAATTGGAGTTATACGGTATTTTAAAAGCAATATAAATATAATTAACGCCATTACAGATATGTCATAACCTCACTTTTAATTTACTTATCTAACTTCTTATCTATTTTACAGTTCAAGAGGAACGCTATACCCAGAACGACATCAATGGTTGAGCAAAGACGAGCTGACGTTACCTGCCATTGAACTCAATAACACCGGTGACAAATTACGTACCCACCCGCTTTAAAATATTGGATCTGTATCGTCGCCATCTTTGAATTACCTAAAACCTTTGATTCTCATTTTGTTATTAATTTAATTTTAATTGTACAGTAGGAAATTGAAAGAGGCCAAACACTTTTTAACTGAATTTCCACGAAATAATCTTTATCGTAACTGGATCTAGATTTATTAGTTTCCAGTCCTCAATCTCAATTTTCTACCCATATTTTAAATGATTCTAATATCTCATCATTGAAGAAAATAATATTAACATAACCTAAATGAAAGATGAAACCGGACAAAAGGACAGAAACAAAAAAAGATTTCAGTCGCATCACTGGGACACTGCGACTGAAATCTTTTTAGTTTCCGTCCTTTTGTCCGGTTTCATATTTCATTTAGGTTATGTTAATATTATTTTCTTCAATGATTAAATATTACAATGCGGTTTTTAAATCTCAATAAAAATAATTAATAATAAAATTGGATTTTAATATCTCCCAGTACAGATATATATATATATATATATATATATATATATATGTAGAATAATTTTCTCGGTTTACCCGCGTAATGTAGTCCTTAGAAGGACTTTTTAACTCCTGACGTTTCGGACAAATCACATTGTCCATCTTCAGAGGCCTTATGTGTTGAGTTTTGTTTTGAACTGATCGCTTGAGCGTGTCCGTTCAATCCAAAAGTCAAAACCTAAGATCACTTAGGTATCCTATAGGTTTAATGATCACTTAGGTTTTGACTTTTGGATTGAACGGACACGCTCAAGCGATCAGTTCAAAACAAAACTCAACACATAAGGCCTCTGAAGATGGACAATGTGATTTGTCCGAAACGTCAGGAGTTAAAAAGTCCTTCTAAGGACTACATTACGCGGGTAAACCGAGAAAATTATTCTACATCTTACACCCGTGAAAATCTCAACCATAACATATATATACATATTATTTAAATTAACATTTTATAACATTTTGACATTGTGTACATTATATTTAATTAATGGAATTAATTGATAAAGTTGTTTCCTACTTGCTACGATAGCTTGGGAATTCTGTTTAAATTGTCATCGCTGTGCTGAATTTCAATCTAACTTCTCTTTTATTATCTTAGATTATGAATTGTAGTGCAATACAAAAAGCGGACTAATGAAGCATGAAGAACAGAACATGGCGACGGAACGCATACGACATATTAATATTAACAGTAATATAAGAAAACAAAGATTTATAAAAGCTTCTAAATACACTGTGTGAGAAACAAGCCATTACGATTATCCAAGATCGACGAGAATGTATGTATTTAATTATTCTTGGAACGTAAATGTAGCATTGAGACGAATATGGTGAAAATGTAGGAAAAATAATTAAAACAGGAATAAAATTTTGTTGTTTTGTGGCAAGACTTGCACTCTATACTATAGGTGCCCATGTAAGTAGGTATCTACTTAAATAATGACATTAAAATCGAGTAACTTTTGGAGTCCAAGCAAATATCTACCTTACTGAAGTGCGAAATGCATGAAAACGTCAATCAAATTCGAATAATTTGAAAAACGAACGAACTCCGAGGTTACACAAATGCGGTTCACGACCCTATTGCAGAGCGAGATGTGGGAGAACGCAAGTAAAAATCTAACTACTTGAAAATTAAGACACACTTTTAAGTCTAGGTCATACGGAGCGATCCCGTCGCTGCTATTTGAATACCTAAGGATAATAGATAGATTACGTAGCTGCGAGTAACTCAATTAGCAGCGATTCAATTAGAACGTGTTCAATTCTGGTCGCGATAAACGCGCGATTTTGGCGATCACGACATCGTAAATCGCTAGTCACTAGTTGTCGTTGGATGTATTTCGTTTGAATGCATTTTTCGACATTTCACTCGCTCCTACCTTCGAAGTTTCGGTAGTTTTGCGTGACTTGTCTACTAGCGGATACAACAAGCTGTGATAGATGAAATCTCGCCGTGTCATCGAGGGTTTAGGATCGTGTGATGTGCTTGCGAATAGTCACTGAGAAACAGTATTTTGACTTGCTTACGCCTACTCATTGTCGGGACAGCAAGCGTACAGTATGTTATTTTTATTATATTTAAAACGATATTTTTTCAACGTCAATGGAATTTTCGTTTCTGAAATATAATAACAAGTTTGAACATGTTGTATGCAAGCAATGCATCTGTGTGAATACTGTGATCGACCTATATAATACATAATTAAGCGAAAACCTGAAATCTAAAAGAGGAGTTAAGAAAACATTGTGTAGTATATAATACAGTTGTGAAAGTTAAATCCTTGAAGCAAGTGAATCATTCTATTTGGGCATTGAGATTCCAAGAGACGGAGGAGCTTATAAGGACTTTGCTGGAAAGGTAAATGCAGGAAATTCTGGTAATGGAGGACTGAACAGAGTAATAAAAAGTTGTCTATAAAATCGAGACTATCATTTGATACCATTTCCGGTACATGGCAGTGAGGCGTGGAACCAGCAGAAAAGTAAAATAAATATAACGTCTAAATGTGAGTTAAACCACGTACGAACACGTTACGAATTAGGAGATCCAATTCGATACAAAAATGATTGATGGTCGATATAACACTAAAAGGGATGCTAAGATGATTTGGACATGTACAGTGGATGTATGGAGAGAGGAGTTCGTACATTATATATTATGCGTAAGCTGATGGAAGAAAAAGTTAGGGACGATCCAGAGAGACGTGGTACAATCGAGGGAATCAAAATAATACTTGAGTGAACAGGATGGGAGAATGTTTGAAATTGATTTAAAAAAAGGCGATAGATACGTATAGTGCGACTGAGGTCTAGTATGTAAGAAAAGGCATCAGAGAGCGAGATTAAATTACCATAAAAGAGTGCGAACGGTTGTTTAATGTATCTTCTTAATCAGATCATCTCTATCCTTTGTCTAATTACTTGTAATTTGATATAATTTGTGAATATTAACTAAGTTTTTTTTACTGGATTGTTCTCACGAAAGTGTGAACATCTGTAAAAACCCAGCATAAATAAATCGGATGTTATTCGAGACAGCACATTGTCGTAAATACAGCCTATTGATTCGAAACTTTGTTTGAAATGGCTTTAGCTTTGTTTGGTGACCAGATCTGAATACACAGGTACTCCCCTTCCCCACTATATAAACCAGTTGGGGATGCCATAGTCTCACTGGCTCCAGACGGTTGGGAGCAACTGTGTCTCTTGTGAGGTTCTCACGTAAAAAAATAAATTATTCCACAATAACATCAATACCAAAAATCAAAAAAATAATTAATGTTGCAAATACATTATACGAATATCACAGAAAGCAAAGATACTGTTATTTAATACGTAATATTTCGTTCTCTAAGAGTTCACCCACCCCCAAAGAAAAATACGACAAAATTAGTTTTTTTTTTAAACTTATCGAACATTATGGTACCTACCTTAAATTAATGAATGAATATTTTTTCACTGATGTAACAATTCGTCACACACTATTTTGCTCAACGAAACGGAATAATGTTGAATAATACTATGTTTAGAATACTACGATTACAGCATCCCATCGTCGGATGATAGCGGGTCCTGGGGAATTTGACAACTTCCTGTCTGAATGAGGAAAAAACTATTAACAAAATTGCGACTTGTAATTCAATTAAGTTTGACTTTAATAATAAGGTACAATTTAAAGCAAAAAAAAAAAATAAACAAAAATATGACCATTCTAAAACACAGGAATAAAAAATGTGTATATAATTTTATAACGTAATAATATTTTAACAATTTATTTTGTATCCCGTCGAAGTATTATTTTTTTTTAATATTTCTTGGGTATTAACTATGTGCATATTTCTAGAGATTTTGTTTTGAGGAGTTTTATCCACTGTATACATTTGTTACTTAATTTTATTATTTGCTACCGGTTTCGATACTTCCGTGTCCATTCAGTGTTATTAAAACTAACTGTCTGTACTTATTTAATTTAAGTTAGTTTTAAGGACGCTAGTGAATAACACGAAATACATCAAATTAAGTCACAAATGTACATAGTGGATAAAACTCTTATTAAAAATTAATTAAAAATTAGTTTGTATTCATCACTTTATTAAAATTTATATCAACATGTTTCGAAAGCGATGCTTTCCTCATTATTCTATGTTTATCATTTGTCTATACTTGACATTATTTTTTTTAGTATTCTATACATTCCTGATAAGGAAAGCATCGCCTTCGAAACATGTTGATATGTGTATATTAATAAAGTGGTGAATACAAAGTAATTTTTAATTCATTTATTAATAATGACGCTACTAAGTGAATACCAATCGTTTGAATAAAATATTAAACTCATTATTATAATATTACGATATCTTACAACCCAAATAAGAACTTGGTAATATAAAATTTTCTTACTTGCAATGAGCGATTTTTTGTTTTATATAATTTGGTTTTTTTTTAATTAATTTTCTTTTACTTTATCTTATTTTATTAGGTAAAACCACAAGGATGAAAACCACAATTGTAATATTTTTACATTTAAAAAATAAATAAATAAATTGACTGTCGATTTTCCTAAATTGAAATAAATAAATATTAACACTTTTTTTATTAAGCAATTTTTTTTTGTTAATTTTTTTGTTAATTGGGCAATAAATATGCATTAGTTTTAAGTCACTGGTTATACTTAAGTCTAAATTGTAAGTCACTAGCTTATAAGTCTTATTTTGCAAAGTCACATATGTAAATAGTGTATGAGTTTCAGTAGTTAGTTGCTAGCTATAACGGCCGTTCTTCATAACCCTACTGAGCAACCGTTGAGCCGAAATTTTGCCTCAACACTGATCAAATGCACAAATTCGCTCTTCCCAACGTAATTCTCGATCAAATTTACGATCAATTTAGGGAATCGATTTTTGTGGATTATGTTCCCCCCTACCATAAGACTAGTTATAAAAAGCGTCAACAGGATGAATAAGTTACCGAAATGTCAAATGTCATTATTAGTTTATGATCTATTTTACGCGGTTCGAATATTGAATGACAAAGATTTACTTCCGTTTTCGAATGTCAAAACATGTTTTTTGTATGTTTTAAATAATACTGAAGAGAACCCTTTACTTACTACTTACCGAATTTATTTTACTAATGATAACCTACGTTTTGTCTTATTTTTTCATTCATCGAGAAACGTCAAATGTCGAATGTACGAAAACAACAAACACACGTTTGTGAAGTATTAAATGTTGGTTTATGTATTAATTTGTAAAGAATGTGATACGTTTTCATCAATAATCAATACAATATTAAGTCATCTATGTTAATTTTACATTGAAAGTTTTTACTTTGATGTCACTTTATTAGTTTAAAAGTGGGCGGCTACTATTTTATTGTGTACGAAAGTAGGCGGACACTATTTTACAGTGGGCGGGCATCTCTATAGACAGTTTAGGATAAAAAATGCTTGGAAACAGGCAAACAGAGCTGATACTTAACAAAACACTTGGCTGATCGGTGATTCAGAAACTATAAATCTTACTTGTAATCTTTGCTGTAAGGTATCAGTTGTAAGTCTGAGTAATAGGATACATAGGTTATTTGTAAAGCACCCTTGGGGTGATTTTCCCACGAAAAAGGCACTATAAAAGTAATCCAACTATTATTATTATTTCTCCTTCTATCATTCTTTATTTTATATAATGTGAAAGGCAATTAGGTGCGAGTAACATATACCTCTCTATTTGATGACATATATATCAATTTTATTTATGATATATATTATTAAAGATTTTTTTCTCGAGTTGTATCTCTATACTCAACCTTCCATAGACCTTTTAAAGTAGACCCGCATTCGTAACTCATTCTCAGATATTTCGTGACATGTCTTCACCTAACTGCCATAGACTTATTCAGTTTAAATTTACAGGTAAAATTAAAAGTTTCAGAGTGTTTTACTGAGAAAACGCACATTCATAATATATTGAAAAATACCAGAGATTTGTGAGAATGCAGACTCGAAGGTAATGGATCATTATCATCTCAATACAACACGAGAGATCGAAGATTGTAAAGAATTCTGAGAATCTCAGGAGAGCAGGAAGTGTTCCGTACGCATGTATCCAAGTCATATGTTGACCCTGTGTGCCCAATAGCTTCCGGTGTGGACAGATAGAGCGCGTGCGTGATGATTACACACTTCCGGTCCCCCCGCATTGCTTCCTGATAATGGTCCATTTAAAATTTTACAGCATCTCTGTCCAGAAACAGGTTTGTAGCAGCCACTGTGACATTATATTATTGAATGCACTCAACCAGATGCATTTTGATAAGTTTAAACTCTAATATTTATAATTCCTTCAAAAGATTGGTATTCACTTTGTGGCGTCATTATTAATAAGTGAATTAAAAATCATTTTGTATTCGCCACTTTATTAATACACACATATCTGTTTCGAAAGCGATGCTTTCTTCATCAGGAATATATAGAATTAATAATAATTATTATCTCCATATATTCCTAATGAAGAAAGAACCGCTTTAGAAACATGAAGATATGTGTATATTAATAAAGTGGTGAATACAAAACGAATTTTGATTAATTTATTTTCTGATATTTATATAAAGACCTCCTCACTAAGCATGACCTGTTCCGAAAAGACAGTGAGCATTCGCTGTGTTTATCGAACTGAAGTTCTAAAATGGCTTTAAACGCCGAAACAGCTGTCACAATAATAAAAACACTTGCATAACTTAATAACAACATTATTAAATTTGAGTTGCTTATCACAAACCCACCAGATTTTTTCAAAAACATCCATTGAGATCATTGAGCTGTTAAATTTAAGTAGCCAGTTCAAATATTCATCATCCCCTTTCTCTATCCCTGCTTTATTTCCTCCCTTTCACAACATTCCTCAAATAGTACCATAATTGACTACGGCATCGAAATTTAATATTTATTATCAGTTCCTAAAAAAACGTCCGCAAAGTTGGTAACCAAATCAGCAAAGCGCCAAATCAATCATCTGTGATAAATCAACATATCTAACGACTTAATAAATTCACGAAATTTTTACATATATTATGCATTGTAACGGGCATTTTATACATCGACAACGTTCGAAGTCGCAATCAACGCGAGATATAAAACATCTTGACTACCTATTGTCAGTTTTATCTGCTGCAGCAAGATTAATTGAGTCTTTAAGTGCCATATCACATGTGCAGCATTGTAATAACTTCACCATTCGGCATCATTACACTAACAATCATCACTTATACGTCTTTTGATAGACTGCCGTATCTTCGCATCTGTCTGCATAATAAATCTCTTTGCCAATTTACTGATATGTAAAGATGCCGTTTTATGTTACTTTTGATGTTGTTATGCATGTCTGTTGTTACAGAAAATCATTATTTTCCAATACACTATCTTAATTTGCCGACATTTTGATTAAGTATTTCTATTTTCCTGCATTTTGTCGTCCAGATTTGAGCATACACCTTTCTCAGATATCTACTGGCTTTCACCCTCCGAAAGCCATGAGTTATTTTATTTGTGTGTCACTTCTCATTTCATGGCTTGAAGAAAAGAAACCTGGGCAGTCTTATGCAAGTACGCAAGTCATCGCCAAGCAACAACAAAAAATAACAACCCTAGGATCATGTCCATAGTGCTTATGGGATCTGTGCAGGCAATATGCCCAAAACTTACATACATGAATGTTTAAAAAGAATTAATAAGTACAATAAACAACAATTATTATCTGGAAAAAATGATAGTAAAGCAAATGATAAACAAGTGAAAGATCGAAAACATATTATAAGTAGGTGTATAAACTAACTCCTTATTGTCACCTGTGTTGATGGTACACTGTTTTGGTACTGGGAACAAGGAACTGGGCTACTATTAATATGAGAGATGGGATCATGTCCATAGTGCTTATGGGATCTGTGCAGACCTTCTCTGAATCAATAATGAAAATATTCGAAAGTGCTGAGATAATTTTATAAAAATATATTTAGGTGCATGAAAATCACATTCGTTACAAAGTCGCCAAACTTTCGATCGAAGATTTAGAAGAGGAACGACAAGGAAGTGAGCTTTCGGGATGACATAGCGCAATAAAGCAGTAATACCAGATTTCCATAGTGTTGTCAGTTGTATATTTCCCAGATTTATGGGGGGCTTTCTAAGCGCGTGATAGGCAAACTACGGTTGGTTGTTGTCTGGTGGAACTTGATTCGAGCCGGTAGCTTCGCTTCCAGATTTATGAGCTTCCACGGGATGTGTCAGCCGAGCAGGTTGTTGCTGATGCCTGCTGCATGGTGTTTGATGGTCTCGGGGTATTTTCAGACGGTTACATTAATTTGTAGGTGCGGAATGTTGTCCGGACGCATAGTTGGAGTGTATTTTGCACGGGACACGATTTGTATGAATAACAAAAAAATTGAATGAGTTATTTTTGTCTCCTTGAAACTATAAAAAATGTTTAGAATTCTCATCGTCACATTCAGTTCACTGAAAAGTAAATTTAATGAGCATAATGTTGAGTGTAGTTCAAATTGAGAATATGAGGTCGATAAAAATTACCGAATGTAATTAGGTCCCTATAGCTTAAATGATAGAGATGTCGGTCCCGCTAAGCCTAGCGGATTTGAAGTCCCAGTTGCGACCGTTACGTTTTTATTTCTGTTTTTATCGGTTTCATATTTTCTTGAAGAGTTTTTATATTATCTTCTTCAATGAGTAAACATTTAAATTTATTTTTCTTAAAATACATTCCAGTACTGGAGGTTTTTTTTATTTATTTAATGGAGTTCTACGAATCAAACACAAAAACAATTAATACAGTACTGAAGTGTTTAACGGACTGTGAAAAAACATTGATTTATTTTCGAACGTTCGTTTTGTGTTTTGGTCACCAGTCACCAGTGTAGGTAAAACATTTTAGAGGAAGGCGAACACCAAAAATTCGGTGTTAACGATAAATTTCTCTATCCAGAAGCACGGGTTTGAAGCACGACACACTCCTTTTAAAAAAGAAAATCTGCTCAGGAAGAACGTAACGATATTAGAAAAATGCTAAAATCACGGCGCCCGAAAAAAAGTCAGGTCAATTAACAATCGAATCAAATTGGCAGTGAATTGCCGGGCCACCTCATTGGACAATGTCTCCTGAGCCACTCCTAACGTCAGATGCTATCTGTTTGATTGCTTTGTGGATCTACCGTTAATTATCGCGAAAATACAATTATAAAGGTTGTTTAATTACTCCCATTCGGCCGACCCAGATCTTATCGGCCAACTAACTAACTACGAGAGAATGAGATGAAGGATGCTGCGGCAATGAAGGACGTTTAAATCTGCTTCGATCTATCTCTGGGGGGTCATGTTATAAGACGTCAGTAATCTTCTTAGAAATATAATGGCAAGATAACTAGCTATAATGCGGAGCGAATTTACATGTCGGCTTCAATGAGCGCTTTTGAACCACAACCACTTTCAAAAGACAGAAGGGTTAAACCCATTATTATTGTTGCAATATTATTTATTTATTTAACACTTGCTTCATGTTCGTGCTTGCATAAATGTGGGCTTAATGTCAGGTAGAAATTTCTTCCCAGCACACAGCATCCCCAAAGATGATATAGGCCTTGAGGTAAATTATTTCCCTCAGGGTCTCCTGTGTGGAGTTACTATGAAAAATAAAAATAAAAAGATTTCCAGTGGAAATAAATGTATGTATTTATCGTTTTCGTCAATAGATTTATAGTAATTTTGTGGTGTTTGTTTACACGACTGCTTTTAATATATAAATATCATATGATGTTTCGAGAGCGAAGGAATTGGAACTCGAACCCAGATCCCGTGTCTTACCGGGACAGCACTATACAATTGAGTTATTGAGATCTAATTATTTTTCGCCGTTTTCGTCGACCACATATTTCAATTTAAGAATTATCAACATTATTCTCATTTAATACTAACTAATATCACGCCGTTTCCTCTCGGGGGTAGGCAGATAGGACGGACCGCCAAACAACTAGATCTTGACATACACTTCTTGCTTCATTCACATTCATACATTCTCTTCTGTTATTCCGACTTTTGACATGGTCCGACTTAATTTTTTTTTTGTAATTACTTTAATCAGGTTATTTTTTTATACAATTGTATTTTAAATAAATCTTACGAAATTGAGCATATTAATTTGAATGTAAGAAATCCCTTGATTACCTTGATCGTACCATGTCTTCCTCGGGCGTTCCCGGCTTCTTCTTCCATTCACATTCTCGTCATATATTCTCCTTACACTCCTATCTTCGTTAATTTGCTCTACATGCTCAACCCATCTAAGCACCCCTTTCTTAATCTTATTCATTACGCTTACATCAGCACTCCATTCTTCACGAATCTTAGCAATTTTCAAACGATCATACATGGTTTTACCACACATTCGCCTCAGAGATCTCATTTCTACAGCATTCAGTCTACTTTCACCCTTCCTCTCCCATACATACATTTTACAAACCATTTACTTAGATAAGTACGTCCTTATTATTACCAAGCGTTGTTGCATATACTCATTTACGATTATCTACTTACCTCTCTTTTAATATCTGATAACTTAAACCACCTTTCCATCTACTCTTGTCTTTTATACCTTTATCCCACTCCTATGTTTCCCTCCACCCTCCCTTCCCCCGACTGACTAAGTTAAGCTAACTGAATTAAAACTATATATTGTCACACTTTACTTACATTATTTATCACCAGCAGTGGAAAATTTATGATTGACATGATTTATGTTTTAATTATTACATATATGTAAATTGTGGATTTGCTGTGAATTATCCCAAAAATAAATAAAATAAAATAAAAATTAAAAAAAAAACACACCTCAATTAATACTATTGTTAATATTATCTTCTTCAATGATTAAATATTACTATGAGGTTCATAACCTTTAACAAGTTATTTTAAAATTATAAAATAATTGGCAAAATTACTGCCTCAACACAGGCTAGCCTAGTGAGGCGGGTTACGTGAAACTTCAACTATAACTGTTATAATATTATTTTCTATTTGACTTTATAAACCACTGTACACTTACATTATTATATTATGCATGTATTTTAGTTATAGTTAAATTTAATTTCAATAAAGATATTATTATTTCAATAAATTGAACATTTGACTTATACATTGTAGACACTGTAACATTTATTGATATAAAATAAGAAATATGTCTTCACAGTCAATACTTGTTTTCCTCGGGGGTCTAAATTATATTGAACATGAAATCGTATGTCTTAAACGTTTATGAATCAATGTCGGAGGCTTTTAAGGTCATTGGTGTAATAAAGCGATGGAACAGCGATTGTTCTAATTGGAAAATATCTTTATGAAGCAGTTACATTAAATGCTCGACTTATAAGACACGTTGTGGGATTTGTGTTTTGAGTATTTGGGTGACTGTTCAAAATAGCAGTGTTGCGTAACAGGTGATTGCTCTTGTGCAATTAATGAAAGATATAATGGCAACGTAATGAAAATTAGACAAATATCGCAGACGCCATAAATTAAATTTCGACATAATTTCCATAGTTACACGCATAGCCCGGGCCCATTTCGAACGGACAACTAGGACTAAACTAAATAAAATATCAAAAAGTTTGCGGTAATTCTGGTGGAAAAAGAATCGAAACTTTTCGACAGCGGTGAAGGGACAGATTTATTAATTGTTTTTGTATTTAATTCGTAGAACTCCATTTAATTTTTTTTTTAATTTAATGTAAATCAAATTTTATAATATTATTGTTAAGTTATGCAAGTATTTTTAGTTTTTTTTTTATTATTGTGACAGCTGTTTCGGAGTTATTAAATTTGATTTATATTAAATTTAAAAAAAGAGGGACAGATTGCTGAATATTTAAGAAAAAATTATCCATTTGTAAACAAGAAATTGAAGTAGCAGAGTATTTCTTATTCAACGGCAATTCTTCTCATTTTTAATTATTTCGAATCAGCCGCCCAAAATTACAAGCATTGTTTACAATTTATTTTATACTTCAGAATTATAAAAGTCGACAGTATTTATTGGATTGACTTTGGATGTTCCGAAAAAATTCGGCCTCCGAATAAAAACGTCACAGAACTTCAATAAATTAAACACAATCCTCTGTGATGCAGTAACTTTACTATAAAATGTATATAATGTTAAAGTAGGTACACATTGGAACCCAAAAATGAAATTCTGCAATTCGGGAACAAATGAAAAATTTTGATACGATTAAATTAATTAAAACTTAATGAAATATTGTCACTAGGAAATTTCATTAACGTGGAGGAAATACTTGGTGTAATGTTTTTATAACATTATTTATATAATGAATTGGGGTGGCGGAAAAATAGTCCATAGACTAATTAGCACAATGTATTATTAGTAACAGGTGATTTACGTATTTGTTTAATGACGGTCTGATGTTCCATCACATTTCCTCATCTTATGAACAATCTGTTTTATCTAAACCCCGAGTTTCGCATTCTACTAATCCCTAACTCATTTTACATTAAATCTACACACACAAGCAACACAATTGTAAACTAGACAGTGTCTTCGGATTAATATCCGAATTATTTTTTTATTAATATGAGACATCTATTGACTTTTTATAAAAGCCTAAAGAATATATTCAATTTTTAATTATTAATTATTTTTATTGAGATTTAAAAACCTCATTTTAATATTTAATCATTGTAGAAAATAATATTTCTTCATTGTAGAAAATAATATTAACATAACATAACCTAAATGAAATATGAAAACGGAAAAAATGACAGAAAATAAAAAGATTTCAGTCGCATCTGGGACTCTAACCTAGGTCCTCTGCCTATCCGGGGCAACCGCTTAACCGACTTAGCTAATGAGACCAGTTAAATTTATGTCATCTTAATCGATATCATATCTCAAATTCAAGATATGTTAATATTATTCTTCTTTTATCTTCTACCATACAAATAAGAATATCCCGGGCTTTGTTTTGTATGCAAATCTTCAGTTTTATTCTGAGCTTGATGAAATTTTGCACACCTGACCTTCAAAATAAGAGGAGGGTCACTGTCTACGTAAGATTATACATCATCAAAATTTTACTCAAAACCGTACATGATCCCGAGCAACACCGGGTACCACGTCTAGGATTATTATAAAGCTATTAAAAGATCGAGGAAAGCCGCATGCAATGTCTCGGTCATTCATTATTTTATAATCAAGAAGGATTTATAATGCAAAATAAATTAATATTAATGTGCGTGCTCGGGGGCACTTTAACTGCTTATGTGAAGAATTAACACTGTGTTCCACATCAAAATGTTTCGATTTATTTTTCTTCAAAGGAAAAGACCCTTGTACCTTTGATTGAAAAAAAGGAGGCGCGAAAGTCCCACTTCGCTACCATAATGATTTTTAGGCACGCGTTGTCTGTATCACTTTTTTTTTTAAATAACTAGTTTGGTTAACTCTCGGTATCGCCCTGGTGAAATACCGCCATTCAGAATTAAAACTTTACTCGAAATGGTTTTGGCCGTGTTTGGCGATCAGATCTGAACATCCAGGTACTTCACCACCTTCCTCTCCCCATGCCATACAGTCTGATACCCCAATTGGGGATGCCATAGTCTCACTGGCTCCGGGCAGTTGGGTTTCTTTTGCGGTATTCACATAAAAAGGCTAGTATTCGTTGACACTTCTTAACGGCTTCACAGTTAAATGTTTTATTTTGTTGTTTTTATTATAGCAGTGGCGTGCAGGGCAAAAAAGGCTGAAAAGTCGTACCTACCCAAAGAAAAAAAAAACAAATTGTGTTTTTTCCATGAGTTTGATAAGAAACTTGTAATCTCCTTATTATACAGTTGGCCACAAATCATAGAATAAATAATACAAACTAGAAGTGCCTTTAAATAAAATAAGGTGTGCCTTTGACTCAGTACCTTTTGGTTCCAGCCCCGAGAGCCAATTAAAAATACAGCGCTCTGTCTCTCTTCCACCCCCTGCATTACATATTGCCATTCCATTTATCGAAATTAAATAATTTTTTAATCACGAAACACGTCCACATCATATTTCTTCACTATTCTATGGCAACACCAATCGGCGAAATATGATAATAAAGTGATTCGAATATTCAATGCAACCGAACTTGAAAAACTACACGCATTCTACCTTTGGTGAAAGAGCAATGAACGCTACTGATACACAGGTATTATATTATAGATTAAAGGCTACACACTTTAACAAGAAGATATAAAGCGCACTTGAGGTGAAATTGTCACAAAACGGCGCTATAAAAAAATTGATCATTTTATTATTATTATAAAATAATAGTAAAGTTTGATGTATTGACTGAACACACACATGACCGTGTGTTATACATATGTGTGTATGTAAAACGTATTACTTTATTACTAACACGTGGGTTTTCTGACAAAAAATATTCAATCAAATTATTATCAGTTTTTAAACATTAAAACGAAGCTAATAAAACTGTATTTTCATTCCAGCTGTGTACAACACGAAAAGTCGATAAATTAAATGTATAAAACATGTTATTTTCACGTTGCAAAACAAATTTGTCTATATAAATTCTATGAACTATTTTTCCCGAACGAGGTCATAAATTGAACAGTATGGTCTTGGTAGATTATGGCGTTCTTGTACGTATACTCGACACGCATTGATATTAATGCTTTTATCGATATATTAGTTCGAAAAATAAACTTGTTATTGCATTCTATTCGGAATTATATACACGGTGTTAAGAGACGTAAGTTTTACTTTAACCAGTGATTCCTGACCTCATTTGGAGTACAAATTGTTAATGAAACTTCGATCTCCGGTGAAATTTTTTGTTATTTTTTTTTCTAATAAAAGATTAATTGTCCAACTCGACCCCCAACAGTGTAATATTTGCAATACTGATTTTCAAATGCTTTCAGATGAATAATAAAAATATAATCGGAGAATAGAATTTCATTCAGACTTTTTACTCCGAATAAGGTCAGGAATCACTGGTCAAAGTTGGACAGTAAGCTAGGTACATTTGTTAACACTCTGCACGGTAAGTTTACCGAGTTAAATATCGATAATTTTTTTTTTATTAATACTACTTATAAAAAACCTAATTTTGATGGCTTATAGCTTATCTCCATAAAAAATAAAAAAAAGTTTTTTATGCTTTGAAAAATGTTAATATCTTTGGAATGGTGCGAGTCACGTCAGTAGATATCAAATTCTATTAATAATTCTATTAATAATTCTATTAATAATTCTATTAATAATTCTATTAATAATTCTATTAATAATTTTATTAATAATTCTATTAATAATTCTATTAATATTTCTACTAATTATTCTATTAATAATTCTATTAGTAATTCTATTCCATAACTCATTATCTCTAGATAGTGGAGATATAAATCTTTACTGCAATCGATCTGTGAAATTTTGAGCCTAGTGGAAAGGAGATGGGTAAGAGGAAGTTTAAAAAGTATCTGGATATTTGTGAATTTATTTTACATTATTTGTGCTCTTTGGGAAAAGATCTTAACTAGATTAAAAACCCTAACCAAGGAAAGGAAAATGGACAAACATTTTCTTATAAACAATTTACTAGAGTCACTTTTTGTACTTAATGAATAAAATATATTTAATATGTTATTAATTATTTGCTCCATCCCCGAGTTTCGTCGTCGGCTCACAAAGTTGAGTGATACGTAATTCAATCTTAACAATATTACTCAATAATATTATCCTTTTTTTAGCACTCAATTTTAAACGCATTTTTTCCCCATAGCACCAACCAGTACCTATCAAACACATATACATAATCTCTTTATACTTTTTTTTAGATACATTATATTACCATACTATGTGAATACTAGCTTTTTTACTTCTATTTTTGTATAATGCCACTTAATATGAACTAAACTTGTCAATTTGACTGTCCTAAAACAGGATTTGTTCCTAGTTGAACAGCCAAAGCTATCTTAAATGTTGTTAAATAATGTGTGTTCCAAATAAATAAATATTATTATTATTATCATTCTGATCACTAAACGTAGCAAGTCATTTTCAGCTTTCGGAATGGTGCTTTCTCACCGGGAAGAAAAGCAAGTACTTACCACTAGTGTATTTTACTATGAAACATGTTTAACTTTTAAATGTAATGTCAGGTTAATGATATGATGTATTAATCACTTTTGCATATCATTCGATGACACGTTACCATGGCTTATAATACATAAGTTATAATCATCACAAAGTGCGAAAGTGCCGTAAAATCAGCATTAATTTTTCCTTGTGCGTGCTGGGAACGTTTAAATACTAACAAAGTAAGTGAACATTTACTTAAGCAGGTTTCAAAGAGTCCGTTCAACGAATCCCTTTAAACGTCGCTGAAAAATATAATCATTTCTAAAAATTGCAGGGTTTTGAAAGCACCCAAAGCTGGACTTTAAAATATTTTTTGCAGGTGGATTTTATAATTAATTTGAATGCCCGAGAGCCTGTAAAATATTCTTAATTCCTCAGTGATTTCAACACAACGAAAAATTGCACTAAAGATACAGGAATAAGTATTTTAATCTTCAGATATCATTAATAATTTGTGTTTATGAAAAAATTAAACTTCATCACATTATTTTTTTGATTTGAAAATTTATTTTCAACGCTACATGGGCTTTTTTATATTTATTGTAGTTAGTTACAATATTCACACTGGTGCAAAAAAACACATCACAGTAGGTACACAGATAAAATAGATAACCTTCATGAAATACAACAATTAAATATTTCATTTGTATAACGAACAAATGCAGGAATAACATAGTGTAAGTATCATTCCAAGTAATTAGCTACAGAGGCAAATATTCAAAACATACCCCACATTCACTGATACTTATACACAAATATTAATAATTGTCGAGGATGTGTGCAATAATCGTCTGTTTGTATTTGTATTCCGAGAAGTTGAACATAATATTAAATAATTTGTAAAACATACGGAGGACGGTCAGAAAGAGGGAATATTTATAGCATATGTACATTTTAAAAATAGGTAATAGATAGTTTTACCTATACAAATATTATGTTTATCGAATTGGGTAATAATACTATCATTATTATGAATTAATAAATAATTCCTCTCCAACGTCTTTCTCTTAAATTATCTAAGGGAAGTGGTCATTTAATGTTCTGAAGCAACAAGGTAAGTTTTAATTTTTATTGATACCCGATCCAACAAAATCTACTCGCAATAAAAACTAAGCATAAAAATGTCATTTTAACTCAGTGCCGCATTGACTTACAACTCAATTACCATTTCTAATGAGTAATGAACGGAATAATAATGAACGGCGATAGCATAATATACTGGCTAGACCGAGCCGTTCCCTCGGGCACTGGGAACTAGGCACTGGGCAGGCACTAAAGTATGAGATTAGCTAGCGCCTACTGGCTACTAAATAAAGCGATCTGCATGAACATCTGTGAAACGATAGACACAGTATCATTCGATAATTAATGTTTAAGAATTTCTTTTTAATATTGATTTTCATGCCTGTGTTATAAACTGAAGCATTGAAAAAATGGGTGGTTTTTATGGGACACACATCACAGCTTTTTGTTTTATTATAATATACTAAATTGATTACATTTAAAAAAAATTAAGGGTAGATTTAACAAAACAAAAAAAACGTTTTTTTGTGTTTCTCGGGCATTAACTATGCAACAATTTCTAGACATTTTGTTACTTAATTTCAAAACAATAAATAAAATTTAGTAACAAATGTACATAGTAGATAAAACTCTTCAAAACAAAAATAACGGATGTAATTCTAAACACAAGTTAACTAACTAACAGAGAGGACGAACCGCCAAATTACTCGATCTTGGCATACACTTCTTGCTTCATTCACATCCACGCATTCTCTTCTGTTATTCCGACTTCTGACATGGCCCGACTCAAGTATTTAATTCACTTGATCGTGCCAATGTCTTCCTCATTTATTAGAGTTTAACGGAATCTTGAAAACCAAAAAATAATACAAGGTTTATGTTTTAGTGCAATCATTAGCATAGTGTTAATAGGTAAGTAGGTGAGGTTATTTTTTCACCCTGATGCAAAATTACCAAATAATCATGGAATCTATTTTTGATGCTAGAATACAATTTTTCGTAATATTGAATGTATTTCAGATTTTTGGAAGACATTTTGGGGGAATTGCCATATTAATGAATAAAATACTATCACATATTATTGGAAAAGGACATATCAAAAAAAGTTAACAAGAGAACCCCTGCGTCGGCACTGGGCAGGCGCCACGAATTAATTCAACGGCTTAAAAGGACTTATCGTATTACTACGCTTTTTCCTTTATTCTAATGGTCATTAGTGACACAATGATCACATTTGAAATCAATTTGGCCTCGACAGATTGAAATGCCATGCGAGGAATGCCGGAGAGACTTGAATGGTCTTCCGTGATAGCATGTGCGATTCCTTCACGAAAGCAGACGACTGTAAAAAGGATGGTGTTTGGATGGCTGATGATCTGGATTCGGTGTTCGACAAGACAGCAGAGGCCCGAGGGAGCCATCACCTCCCTCAGCCGCTGGATAAGGAAATTACCACTATCGCCGGTGACTGAGTGACCGTTGTACCCTTTGTTTATGGTATTGGCGACATAAACGTTGATTGCTTCGGTGGCAGTTAGGCCATCCCCAGATGGTCAATCCAAGCTATGACAAAAATCTCCGCCGTTTATTGCGTATTTTAAAAGGGTTTTTAAATTCACCATCTTGTTAATAGGTCCGATTCCTGGGAAAAAGTTGAATAAAAAACGATGTCTTCGCGGAGCAGAGAATATCTTCACGGATCAACTAAGTATGAATTAGGGTGATGAGATGGGAAAAGCATGATAGGAAAACGGAGAGTTTTATGGCCGATCGTTGGAAGAAACATGCACCTCGTCTAGGCACTAGACTACCAGCGCATTTCTGCAGCAATTAGTAAAATAAGTGATTAAATAATAAACTTTGACACGAAGCAATCACTTTGTGGTTAGACATAATTTAATTTGGAATAAAAATATTTCGTAATTGATAAACTAAAGTTCTTAAAAACTTAAGACAAGATTTTTGTGCATAGCGCAAAGGGTAACAATTATTATTTTTATAAACAATAATTATTAATCTAAAACACTCATCCAAATTGAAAAAACCTTCCGAGCAAAGAAAAAAAAAAATAATAAAAACAGTAATTATTGAATGGAACACTAGTATATATTGATTAACTTGGCGGGTTTGCGATAAGCCGACGTAGCTCAACGGTAGAGCATCTGACCGGATATTAGAAGGGTGCGGGTTCGAGTCCTGCCGGCGACATTTATCTTTGCTCGGAAGGTTTTTTCAATTTGGATGAGTGTTTTAGATTAATAATTATTGTTTATAAAAATAAAAATATTTCGGTTTAACACCACTTTATTGAATACACAAAACTGCAAGAAATGTTAATAAGAGGGTGACTGAACATTTGAGGTGCCTGAATGGAGTAGGTTAATCTGAATTCGCTTTGCATCTAATTGATACAGATCAACCCTTACAGAAACCTTTCGAAATAGATATACTTCATAAAAAGATGGGGCTACGGCTAAAGAATTTAGCAGCCCTTGAAATAAATGAATGTCTAAAAATGAATAAAATCGACTTACTAAATAAATAATTAGATTTATCGAGAAGCCGAATTTTAAACATGTTCGCCTTTCGCTTCCCTACTCCCACCACCTACCCCCTCTATCTTACCTAACCCCCTCCACAGTTGATGTGATTATTCTATGTTTTTCTCAAGTATTGTAATTCTGTTTTAATTTAGTATGTATTTATTCAACCCTGAAGAAGGTTCAGGTAGAGCAGAAACCGGTTGGTTTATGTATTCAATAAAGTGGTGTTAAAAAAAAAATATTTTTATTCCAAACTTACTGAAAAATAGTTGGACATATTTAGATTTTGTCGCAATAAAGTTCACAGAATTCAGAAGGCCATAATTGTTTTCACTATTAATAAAATATCATAGCGAGTTGCACGTAAAATTAAGGTAATTAATTTAACTCTAACCCGTGGTATGGAATGTGATATTTCTACATCTCTATATATAAAAATGAATATTTGTCTGTGTGTTCTCGATTTTCTCGAATATTACTTGACCGGTTTCGATGAAAATAGCACAGTTTGTTCATATTAGTGCCGGGAAGGTTTAGAGAGTAGTTTGAATGAAATCGAATACGTAAAACTGTTGCTATAACGTTTTAAAATTAATATGAAAAACATTGAACCCGCCTTTTTGTATTGAGGTTAGCCCATAGATATACCACTCTAGTTAGCCACAGATTACACATTCAAAAGAAGGTTTGTTTAGGTAGAATATTCTCAAAATGGAAAACACAAGTAGGTATGCCTTATGTACTTTATTATTTAGATACATTTTGAAAAAAAAAAAATCGGAATGATACAAAAATTTCAAATAAATGTTTCTTTGTTTAGAGATAGTAATAGTAGTCACAAGGCATTACTTTCGCTGTCAAATCAATTATGACACCCAAACGACAGGCAAGAATTCACAACTTCATAACTTTATTCCAAAAAAAAAAAATAGTCCCCAGCAAGGCCGGGTACTTTCATATTAATCGTATTTTTTTAAAATTTTATGCCGGAATGAATGCTTTAAAGCTTTGGAGGAAAACCATTGAATATAAACAAAGTTATGATTTATGACTATTTTGTTAAGAAGGTTTGACTAAAATATCGGAATAATCAGTTTTTTTTAGATATGCTTAAAAGATATTAATTAGCATTAACATGAAAAAATTAAACAAACTATACCAAAAAAAAATGTTAATGTTCAATATATTTGAGGTAAAAGGCGTGGTGGTTACGTTCCTAATTAGTAAAGGATATGTTGGAAATAGTCACAGTATATTATCATTAGAATACGCTCTAAAAATTCCTCAAATAGCTGAGTTGACCGAGAACAGTATCATCATTATCATTAGTGAATTAATCGTAATATCGAACCGAGAAAATCGATGTAGAATGTCGGATTCTGGAATTAAATATATTTTTAATGGCGTCGTTACGTCTTTCGGCGTGTGTTAACTTAACGGACCGGGCGGTGAATGCCATTTTAACATTCCGATTTTTATTATGCGTCGGTGTCTAGTTTTGGACACCCACATAAGAAACTATTTATTTGTTCGTTGATATGACACCCGGGAGATTGGCCTAAGCGGTACAAAAAATACTCGTTCTCGAATGGTTTGTTTTCTATAGAAGAATCGCACATTTCAAAGTCAATCATTTAGGCACCTACTGCTGCAAATAATAATAAACATGGTTTTGGGCACACAGTAGATAATTACTAGAGATACCCTAACAGGCAATGGGAAGAAACCAAAATAAGAGAGGCGAGGGGCGAGATTGGCCGTAGTACTGTCATTTGAGTTGGGAATAAATTCATTCCGAAAGTCTCCAGGCAAACTCGCATTGCACTGCAAAGAATTAGTATTTATTCTTTGAAAAGCAAATCTTCTAATAATCAACTCGCCCTTATAACAATCGGGCGAGTTTATGACATTTTTTTAGACATAGCTGTGGAACATACTCCAAACTAACCCAAGTTAAACACCCAATAAGTAAAATAGTAAATAAGAAAAAGGTTCGGTTTCTTTACAAAAACTGAATATTTTGAGCGAGTATTTAGTTTGAGCCTTTTTACAAATGTTTTACATTTGCTTACCGCAGTTAAAATCACGTGAAAGAAACGTGGACGGCTGCGATTTTGCGTCACTAAAACGGTTAATTTAAAAAAAAATTTAATGTAAATCAAATTTAATAATGTTATTATTAAGTTCTGCTGTTCCGTTTCAAACGTTTCAGTTTGAAAATGGCCTCAAACGCCGAAACAGCTGTCACAATAATAACAACTGAAAATACTTGCAGAACTTAATAATAACATTATTAAATTTGATTTACATAATTTTTTTATAAAATTAAATGGAGTTGTACGAATTAAACACAAAAACAATTAATAAAACGGTTAATGTATTATATAATTGAAAAAGTAAAATACATTTAAAAAACGCATACCTGTAGAATGTAACGCGATAGTTTTGATTATTCTATTCACGACTTCTATTTCTATAACATTTGAATGTGCAGAAAACCATAATCATTGTTTTATTTATAAAAATCGTCGAGTGATCGATCACCGCCAGTCAATACACGAATGATGACGTCATGTAACACGAAGGGCAACATAATTTGCTTTGAATAACGTAATAATGTAAATAATTTAATTCATAATAATTTAATTTGACAACGTATAGAAAAATATTATGACTTAAGGAAAATCAACTAATACTGTTCAACTTACACTTGAAAGAGCATCATGAACAAAAGACAGGATAATTTCACATGTCGAATCGATGGTCCAAAGAAAAATATAAAAGAAAATGAGGTATAGATAGGCAATTACTAATTTTAGAAAGTGTTTCAGGTAGGTATAAACACAAACATATAGATATATATATATATTTTTTTTAAGTTTAAATTGTAGAACTCTATTTTTATTTGAAGTTCTTAAAATTTAATAATAACTATAATTACGCATTTAAAAAAATGGATTACTGATAAAAAAAAGTTCCCCTATGTAATTGTTATTACGCGTGAGAGCTGTTTCGCCTTCCGAATGCACGATCAAACTGTGGAGAGGACACTTTCATTTAACATTTATATTATTTGTATGTAGGTACTTATAACGAAGCCCAAAAATGTTTTCATTTTTATTACAAATACTCTAATTAATAATATCTGTTCAAATTGGCGGTTATTTAATGGTCATTACACTTTAAAGTTATCCTTCTTAAGGGTTATAATGTTATATTGTTTAAAGTTGACTGAAGCTCATTAAGATGGTTATCATTGGCGTTTCCGAATTA
Source organism: Halesus radiatus (assembly GCA_022606495.2). Classification (NCBI taxonomy): domain Eukaryota; kingdom Metazoa; phylum Arthropoda; class Insecta; order Trichoptera; family Limnephilidae; genus Halesus; species Halesus radiatus. The sequence goes on along the minus strand of JAHDVE020007501.1, from coordinate 151,535 downwards.
ATTTTAATTTGGAATGAAGGGTTTTTTCCCCTTAATATCGGTTTGAACATGTCCAGAAGTGGGGAACGAATTGTATGATTTTATTCATTCATTAAATTAGGTTTAGGGTTATCAGAATATTTATTAATTTACAATTATTCTAAGAGGTTAAGTCTACGGCCCTTAATCGCCCTACCCATACGGACGTACGTGATGCGGCCGCTATATTATCGCCCGAACGCAACAAGCCGTATCCCGTACGTTCGGGTACAAAAAAAGCTATACCCGAAAACCACAAAACATTCGTATGCGTCAAGTTTGTTCCTGCGTCATCTTGTTTAGTATTTCGAGGTCAGCCGAAGCTAACTGACGTGTTCGGGTATTTTCGTCTCTCACATACAAGTTACGTCACTAGTCACACGTATTGTTATTGCGAAACCTAATGAAAAAAAAACTTATTTTTATCTACTTTTTGAATAATAACCCAAAAGACGGGCGGTTAAATAGTACCTGTGAGTGGGTGGCTTTTGTTTAAGAGATGTTTAAAAAATATAATGATTCGTTTCGTTAACAGAAACAACTAAAGGAGGATCCGTCCCTATGACACTAACAAATTACGTAGGTAGCAATTTCACTACATTTACGTGAATATTAAGGTGTTTAATTTAAGATAAAAAAACTATAGACATAAGAACAGGGCCTACCTCAATAGATTTATAATAATAATAATAATAATAATAATAATAATAATAATAATAATAATAAATGTTTATTCCGGTATGTGGGGAGGTTAGTGCAGTCCCACACATTCCATACAACAATATACATTCAATAGTTATAAAAGATATACAAAATATATACATACATCACATCGTAAAAATAAATAAATAAAGAAAAATAATAATTTAACTAAATAAGAGTAAGATAACTCCTTAAGGGTGCTGCGGCATTTATATTGTGAGGGGCCAATATATTTGTCCAGTATGCGTCGATGCTGGAGGCTGGACTGAGGCGGACTTCCATGATGAGGATATTCCTGGAGCTGTTTATTCTTTCCCTCATTCCAGCCACCCTGGATCTTATAAGGGCTGCAAAACCGGAAACTCGCCCCTCCGTGAACATACTGGAAGCACTGCAGTATCTGGGGAGGCCAAACATTATGCGGAAGGCGTTGTTGTACTGTACGCGAAGTCTTTCCATACTACTCTTTTTGTAGTTTGCCCAGAGTTCGCAGGTGTATAACGTTGCGCAGAAGGCAAGGAATAGAGTCCTTTTCACAGCGGTACTACAAAGGCGAAATCTTCTACTGAGCATATTCGATTTTACGCTGAGAGCGCGTCTTTGCCTATCAATGTCTTCATCATCCATCAGAGTACTGGTGATTATGTGTCCTAGGTATTTGGTTTCTTCAGTCACCTTCAGGATCACACCGTTCAGGGTAGCTGCAGGAATACGAGTCGGGCCTTGTCTATATCTTATGACCAACAGAGCTGTTTTATTGGGGTTATAAGACATGTTTGTTTCTTCAGCAAACTCTTCGCAGATCTTCAGGAGAATGCGCAGCCCTCTTATAGACGGTGCCATTAGTACCATGTCGTCCGCATAACTGATGTTGTTCAGACACTGTCCTCCGATGTGGCAGCCTACCCTTGCATTGTTTAGTCTTTCAGTTAGTTCGTCCATGTAAAGGTTGAACAATATCGGGGACATGCATCCACCCTGTCTGACGCCGCAGACTGATTTATGAATTCATTAAAATAATTTATTACAGCGTTAAACAGATAAGATTTTGAAAATTGCTAGTGATTCGCTGATATAAGAAGAAGAATGACACTTTTATATTAAGTTGAATAACAGGTGTGGGCTCACTTCAAGTAATTTTTACGTTTCAAGTAAAATAATATATACAAACGTTTGAAAGGTCCAGTGACAGAAAACGAATCGTTATTGTTTTTAAATGGACGAAGATATTTGGAGATAGTCGGTTACTGACTAATAAATTTTAGGCAAAATACTTAACGCATGCTACTGTACCTGCAAGGGGAAAACACCTGTATGTGATCACAATCAATGATGTATTTAAACCGTATTTAGATTTTAACATTTTAGGATAAATTTCAAACTCTTATCTTATTCGTGTAATGAAGATACATTCGAGTGAAAAATATTAACAATTATAAAAGTTTTTAGAATGTAGAATCGATGTTGATAACCATCTCGTCTTGTCTTTAGGCAGGAAGAAGGGAAATGGTATAATAGTATGATATCAAAAAAACTTTAATTAAAAAGTTATTGGATCATTAAAATTAATTTAAGACTTACAGATTGCAGTTAAATGGCAGCACACAAATAATATCCATTGAATTATCGTGACAACTTACCTGTAACAAAAGAAATAGAAAAATAAATAAACAATACATAAGGTATATAAGAATAAAATATATATTGCGTTATTTTGTGTGAATCGATGATTTTTTAACAAAATCGAAAATATAAATAAAATTGCAGTATTGTTAACACACCAGTGACACGTGTGCTAAGTTTATTTGAAGCAGATTCCTACACAGTAATTTATTCTAGCCAAATGAAATTAATTGATGTCAACATTTTGTTATGAATACTATTTAGTTATAGCCCAGACCCATGAAAAGTAACGTGATATTATAATCTCCTTAATATGTAAAAATTAATTTTTGTCAGTCTATCATCAGTCATCGATTTTCTCGAAAATTACTCTACCGGTTTCGCTGAAAATAGCACGGTTTGTTCATTGTTATTAGTGTCGGGAAGGTTTCAAAATATGTAAAACTGTTGCAGAAACATTTTTAAATTAGTATGAAAAACATTGAAACTGCAATGTTGTATTGAGATTAGCCCATAGATATACCACTCTGGTTAGCCAAAGATAACATGTTCAAAAAAGGATTTGTTTGGGTACAATATTTTCAAAGTGGAAAACACAAGTAGGTACCTACTTAAGTACATTATTATTTAGATATATTTTGAAAAAATAAATGTTTGGAATGAAATAAATTAACAAGTTAATGTTTCTATGTTTAGAGATAGTAATAGTCGTAACAAGGCATTACTTTCGCTGCAAAATCAATTATGGCACCCAAACGAGAAGCAAAATTCGTAACTTCATAAATTTATTCGAAAAAAATAAATAATCTCGAGCAAGGCCGAGTACACATCAGCTACTAAAAAAATAATAAATAAATCAAAAAAGCAACTTCTTCTGCTTACTATGATGGTAGTAGGAGATTTTCAAATATTATCGGGTAATTCGTAACCTGGGAATGTTTGTCTTTTCTTTAAAAAAGAAATAAAAAATTATATGCACTAAAAATAAGAACAGTTCAATTTGAATTTGAGAATGTCGCGTACAGTTACATATTCCGTACTCGTATCATAGCCGAAATTATTTTGTTTAATTAATGGGTAATAAATATACAAAAAAGCTTACCTCGTGTTTACTACTGTATTTTTTGAGGGAAAAAAGATAACCAATAGACCTCGGATTATAAAATGCACTATCAATGGAAAAATATACACTAATGATGCCTAAATATATGCCCAAAGTACACGAATATATCTTATGGAACTGGTTCTTTGGGTAATGTTTGACTGCATAACTGGTTCCTTAAAAAAAAAAACACAAATACAATTCATTTTTTACGATTTTTTTTTTTTTTTTAAATAGTCGGTTCCTTGTAAAATACGAGAATATCGACCAATTCTAATTTAAACAGCTTACATTTTTAAGAATTTTATAACTAAAATAAGCATAATGACAGAAAATACACTAGGATATGCACTAACAACTAAAAAGGCTTTAAAACTATGCATATGCAAATACATGTAATCCAATGTATATCGGATTGTTTTTTTTTTCTTCTATTAAGATAAAACATTAAATTATTATGTAAATTCACGATCACAGATTGCATTCATTCTTAATATTTAAAAAAAAACGCTTTTAGCACTTGCTTTTAAAAATTGAGATGAATTGTTTGTTGGCGGGTGTAAATACGGAATAAAAATAGATTGAATTGTTATTGTAGGTTTAAAGCTCAATTCCTTAATATTTCTCTTTTTCTTTTTTATATAATACGTGCTAAAAGTGTTGACACCAACTGTGATCGCGTATTTGCATAATGGTAAGTTTAACCTTAAATAAGATTTTAATTAATGAATTAAATAATTTACTTTGTATTCACCGCTTCATTAATATACAGATATCTATATGTTTACCTACTTCAATCAATTTTTGTTTATGTGTATAATTTGTCTATTCTTACATTATTGTGTTCTAATTTTTATCATTTGTCTATATCTGATATTATTATTTTTAGTATTCTATACACTCCTGACGAAGAAAGCATCCCTCTCGAAACATGTACATATTTGTGTATTAATAAAGTGGTGAATACAAAGTATATTATTTAAGTCATTTATTAATAATGACGCTACAAAGTGATTATCAATTATTCCCAATAAACAAAGTATACGCCCTTCCCTGCCAAGTAGCTGCTGATCTCCCACCCTCGGCCCTCCACTCGCCCGCTTTTATCAATCCATAACATCTTAGTTCATAGTTTAGTATTATACTGCCCTGACGAAGCTACGGTAGTAGCGAAACCCGAATTGCAAAAGTATTTAACGAATAAAAGTGATGTAAACAAAGTTATTGTTTTATTTTTTTGAATGCCAATCGTTTGAAGAAATTATTATTATTTTTTAATTATTATCACGGTTAAGACTTATTCCATTGGAAAGGGGGTTATGATCCCCAGCAATAAGGTAACGACCCAAAAAACAAGAAGGCAGACGCTGAGTGTAGCTAATTTGAAAAAACTCTATTCATAATTAGTACTTAGTTCGCAAAGAGTTTGCTTTGATTCGGCTCGTGTGGAACTGCGCACAATGTAAGTAAGTCAGTTTCTACACAGGTACCCACGACATAAAACATCTATCAATATTAAAACAATCTTACTTACCAGTTAATATATAATGGTAACAGTCCACGGCGAACAAATGAATTGTGTATTGGAGAGGCGGCCAACATTTGGTTTGGTGTAAAACCCATCCCACATTTCAAAGCATTGTTTTTTTTATGAAATAGAAAATTAAATAAAAATAGACCGAAGTTTTAGATTGAGGTGTATAAAAAAAATCGACAATTAACGCCATTTGGTAGTATTGACATTACAATTTGAGCTTTTGATCAAGTTTTGTTGTTATGTTTGACAGTTGATAAAAAAAAATTAAAATACCACTGTTCGTCTATTTGATCGTCAGTTAAATGTGACGGAGGTTGGAGACTCCAAACCTTAGGCATTAAGTGTCCTTGAGGTGATTTTCCCACAAAAACGGCGCTATAGGAATAATTCATTTATTAGGAAGGCGTTTGAAAACAACCATGAAAGGAGATTGATCGACGCAATTATACACTTAATTATATACATTTACCACAATTAAAAAAAAATACAAGTATACTTAATCTACCCGTGGGAAGGCACCCTTTGTTAAACATAAAATTATTACGGAAATTCTTGATTCCAGATGTACATACGGAATATGATGTACGTACCCAATTGCTTCAAGAAACTTGCAAAAATACATTACAATAACACATATTGTCATGTATATGCAAGTGTAACAATAATAAATTTGTATTTTTATTTAATAAGGAATTGAGCTATAAAAATGCAATAATTTATTCCTATTCATATTCTGGATTTACTCCACACGCTGACAAACAATAAAATCAGGAATAATACGAAATTTCGAGTGGAAATTGAAAGTGGAAATCAATTAATAACACCTAATTTTAAAACAACTCAAATTCAAAACCGCTATATTTATCAAGTCGTAAAAAACTACAATAACCGCCCCATTGAAATTCGCTGTATCAATGACCCAACAGAACATATGAATAAAATTAAACTATGTTAAAAAAAAAAACTCACATACGTAAATATTTCAAATAAACATTTTATAAATATAAGTAAATTAAATATTATGTAACTATCAAATTAAAAATCGTGGCTCCCTTATCGGACACAAGAACCCCTCTTTTCTGATAAGGTGTACACAACCAAGAATACCCTTTAATTAAATACATTTGGTAAATTACTTGTAATGCAACTTATAAGAAAAAAAAGTACAAAAAAAAAAAAAATTACGTGCTAAATGTATTTTTTTCTAAACTATTGAAATTAACGCCATCTGTATCGCGAATTTCATAATAATTTTAAGTTTCCACTTAACCACGTCTTTGATACTTTCCTTCACTTCTACACACTTTTCATGATTTGGTCTAGTCTAAAATGATATGTCAGCTTTTGGTTCGGCATCTCTGACGAATCGGATGCTGGTAAACCTGTCATTCCGGTACACAGGTTGTTCCGCGGGGTGGGCAGCAGGAGGGTGGTGGGGCCGCTTCGGCAATCTCCGGTAAACTTCGGGCGCATTTCCGAACGGTCCGATGCCTCGGGCCCGAGATTATTGTTTAATAAACATTAAGGCTCTTATGAATGATTTTTAAAGCAGCCTCCGAGGCTATCGGGAGCCTTTGTTTATTGATTTAGTAGCTGAAATACCCGGCGTTGTCAGGGGTATGAATGGAGTAAAGTTTTGAGGTGGTAATGTCTCCCTCTACTCCTACCCAGTAATTTTCTTCTTATTTTGAACGTCAATACATGAAATTTCATCAAATACCAAAATTCTGCTTTGAGGGATGGGAAAGGGGGCGGTTTTTAGAAATCTCATAGACAGTGACCTTCCTATTGTTTCGAAAGTCAAGTACACAAAATTTCATCAAGATCGGGATAAAACTGTAGATTTGTATGCAAAACAAACACGGCCTGCCCGAGACATTCTAATTCTTAATTTTTATGCAAGAGATTAATTGCGAGGGATTTGTACGGCATTCGTAATAATATAGTTAGTGTTGTGGATAGACTAGTAATATATAAAGGTTTGTGATTCAACTGAAGGATAATGTATGTATAAATACATTACATATAAAAACACGTATGCCTTTTCTATAAATGAAGGTATAGCAGAAAGCGTTATGTTTAAAAAATTATTTATTCTTTTTCAGGAAATCGTTAGTGGTATACAAAAAACGACAAGTTTTTGGATTTCCTCCCCGCGACTTTACCTAATAAAACAAGATATAAAAATAAAATTAAATTCAAAACAACCGAATTATATATATATATAAAAAAATCGCTCATGGAAAGCAAAAGAAAAATATTATGTTACAGAGTTCTTATTCAGGTGGTAATTGAAAATGTCCACATATATTAACTTTGGGTTATTATTAAAAAAGCAGATAAAAAACATTGTTTTTTTTTTCATTAGATTTCGCAGTAACAATACGTGTGACTAGTGACGTAACTTGTATGAGAGAGACGAAAATACCCGAACACAACAGTTTGTTGCATTCGGGCGATAATAGAGCGGCCGTATCACGTACGTTCGTGCGGGTAGGACGGTAAAAGAAACAAATAGAGGGTGAAACGTCACACATTTTTTTAAAAAATCTTTGCAAATCTTTTGTATACTGACTGTTGCAAAACTTGCTCGTCCTAGTACTGAAATTATCGGAATTTTTTAGGGTTTTAGAGTTAATAAGAGTAAATTTTTAAAGTAAATCTCTTTTCATACATTTTTCCAATGAGCCACTCCAGCCAATTTAAGAAAAAAATTATAAATATTCACCTTCTAATTTACATTACAATTTTTAATTTATAAATGTCGTTTACATATTCAAAATAATTTTCAAAGTCTCAATTTTTCAAATCCCGCCAAAACGCTCGAAATCTGGCAAGGTGCACGTGGTACTTACTTTAAACAATTCACCTTTTTTAAATATAAAATTGCTAAGTTGTTTCCTTAATAACATAACATCTTCAGGGTATTTAAAAAATAAATAAAAATAAAAACCGTTATTAAAGTTTGAAGAAACTCATTGAAAATATTTTGACAGACAAGTAGCAACAAAAAAAAATTGTTTCTGTAAATTTATCCGTGTTTAAGCTATATGATTACTTGCACATACAAAAATGCATCCATATAGCGCTGACGGATCGCTCCAAATAAAAATAAAACAAAAGAGTTTTGGCGTCGTGTTTTGAGTGTTTATTCCATTTTCAAGACGATTTGAATCGCCGATTGCTTCGCAAGGAATCCTGTTTGCATTTCCAGCACCAGCCGTCCTGAGAAATATGCAAGGATCTCCCAAGCAATGGTTCCCATAACTCGGGACCAGGGACTGCAATTTTCACCAATCGATATGTTTAAGTAAATTAATTCGCTAATCCTAAATAAAAACTAAAATTTTAAAATTGTCGTAAGTTAAAATGAAGTAGGTTTTTTTATGTACGTAGGTGCTTTGTATTTTCGGTTGCTTCAATAATCTAACCATTGATTTTTATAGGTGTTTCATATTAATTTAACTAAATGAATTTCTATCTAGTTCACCTACCGAGCATGTCTAACTGCTTGCGCATTAATCCTTTTTTTATTTATTTTTTTATCTTTATAGTAATTAAATTTAACTATAACTAAAATACATGTATAATATAATAATGTAAGTTTACAGTGGTTTATAAAGTAAAATAGATAATAATATAATAGCAGTTATAGTTGAAGTTTCACATAACCCGCCTCACTAGGCTAGCCTGTGTTGAGGCAGTAATTTTGCAAATTATTTTATAGTTTTAAAATACCTATGAATATATACTTAAGATATGCTTCGTAAATCCTTGAATCAATAATTTCGAATTTGGGTGAGTGCACCGGTAAATTAAATTCAAACCTAACCTGTAAAAGAATGCACAAATTATTACAAAAGAAATCGATGTTTTATTGAAGACCAATACCTATGAATATATACTTAAGATATGCTTCGTAAATCCTTGAATCAATAATTTCGAATTTGGGTGAGTGCACCGGTAAATTAAATTCAAACCTAACCTGTAAAAGAATGCACAAATTATTACAAAAGAAATCGATGTTTTATTGAAGACCAAGGTCTCTTAGACTTTTAGGGGATAGAAATGAACTGTTGTATTAAGAATATCACAAAACAAATGTCATCGAAATAAGTCTACAAAAAGAGGGTTAGACTTTTAGGGGATAGAAATGAACTGTTGTATTAAGAATATCACAAAACAAATGTCATCGAAATAAGTCTACAAAAAGAGGGTTAAACACAAAGATGCGTTTGTATGGACAGAGTTGAATTTTTTTTTTAAATTACATATAATAAGTTCAGAAGGAAACGCATCAATTTAATTTGCATTTCTAAACTTTTGATACTTTCCTATTTATTTTTGCTTACTAAGAAAATTTTTAACATAAAATTGTATGTATTTATTACATTATCAGTTTCATTTTCGAGATTTACAAGTTTTGAAGTGAATGAATTAAAAATGTATGGTTTTTCACACCCTGCTCTGTCAGAGTTATCCCCAGCACTAGGCGTTACATAGTAAGACATTCTAATCTGCTTACACACGTTGTTACCATAATTCCAAGGCAGCATGATCGCTTTTTAATGCTAACTCAATACCAATAACGTTACTCTTCCTCCCGACATCTTGCTCGAGAAGCGAATACCATAGACTGAGTGAATTAATTATATAAGACATCCTCTTCTGCGACTTCCATAGAGGATAGTCGTGCCTACACCGCAACTTATTGTTACAATAAGTCACTCGGTGGAAAGCTCACTTAGAATTACCTATGTAACGAAGACGTATTATTATTGTTACTTTTTAATTGCATTGAGTGGTGCTTTTATAACCCCGGCGCCTATCAACAGCAGCAAATTTATGGTGAGTTTATCAAGGGATGAATAGAAAGATAGCTTCCAGTTAGTAATATTGTTTTTTTCCTCATTATTTTATTATAACCTGTATTATCTTTAATCTTATTGTCTATTTCCATATCAACATTATCAGTAAATACTTGGTCGGTCTAGTGCATCAAAAAATACTTGTCGTGTTTTACTCATAAAACCATAACGCTTCATTTCACGTAATATTTGTTCTATATTGTGCATCCGAAAATATGAGGTATTTACGTGTTATTCATTTTTTTATAACTTATTGAAGTTTGTAAACCTCATAGTAATATTTAATCATTGAAGAAGATAATATTAACACATCCCAAATGAAACACGAATCCGAAAAAACAACAGAAAATAAAAAGATTTCAGTCGCATCTGGGAGTCGAACCCAGGACCTCTGCCTATCCAGGGCAACCGCTTACGTGTTATTTTACTAATTATGGCGTGTTCAATGACGATCACATAATTACGTCTCTATAATATCCTTGAGAAAGGTTTTAACAATAATATTTTATAGACTTAACCAGATTTAAACCTTTGACGAAAACAGCTAAAACGTTTAAACATAAAGGAAAATCGCAAGAAAGTCATTTTTTAATGTGCTCGGCGGTGGTAGGTTGATTTGTGCCTGATTTATTATGTGTGTGGTGCGCATTTCCCAGTGTTAAAATATTTTGCCGGTTGTAAACCTCGCTCGAGCGAATTTCACGCAGCATGAATTTCATCCGTGTGAAATTGGCTCAAAAATGTCACTTACAAAACGAGCCAAGGCATATGCTGATCTGGGTCGTAGTCCGAGACATCATTATCAATAAATGGGGTTTAAATGCGTCATTGTTACCTTCTTCCAGGGCTGAGTATTGAACGAGAGAAACTCACGGGTGAATTGTCGAAATTGTAAGAAATTGAGTCATGAGATATAACAATTGTTTAAATAGTCATCAACAGCATGATTTGTAAAACTGAAGCGGCTCTACTGGACAGGACATCTGGCAAGGATGGAAGATAGCCGACCACCAAAGAGGCACCTATTTAGTAAACCGGCAGGGAGAAAAAGTGTTGGGATAAGTTGAGTCTATTCTTACTGTAACAAAACTGTAATATTATTTTTTATTTCTCAATTTGTTTAATACTTCAGATATTTTCATAATATTATTTAAATCGATATTATGTGATTGTAGTCTAGTATCTGCATAACAAAACTGTTATACTTTTTTGTCATATATTTAAAAATATTTTTTTACAACTTGTGTACATTGATCACAACATGCATGCATGCACCTGTATAGTTCAATTATTGCGCTACATTTGTATGATGATTGATATTTATTGTTGTATTATATAATATTGTTGAACTAAACTTCTGCTGACAAGATACTTGCAGTGGCTTAGCGGGAATTAGCGCCGATGACGATGATGAGATTGATGAGTCAGAAGGAACGGTCTTGTCACAAATCATCGTTTTCTTGAAATCGTTTTTCCGTGTCGTGTAAAATCTTTCAAAAGCGGGATTTTATCAAAAACTTCACATTAACACTATATTCAGTCGACATCAGTAACAATAGAAATATATCCCTTTGGGTATAAGCGTTACATTTCGCTTGAAAATGTGTATAGACTCCAATAATAATTGCATTCTCAGAGCACGAGCACGCGTGAATTGGGTAACAAGAACGAAAGGAACAAGCCGATGAAATTCACAGAAATCGGTCTAATTTCCGATACGGTAAAGAATTTTTCAAAAGACACGACCGATCGCTCTAGACTAAGACAATTTCGTTGCATCATCGTCACCACAAAGTAATGTATCGTGATAGTGCAATCTATATTACAATATTTCTAAATAAATTCGCCGGATTTCGTTTTCCGTGGGAAAGCATTTGAAGCGGTAACATTGTAGGTACAGATGTATTGTCAAAAAAATGAACTAAATCATATTTCGCAATGCATTGTCATGGCGCACGTTTGTGTGTCAGTGAGTTCATTAGATCAATAACTATGGTCGAAAGAATGGCCATTGATCAACATTGAAAAAGCCAACATTGAACCATTGCTGTGCATTGAGTTTTTGCGAGTGTCAGAGTTGAAAACGTGTTTCTAAAGGCATAGTTTTGGAGACGAAGATGTCATCAAAATAAAAGTAAGAAAGACGTAAAAAAATACATACAAAGTTACCAGAGTTATAATAAAAATAATAAGAGTTAATTTCTATAGCATATTTTTTTTAAGGTTCACCCCAAGTGCGCTTTATGAAAGCAGGGCCATATAACCAAGAGCATGGATTGGTTATTTTTGCAAGCGGAGGAATGCGAACTTATTTGAATGGTTTGTAAAGCCGAGCAGGCTTTTAGGAAGACCAAGACTTTGTGATCGCCTAGCCAGAGAGACTTGGAGAGAGGGATTTCTGGGAATAAACTTTGCAAGAGTTTTATGACAATCGGAAGTAAATTAAATAAGATATTAAACTGCTGGTAAATAATTTAAATATTGGCTGTTAACAAGTGTCGAATAAAGCTTAAAAAAAACAAATATGTATATATATTATATTTTTGGTGACACCGCGGCACAAAGATATAAATGGAGACGTGGGTTAAGCGGCTGACAGGTGCGAGCCCCTTCTTTTACGACGTGAGAATTTTTTAAGCTCTCATAATGTGAATGAAAAGAACTTCTTCATATTTACATATGACAATATTTTATGGTGCATCTCTTTTTGGACTCCGCTACTAATAAAACGATTCAAATAATGATTTATGTACGAATATTTCTTCAAAGAAGGTGGACAATGAAAACCCCTTAATAAAAATGAAAGCTGGGATTTAAAAAAAATATATGTGTATATCTGAATCCCGCGAAAGAGTCCCAATTTCTCACGACTATCCGGACTATCGCAGTTGAATGCACAGAGTTTCTAATTATGGTAGGCAGTAGGAAAACAGAGAATTAAATGATATTAAAAAAAAATTGAATCGTGGTAAGTTTTCGATAACGATGGCTAAGCTGCTGACTTTTGTCGATGATGCTTGTGATTAGCTGCCACATCAAATATCGAAATAAACTATTTTTAATCATTGAAGATAATATAATGAGTAAGATTGAGAATGAGATTGAGAATGCGTAATAAGTAAGATTAGGAAAGGGACGCTTAGATGGTTCGGGTACGTAGAGCGAATGAACGAAGAAAGGAGTGTAAGAAGAATGTATGACGCGAATGTGAATGGAAGTAGAAGCCGGGGACGCCCGAGGAAGACATGGCACGATCAAGTGAATCAAATACTTGAGTCGAGCCATGTCAGAAGTCGGAATAACAGAAGAGAATGTAAGAGGCGTTGCGTGAATGTGAATGAAGCAAGAAGTGTATGCCAAGATCGAGTTGTTTGGCGGACCGTCCTCTCTGCCTACCCCTGTGGCGAAACGGCGGGATGGTTAGTTAGTTAGTTAGTTAAGATAATATTAACAACTCTTAAAATTGAAACTGAAAAGACACAGGGTAGAAAAATGTAACGTAGCAGCTGGGACATGAATACAGGACCTCGTGGTCTATCCGAGACCCTGCGCTCTAATCCACTGAGCTATAGCTACCCAAATTGGTATGTACATAACTGGCACATACTCACACGGCTGTTTATAGAGTTCTCAGTGAAGAGTCGTTATTCGTGTGAAAGCTGTTAAATGCGCACGATTGATAACAATAGGTGTGAAATTGGACGGAAATAATTCAAATCAACCGGCGAGGTAAGCAACCGTAGCTGCCACCCGCATTGGCTGCCTTAGAAAACAGGGGTGGGACCGTTTCTCCCATTTAGCAGCTTTTATGAACTTTTGACACAAACATTAACTTTGCAAAATTATTTTTATTTTAAGTGGATACTGAACAATATGACACTGGGATATGTTGTGAAGCTGAAGAGTGTGGGAAGGGAAATGAGATGAGGAAAAGGAAGGTTGAAAAGTACCTGGCTATTCACATCTGGTCACAAAGCCATTTCAAGCAACGTTTGGGTTCTGATTAGCGACCTTTCACCAGGGCGATTCTAAGACTAATTTGCGACCCTGGACCATGCGACAAATATACTACTATTACATGTAAACTACAAGACATCAATTTACAGTTCTTCGCACAAGCCGGGTTACAAAAGCTCTATCACTTAACCGCTGGGCGACGAGTGCGTTATAACGGGGTTATAACTTTGCAATAAAATGTAGACATTTATTAAAATGGAATAATTTTTTATTACTATGGCACCACCAAGCTACCAACTCATTTTGTTTTTGAAATTTGTTCTATACATTCAAAATTTTCACATTTGAGTTTGACAGATCGTTTTAAAGAAACAATGCTAAATGATGTGTAATTTTGATCTGTTAAATAGATTTACAATATTTTATATCGATTTAACATCTAATAAATAGGTATTTTGATACATTTCAAAAAAAAAAATAACACCTTTTCATGTAATTACTTTCCTTGTAAAGAATTAATAAGTAAAAAAAAAAAAGTTTAAATATAAAAGTGCTGTCTTAGAATATATTATTTCTAATTTTGAAACTGTCAATTCATGGTGGAATTCCATATTAAAATGAATTTTTTTGTTTAAAAAACCTTTGTAACTTTTTTTCGCTTATTTAATAAAAAAAAATCATTTTAGAATATATTATGATGTGGAATCATCCTGAAATTTCTGAAGTATCCATTTGGACCATTGTGCTTTTTTAATTTTCTTGAGCCATTTGGTGTTGTCATTTAAAACCGTTTAAACGATCGCAGCGCCGTCAATTTTTGTCTACTTTTAATTGTCAGACTGCACTACGGAGCTACCAATGGTACACCTTTAGTTTGGTCGCAGATGAAGTCCGGTGCGGTCCGCGTTCCTCGGTGTTCCGTCCGGCCCGGCGGTCTCCGATTAGTTCCGCCGAAGTCCGTCGTGTCGGCCGATTATTTATTATTTTTATTAGTCAGGTCACAAATCGACGGCTCCTCTGGATCTCGAACTAAATTTGATTTAGTGGAATCGCTCGCCCCCCGCAACTCAGGCTCGGCTCCGTGTCAGAATTCCAAACCAAAAATACTGTTAAGGTTGAATTATTATTTCTTATTAAAAATACCATTATGAAAAGACAACTAATTCTAAAACTGATATATTTATTATATCAAGAGAGGAGGGATAGGATTCATTGTTAAAACTGTTCCATACCAGATATGATTTAAGTTTATTGGGGCAATGGTAACTATTTGGAAGACTTAGGGGTAATCACTACCATCACAGTTTTCATTATTTTTGTTTTGTTTTATTTTATTTATTCATTTATAAGTTTTGGCAACATTATTTTCGACAATCAAACTAGGCATATGCCAGTATTATGGAAGTCTACATTAAGCCGAAGATGTTGCTTGGGTCGTGGTGGAGTACTTAGGCAGCGAGGAATTGAATTCACGCCGCCTGTGTGAGATGATAAAAATTGCAATCGTAAATTCTTAACCGTTTCCTGTTAATACCTGATGACATTCTGGCTGAAATAGGATTCTATGTCCTGGATAATTACCATTCAACTGAGTCTTGGGCATATATTAAGAATGCCATCGAGTTCCGTTGAAAGGTACTATTTCAGAGGGAAGACGTCCAGTGGAAGACTCCAGAAGAGAGGCTGGATCTGCTATGAACGGAGGCCGCTGAGGTAGCGCAGGACAGGGACGCGCCAGAGAGTCGCATTTGAGATGCGACAAGTTCCCGATCCGTGTAGGACAAGAGGAAGAAGATGTATGTATGGATAATTAAACAAGCGTCTGATTCTTCCCAGGTGAAGAACTAACTTACCAATGTTGTCGCCGCTGAGAAGACTTACTAGGTTAATTGACTGCCTTGCAGGAAGTGTGGATAACTTGAAATTCTCACAATATTTTAGCTATTTGTACGTAGGTGCATACCTGCATAAAATAAATAAATACATAGAAACAAAGGTTGACGTATGCCGAGCTACGACCAATTTGAACGAACCATCAAAGCGGCGGAGTCAATGAATATTATGGGCCTCTTTAATTAAGCCTTTTAGATGGCGTTAGAGAGAGCACATCACATATCAGAGGGTAGCTTTAAAAAAAAAGCGCGAATCTTTCATAACGTAGGAAAGTTTGACTGAATTAGAGGAGTAAGTCAGGATCAAAAGGGTTGTCTATCACTTAAGGGGATCCACTTCGTAAAATTCGGAAGAAATAACGAGCTCATTATGCAGGCGGCGAAAAGGTTGAAATTCTGGCCGCGTGTTTCGATTTAAGCAAAAAAAAAAACATCACTTAAATGGGTGTTTTGTTATATTTTATAAATCTCAGGCATATATATTAAAATGTTTTTCGGTCATATTCTAAAAAACTTAATTTTCCACAATGAATAATATGACAATATCCGAAAAAGGGTTCGAAAGTAGGAGAATTTACCGTGTAAACACTTTTTTTAGGTATATAATTTTTTTTTTCTAGGCTTAAAATGCCCGGCTGAACGAAAGGCCAAGGCGTGATCTACATGCTGTATATAATGAAATTATCTATGGTATTTCTAGGCCATAAAATTTTCAAAGCAAAAACACATGATTTTGCATTACTTCGCATTGCATCACCTTATGCGAAGGAGTAGATAGCGAAATTAGATTTTTGTGTAGGACGGAAAAAGTGTGCAAATGTTTCATTTTTCCAAAGGAGCTCACTACAATAGTGTGCGGTTTTAAAATATTTTTAATCGATTTTGCGAGAGTCAAAAATATATTAAAACTATGTGTTTTCCAGAAACTTCATTTTAATCACAGGGAAAGATAAATCAATCAATGAAGAAGATAATTTTAACAAATCTCATTGAAATGTAAAAAGGAAAAAGCACACAACTGGGATCCGAACCCAGATCCACCGTTTTACCGGGGCAGCACTCTCCAATTGAGATATAGAGACCAAATTATTTTCCTTCATTGATATCATATTTAAATATAAGAATTATGAATATTATCCTCAAATGATCGCAAAGTTCTATCCGAATATATTTGCATCTTAGATAGTGTCCCAGTTACGACAATGTTTTTATTTTCTGTGCCTTTTCTGTTTCATATTTCATTGAGATTTGTTAAAATCATCTTCTTCAACGATTAAATATTGAAATGAGAATTATAAGATTTTATAAGTTATTCCAAATGATTTAATAAACTGTTTATAAATGATTTATTAATAAATAATTCACGAAACGTTAGAGGAAATGCTACAATCATAATGTAACACCGCATTGTTCACGGATGTCATAAAGCTTGAATACAACTTTACATGCTTGAATTGTCTTCCCAGATAAGTTATAGCAGTTTTATACGACGTTGAATCCACTACAAATTAATATAGCGTCCTTACGACGCTATTATCAAAACAAATTCGACGGCGTCCATGGTCGAGCTACGCATCTAAAGGACGCGGGTTCGTATCCCGGCGTGCGCAAAAAATGTTCTTTCACATTTGTTTAATACTAGCTGAAATACTCGGTGATGCCCGGGGTTATGAATGGTTTGGAGAAGTTTCGAGGTTTTTATGTGTTACCCCTACCCCTACCTCTACTTCAACCACAACCCCCAACACAACCTCTAACCCTATTCAGTAGTGTTCCCCTTATTTAGAACGTCAAGTGTGCAAAATTTCATAAGAAGTATAACAAATATGTTTCAAGGGGTGGGAAAAGGGCAAGGAAATGTTTTCTAGAAATCTCATGTAGGCAATGACCTTCTCTTGTGTCTAAAGTCGAATATGCAAATTTTCATCTAGCTCGGAGTAAAACTGTAGACTTGTATGCAAAACAAACAAACACTGACCGCCCGGGTCACTATTCTTTATATAATACAAGATGCAATATATTTACGGCCAAAGTGGCAGATACTCTCAGTATCGCCCTGGTAAAAGTCCACCATTCAGAATAGAAATGTTGATTGAAATGGTTTAGCCGGATTTGGTGACCAAATCTCAATAGCCAATCTTACTCGTTCCCATCTCCTTTCCTTTCCTTCCCCACTGCATTCAGCTTCAAATCATACCCTAATATGGAATGCCATAGTCCCGCTGGTTCTGGACAGTTGAGAGCAGTTGGGACTCTTGTGCGGAATTCAAATATAATCAAATTGTTGTTGCGTGTCTCGATCACAAAAAAAACAAACACACAAGATCAAAAACTTAAAGTCTTCATGTGTTTACAATAATTAACTTAAAGGTTTAAATTGGTCTTAATCCGGATTCGAATCAGTGATCTTTCCTCCATATTTAGGGGCGGACAGGACCGCGTTGTGTGTAATTAAACCAGCCCGAACCGCCACTTAGGGCCGGCCCTCTTCTAGAATCTTATTCCCTACTAATTCCTATATCGGTCGGTGGTAAAGCCTACTAATTTGAAGCATAGCCAAAGCTCGTGGCGAGAACGCGTCAGAAGCTTTTCGATACGAATAGCTTTTTATTTATTTTAGAACCTATAAAAGCATTTGAAAATACAAAATAGGAAAAAAGTTTAATTTTTTTTTAAAGAATAACAGTCTAAAATACAAAATTTTATATTCATTATTATATATTGAAAAGTATTTTTTGTGATTTTTCTTAGCCACCTCACAAGGTCCTGTGTTGGGGCGGACTACAATTTTTTTTTTTTTTTTATTTATATGGATACCGCACAAGAGTCCCAACTGCACCCAAGCGTCTGGAGCCAGTGAGACTATGGCATTCCCAATTGGGGAATGTTGTGCGGCTGAAGGTATTGGGGAGGGGAAGGAGAAGAGGGAAAGGAAGGTGGGGAAAATACCTGGCTATTCAGATCAGGTCATCAAACACGGCTAAAAGCCATTTCAAGCAACGTTTCAATTCTGAATGGTGGTCTTTCACCAGGGCGATACTGAGAGTATCTTCCACTCTGGAACGTGCGCAAATATACTATATATTATTTTTAAATGAATGAATTGTGAAACAACACAAATTAATTAAATAGAAATTACTTGCGCACGCCGGGACTGGAACCCGCGACCTTCGGATTCGTAGTCAAGAGCCTTACCCCTCGACCATGGAGGCCGTCAATGGTGGTCTTTAGCTAGGGGGATACTGAGAGTATCTTCCACTATGATGTCATTTAATTATGTGTGTTTTCTATGTCGTTTTACTGCTGTTTTTAAGGTTATTGCATTGACCCCATTCAGCCAGACTTTAATTCCAGACTTGTACTCAATGTGTATTAAACATTTCTATTTGTTTAATATCTGGGGAAGGATAATAGCATATATTAGCATATAAAAAACAATACTAATTATTATTAAAATTTATATCATGTGGTAGGGGTAAGGGTAGGGGTAGGGGTAGGTGTAGGGGTATAGTAGGGGTAGGTGTGGGGGTATGGGTAGGGGTAGTGGTAGTGGTATAGTAGGGGTAGATGTTTGGGTAGGGGTGGGGGTAGAGGTAGGCGTAGGGGTAGGCGTAGGGGTAGGGGTACTCTAAACCATTCATAACCCCGACCAACGCCGAGTACTTCAGCTAGTGCATTATAAATGTAAAGATTGGTTTTTTATAATTTAAAAGGTTTTTTCATCTCAGTAATGTATTTTGATACATCATGCGGTTGGATCAAGATTCTGTTGGCAATGTTTATTTTAAAAAAAAAACATATTTCCGCACTTTATATTTTTATTTAAAATGGAGCAGTCGTGTTGCAGGCAAATACGCGGTTTCAATAATACATCTTGCCGAAGCTCACCGCAACAGTCTTTACCGAAATTGAGAATGGCTAACACGTAGACGCGTTCAAGAAAAATAATACGCAAGAAGCGATTTGCGGTGTGCGGTTTTTGAAAACAATACCCGTTTAACATTACCAGCGATTCCATCATCTGTTCTGGAATGCCTTTAAAAAGAGAAATCTGTCGGTGAGCTTTCTATTAATGGAATACTTTAAAAATGTATGGCAACATTACGAAATTTGGGTAGAAATTTTTTGAAATATTTTGCAACATATTTCAATGTTTTGAATTTGAAAAAAATATATTTTTAACAGGTGAATTACTAGTGTGAAACCAGTGAGGTAGGGAAAGGAATCGTGAAACGATACTATAGTTCCAGTGGTATATATATAGAGATAACAATCTCTGGAAATGTTGCGGTGCTAAATAAAGTAGGAAAGGGAACCTGTTTAGATCTAGCCACCAAAGGTAAGGAAATTTTTAAGGGTTTGGATCTAGAAGATGGCTTTTCACAGGGATTATGCTTAAAACGGGTTATTTGGGTTACTTGCAACGTCTCTTCAAAATATCGGCCTTAATATTCAAGTTGCCATTATCACATTATGGGCCAGTTGTTTGGACTGTGAAACTAGCTTTAATAATAACGCGCCTTGAATAGGACTATCATAGAGAAACTAAACTTTTAAATTTTGATGAATCCTTCAAGTTTCTCGAAACAACCTGCACTTAGACTCCCTTCCAAACATAAATGAGAAGCATTTATTTTAATTTTCAACTAAATACGACATTTTTTTATTAACACCTATTCCGACCTGATTAAGCTCAGATTTCAACAGATTGACAAATATTTCAGTTTGTAATTATCATCGTTCAAAATAATAGTTTTCTTCTTGAAAACAGTAAAAAAAAGTTATCAAATCAAAATATTTAGAGTAGGGACACTGTCAATTGTATTGCGTAGTTAAAATAAAACCGACAAAAAGCATAAGGATCAAAAACACCATCTCAAGACATCGATTAAGCATTATTTATAGTGTAAAGTCCGTCGATAATATGCACAATTAAACCCGACCAAACTTTTGCCTGAGAACAAATCACCACAACACGCGGTTAAACCTTTTAAATAGTTATTATGAAGTTACGTATAAATGAACACAAGACTGGTTGCCACGCAAAAATATTCTCAAATTACACGCATACAGGGTAGCGGTTACATTATTTTGTTTGGTCGCAATTATGAGGTTATGTTTTTATAATAAATTGATATGACCATCGATTCGTGCGAGGAGACCACAATTGGGTGTGGTCAGATTATGGTCGATTACATTGACGAACGGTTTCCATGATCTACATGACGATTTTCTTTTTTTTTAAAGGAGAGGTTACGTCGGATCTATCAGCGTTATGCCTAAAGCAGCTGATTTTGAATGACTATAATTGGTTTATAGTCTCATTTAAATGCACCCCTAATCGCAAATCTTTAATTATTATTTTTAATTTGAAGTGTATTTTGAAATGATTCACATTTGAATCATGTCTCTTTTTTAAAGATGACGTTTGTTTTTATATTCTTCTGCCTTTTTCCAGTTATTGAATAATAATATAATATATATTGAAACAGTGTATACTGCAGATATGTGGTGGCTCAATGGTGTGGAAGCCAACACAGCATCTTTGGACCAAGGAACTGGCAGGAGTGGAGACAACACCTAGAAGAGGTCAGGACTCTTCACGTCGAGGTGCTGACAATTATGATGATGAAGAGCATCTTAACAGTTTACTAGAAGAATTAATGTAAAAAACATGGAAGACAAATACAAGAAACATAGTTTCGCAGTAAAAACATTTCTCAAAATGAGTTTGTTAATTTTCTTCAGAAGTGATTTATACTCCAGATGAAGAGGGTTCGGTTGAGAGTGAAGATGATGAGATTAGAGGATGGGAGGCTGGAAGAGACAGGGGCAGAGTAGAGGCTACAGCTAATAACCATTAAGGCCCGCTCGTCAGGAGAACAATGCGCAATCTACGCGGGAGTTGATCCCAAAACCGCAGCCTGAAACACTGTGCAATCCGCAGTGAGCTCCGCCGCGGGGATGCGACATTGAAATTGTACAGCGCATAGGGCGGTTCGGCAAACTAAGATGAAAAAGCTTCACAAAACGCTGACACTGTAAAAGACCTCCAGTAAAAGGATTATTATTTTACACCCAAAAAGTTATTACTTTGCAAATTTGTATTTTGCAAAAAAACTCGATATGTGAAATTCGCTACGAATTTCTTGGGCAACGCACGTATTTTGCTAAATATGTAATTTCCCTCCATACCCATGATTCCTTGGTGTTGCTATTGTTAACAATGCAACTACCATGCTTATCCATTATAGTATATTTTTCTTTAAAAAACTATAAACACAAAAAACCGAATATTTTAAATTTTCTGGCTATCGAAGAAAGGTATTTTATAATACGACATTTGCTGAATGCGACTAGAATTACTTGTATCTTTATTAATTAATGGCGAAGCATCTAAAATTTATAACATAATGATGATGAATAACTAAAAGCAAAGCATGGATGTATTATCTTGACTTGAATTGCCCTGATATCTCTGGGAGGACGGTTAAAAACCGCAAGCCAATGGGAAGGTTGGTTGGTTTCCAACAAGATAATCACAAATATTGGTGGAGTCTTAATAAATTGCCTTTCAGTTGTGGGAAAGGGCGTCACGTCCCCACAAACACCGTACACATTCAATACCTGACCGCAGTTGGGAACGGTCGATGATTGAGCCGATGAACAAACCAGAAAAATGCACAGATCTGCTCTTAAAGTTAAAAGGAAGCGCGAAAACAATGAAATCGATGCGGCGATCTGTGCGGGTAAGTATCGCTTAAATATTTTAATGATTTTTTTATGCAGAATGAAGAAAGATGCAAAACAGAAACGGAGAATCGATTAAATATCACTGGTCAAAGCGGATGTGGAGCTTAAATGGGAAGCCTACGAGAAAAGCTGTAAAGAAGGCACACACGGAAGAACCTGAAACTGATAATAAAATAATAAAACCTGAGAAACATTTTGTAATGATTATGAAGAAGGCCATGTGTTACACAAATGTTACAAATCCAACTACCCATACGAAAATTGTGGAGTTTCGCATGTAAAACTGTTGTTTACCAAACACTTACTGAATGATGTCAAAAACGAACATGTTTCCTCAAAAGTAGTTTTTCTTCTGGCGAAGAAAAAAGTACTCAATAACAATCACTGTGTTCCATTTTTAAAAAACGTAGTGTTTTGTTTGGGAAGGTAGGGACTAGATAAATAGCGGTTAAGATGGGAACCAACCACATCATCATTTTAGAACCTAACACCATGTGTATGGAATAAGACAAAAATTGTGTCTCAAAAACAAGTAAGGAGATAAATTGTTAAAGAGAGAGAGATTAGAGTAATAGCTTATTTCGTTTCCGATCCAATAAATTTATCAATTTCTTCGAGAACCTGTAAGTGGTTTATCGATACGAAATGTTTACGTGATGGTAGATGGATGAGACCCTTTACAAATTTGTAGAGTGTAAGTACTTGGTGATTGATGTAAAAAGGTGTTTAACGAAAAACAATTTGGATCCGATTAAACGCCTATTTCAAGTTGTAATTTCATTACAAGTAACTGTTTAAGATGTGGTCTAATTTTTAACTGATCTTGTTAGTGATACAGCTTTATGGGAGAGATTCAAAATTTATACGAATGTTTCGTATTACGAAACGAATACAACTTGTACGATGATGGTTCACACTTCAAGTTAATTAAAGAGCGTCGGCATGAATCAAATTAACTGGATTTGGTAACACGGGTTGGGTGGTAGAGAAATGAAGCCTTTTCGTTGAATTGGGAGAAGATCAGGTCACGACTTGGATAAGTACTGCACCTGATATAGGAATGCAGATCTTACGAGATGAGGTGGAAACAGTTGGAGAGATTGTCCTTGAGTAGGATTATTTGATGGAAAATTAGAAGCTTTACTTATTGGCTTGTAAGCTTTTTCATTTCTTCGTTCTCCATAGTTGGTAACATGTTTATTTACAATAAACTGTAGCTACTTGCTTTTACTTGGTGAACTGGAAAGTAATATTTACTATTTCGAGAGCCGTCGAACACCTGAAGCACGGCGACATGACATCAACATTTCCTATATAGACGCCGGTTTTCCCTAATAGCATCATTCGCATCCTGTTGTTCGGCTAGATTAGACTACCTCCCTTTGTTCCGTGTTCGATTCATATTACTTGTTATCTCGTGTTCTTATGTATACTATGTACATAAATTTAATCATACACTTTTATAACTGCTATACAAATTATTAACCTCCTGTTAACCGCTTAATTAGTTATGTCGCTTCATTAATCACAGATCCTAACACACGTTTCATTGATTAATATGTTATATTAAATATGACACTTAAGTGAAAACCTTTATTAGATCAGTTTTTAAATGTATTTACCAGACTTTAAAATTAAGAATCTAACAACACATAATCCCCAAATACGTTAATTCCTAAAATGGTGACATGAATCTAAAACACTCACCCGATGTAATTCAAAACGGTTACAATTGTTTTTAAAATTAAAGTATCCAAATGATTCTCAGTTACTTCTTCATCAGATCTAAATGTCATACTTTAAGTAAATACAGTGGTGATAGTGTCCAAGTGTGACTTTCATAAGTAATACGATTCACGATATCAATTTATCAAACAGCAGTAGCAGAAGCGACAAGCACTTGCTAAGAATCGTAATAGACTTGTCATATCTAAAGCACTTAATGTGCGCAATGCCGATAATATCTGTGACTACTGGATTAAGAATATACTGTTAGGACACTGACGGACTCGAACACGCGGGAGTGGCTCAATTGGCCAGACGGTGGACATTACAACCAATTTGACGGTCGCTAGATTTATGGCCATAATACATGTAATACGTATGTACAAATTTAAAATTCAAATGCGTTTATTGAATCGACTGACGCCAGCAGCAACATTGATGGTCAGATTGACGACCTTGATAAAACATTCATTCAATGGCTTTAGAAGATGGATTGAATCTAAATGAGAAAAAATGCGAAACTTGTTAATCATTTTACATCTAGAAAACTAAGAAACCTAACACCCGTTCAATTTAAAATAACGTCCCACGCTGCCAATCAAAAATAATTAATTTATCAATCAATATCTACCGGTAAGTCTCGAGCGTGATTTTAATTTTAAGCCAGAACTGTTACCGTAATCCCATTTCTGTGAAATGATATGCAAGACCAAAAAAACGTTTCGAATCCTTCCCAGTCTTCTCACACTCGAACAAAATGAGCAGTCTATGCGCTACGCACATCAGATGATATCTCTGGAACTGGTCCATTATTTTTGTACCAATTTGGTATCAACATGATGGACGTATAGACAATGGGTCGATCCACGAAATGCTCTCTCGATACAAGTAATCGGACCAACCTGTCCGTGCCTCATAGACAAATCTACCCGCCGCGATATGTATCTGACACATGAATCTCGGAATGAAATGATCATAAATAATATTGAGCGGGCGGAATGACAAGATGGTAAAATACTCTGGATAAAATAGACAAGACCCAAGATGGTGGTGATAGAACAAAAGTAATGACGGAAAACATTCCTGAGCCGGATGACGAGATACTGCTTTGTAATCTATCTTCGCGAGATAACATCTAAAGCCATTTGGGTACGAACGCGATGTCAATCGTCTTCCAGTAGCATCATTATTGCCGGATCACTTTGTTACAGATTCCCGATATTGATTGAACGCCGGGGAATATTTCTCATGAGCTTTTGAATAGTCAATCATGTTACGGTTTGGCAAGAGACAGAATGGTAAAAAAAAACTAATGCACCTCCTCATTGTTTTCAAATTACTGTGCATTAAGGAATGAAAATGACTAACAACTAAAGATCGGAAGCAGGTCTTGCAAAATAGTAGTTCTCTTTTTTTAAAGACAGAAAGCCATTAGGACAAAACAAAGACAAAAAATGACAAACTAAAAGTTGCATTAGCTTGATGGAAAGCTTTTCTGGAAATGGTGACTTTGCATTGCAACTACAGAACACTTTATAAACTAATGATTTGAATCTACGAAATTTGATCAATGATTTATAGTGGACGGATTGTTCAGTCGTCACCGCGCACCGTCTCCTCCCGGAATCTCATGGCTCCATTAGGGACAGGTGGAATAAAATTAGTAAGGCCATTAGCCATCGGGCTCAGGCGGGCGTGGGTGCCAATCAAACCCATTTGCATAATTTCACAAGCTTACATAAGGTGACCGTTCCCCTGTTCTGCGACGCTTCGATAACAGCCTATTAGTGCCTCGGCAAATGGACGGAATTAATGACAACGAGAGAAATTACCACAGTCCAAGTATCTCAAGATTAGCCAGTTGCTAAATTTAAGAAAGGCTATGTCGCAGTCAATTGATGGACATTAAAGTCGTTTGAATCATGAAAACAGGCGCAATTTCAAATTAAAATGTTCTCAATTGAAGTTCTATTTATAAAAGAGAATAAAAAGTTTAGGACTGAGTTGTCATAGGTGATATTTTTGAAATGCACAACGGGATGACATATTTGTCGTTACTAAAAGAGTGAATAATAACGTTGGTTTCGCTAATATGTTTATTTTATTTGTATATATATATATATCAGTAGGTCCAGGTCAGATTGTGAATGGGATCAAATTACTGTGGAATAAACTGTAAAAATTAATTAAAAAAAACGCATAATTTAATAAGGTTTCTACTACGGGCTAGCTCTAAAACTAGGGTTTCAAGAGATGACTTTCGAACTTAGCTCTGAAATAGTTTTTTTTTTTTAATTTTGTTTGACGTCGGAGTAATTTTAAAATTTAATAATGTTATTAAGTTCTGCAAGTATTACACGTCCTTCTTATTGTATCAGCAGATTCGGCGTTCAAGGCCACTAACAAACTGTACCGCCTTGAACGCCGAAACAGTTGTCACAATGATAAACAACTAAAATACTTGCAGTACTAAATAATAACGTTGTTAAATGAAAAATCAATAGAGTTCTACGAATTAAACACAAAAAAATGCTAAAATACGAAAAATGTTGTTTTCATATTAAATGTTTTAAAAAATAAAGTGCGAGAGCTTTGTTGCACTTTTGATATAATAATCCTGAGCGCAGAAAATAACACAAAGTTGGAATTGCATAAACGTCAAAAGAATGACTTAATAGCCGTATTTAAAATAATAAAATAAATGCTTCTCATTTAAAACACCACTTGCTCAAAGAGTGACACAGAAGACGGAATTCAAAATGAAGTGCTTGAACTTGGTACTTTCTACGGTATTTGCCGCCTTTGGCTTCAACTTTTCCCAGCTCTAAATGAAGATATTAAAGATAAATATTGTGTTTGTTCTCAAGTAATGCGTTCTACTCGTAAAATATGTTGTTCGCGTAACACAAAGTGAGAGCAATGTGGAATATTATTACGTGGAGTGGTTTAAAAATGCAGGTCTTGGTGCGGGTAACATTATTGTAGAATAATTCTACAGCTTCGCTATGAAACCAGTGTGATCAACTCTGATTATTATAATATAATAAATCTTAATGTCATGGGTTTTCCCTGTATTGGAGTAATAAGCCTCATTGTAATAATTAATAATTGAATAATTAACTATGAATGGACGGATGAAATAGACGAATATACAGAAAATAAAAATGTAACGGAGAAAACCCGACTAGGATTCGAACTCAGATCCTCTAGACTTACCGAGACCTAGTTGCATTCTGTCATTCTATCATTCTCATACTGTCGTTACAGAAACACTGACATCATAAATTATATTCCATATTTTATTTCTGCCTTGCTGTCATACCAAAAGCGTCTTTTACTTCCTTTTAGATTTTTTGCATGTTCGTCTTTTTTTATTTTTTTTTTATTAACGACAAATATTCCAGGATTAAGAATAACATGACAATATTTAAAAATATCCTACTGCCATCACAGTTATGTGCTTATGTAAATATATAAATTATGTTGCTTGTGTCGTGATGGAGGACTTAGCCAGCAAAGAAATTGGATCGTATATGAGAATTGTTTGTATCATCTTCTTCAATGATTACATATTATATTATATTATGAACTTAAAAGCAAATTTGGTAGGTAGATACGAGATTCGTGTGAGAAAAGATATATTTTCTTATAATGACACTCTTACAAATATACAAATATATACAAATTTAACAAACAAAGAAAAATTCAAAATTATTTAAAACTTACCGAGTGCGGAATGAATGGCAGCGCACAAATAGCATCACTAAATTATCATAAAACTTACCTGTAACAAAAGAAAATAACAAATTAATAAAAATAGATAGGTAATATATAAATAAAAAAAACAACAATAACAATAAAAGCAGTTAGTTTGTGACACTCTAAGATGCAAAAGATATTCATTATAGAATATTAAACATGCGAGTATTAAATGGATATATGTATATCACAGAGAAAATATTACATAGACATGCTCTAACAAGCGAAGGCGAAGAAACCAAAATAAGAGGAGCGGGGGGCGAGCTAGATGAGCCGTCAATTTGAGTAAAACAGCAACATAGCAAAAAGGTTTGGATTGTTTACGAAAACCGAATATTTTGTTAGATTATTTAGTTTAATCCCCTTTTATGGATGTTTTGTAATTTGCTTACCGCAGTCAAACATACGTGAAACAAACGTGGACGACAGTGAACCGAAGCTGGTGCCAAAATGGGTGTCACGTGACCTTTGCCTCCAGTCGTCGAGATGGTACGTAAAGGTAAGTCTTGTAACGTAAATACTGACCCCGAGTCTATGATTGGGATAATTGTCTACGGAAGAGATTGGTGGGAGGATGTCTATGGGAGACGGGAGACGGAAGGGAGCAACTCAACATGGCGGGCGACATAACCTGACTGGAGCGGTCGTGATCGACGTGTGTTTGTTGGGAGAGATTATGTTTTTGATTTTCTATTTTGTTTGACGTCGGAGGGCGTCTACAAAATATGCCCGAAGTGGGTGTGTTTTTTTGTTTTATTGATTGATCGATGGCCGGATTGTGAGGCGATGAAGCCAAACCGCGCGTGCCTGCTGCTGTGGTGAAAATCTCGGAAGAAGTGATGAGCGGACCAAAAAGGACATAAGGTAGCATCTGCATATTCCATTGTCTGGACCCCACGGAAGAGGCTATGGCGGATGGCGCTTCAGAAGAGTCGTCCTAGACTTCTTTTGGAGATTACTACGATCGGTGAGCATCTGGACCTGGAGAGGCCTTTCATGATGCTGAGGAGAGGAGTCGGACCATGAGAGCCATCAATTATTGTTTGAACCTTTTCGTGTTGGGATCAATCCTTCTCTTTACTCTTTTCTTTGCTAAACCATGATAGACGTGGTTATAGAATCATTAAATTTATGTTCTTTCCTTTTACAAGGGTTTTATTTACTGTATCAATCAATACATCCCACTTCCCTGTGCTTCACCATCATTCTCACCCACGAATCTTGAGATGAGAGAACATTAGCCGTCGTATCATTTTTACGCTACATTATGGCGCCCAACGTTTTTTGTGAATAATATTTAAGATATTATGGACACGGACTCGGGAATTGATGGGTGAAGTTCGTGTGGTGTGATGTATGGATTGATACAGAAATATTATTAATTATATTATAATATTGTTTATGTATATGTGTGCATACATGAGGTCAGCGATCACGCCATTAGAAGGTTGGTAAATATTAATTGTCGTAATTTTTGGCATATTTGTGACATTGTTATTCTTGAAAGAAACGGTAATTATTTTTGCGACACAGGCATTTCCTAGCGTCGGTAACTAAAACTAATGCAAATAAATTTAAATAAATGAAATTAAAATGATTCATGATTTTGACAATAGATGGTGTTGCGTGTACACGATTGTTTGCGTCTCGGATAATTTATAAATAAGTAATTTAATTCTGTTTACAATGGAGATTAATAACATAAACAGCTATTCGAAAGAGGAATTGTATCCGCTATTTAAAAAAAAAAAAAGAAAAAGAGATAGTACGCGTCTCTTAAAGATGAAGATGACAGTGTGGTTGCATGTGGGACTACCAATCCTTCATGTCGCTCCACTTGTTTCTTCAAATGTGTTATTGTGGTCACATGTACTGGAGTTTGGTACCTTCAATACAGGTGCTCAGAATAAACACAAATTCTAATTTATTGATGATATTTTTGTGACATTTATCCTCGTTAGACTAGAATGGAAACATATTATTTGTTTCTCTGATCTTTTAGATCAGTGGCGCCCTAACAAAACAAAAAAAAAAAAAAGATGACGATTGATTTTTTTTTTGTTTTGTTGTTTTTATAATAATTTTGATTATTTTTTTTACATAGGTACATACCAATAGTGTACCTCGAAAATTAAACTTAAGAATTTTCATGATATATACATATATATCGGATATTATTGTTGTCGCTACGGTATATCGGTTAATTACCTCTAATAATTCCGAATACTCTAAATGAAAGTTAAATCGGTTACCGGTCTGATGGTGTGTTACCTGACAATATGTATATATTTATAGTAGGTATTCTTTGTATTTAATTTGTTTAGCCGTAGGTAAAATTATGCTTTTAGAGTGCACCGGAGTAAAAGTTAAATTAGAATTTTTGGAGATTACTACGACACACTCGAAAAGGATAGTTAATATATTCTGTCTGGGAGATTTTGAGCTACTTTCTTTCACACAGATAATAAAATAGTTTTAATTGTTAATTAGTAACTATAATGTTTAATGTATATTCTAAGTTTATAATTATGTCTAAAGTAAGTTGGTATCTCTTTCCTTAAAGAATATAGTATAGACATTTAGAAAGTATGATTTTTTTTGTAATAATATTAGTATTAAGTATCAAGTGTAGTACTGCTAATGCATGCACACAACAAACAAATATTTACCAATTTGGAGTAAACATCTTCTGCCTCCTTGAACAGGAGAAGATGATTAGTAGATAGTTTAGATCTAGTAATACCACTGTTTATAATATGTTGATAAGTATTTTTTAAGTTGATTTGTCCAATAGGTTTAGTAAATATATACTATTTTTACACTGCTAACACCAGCGTAAATTTATCAAGTATTTTTGTGTAACCAGTGTCGATTTTTGATTAAAAAAAAAATCGAGCACCAATTTGAAAAGATAGGAAGATGTAAAATTTCGAGAGAAATTGTACTTTGCAAGTTTATATATATAGATATTGACAAATGTACTTGTTTGAAACCACACGAATAGATAGGTATTGTAACATGTAAACCCTCATCTTTATACTATTTAGCAATGGCTAAATGACAACCAAATAGTTCTATAACTATACGACGAGGAAAATTTTTGGAGGTGAATACGCAAACTATCCAATGGATATTGGTATACTGTGTCTAATTCTTTAGATACATATAAAAAAAAAAAAAAAAAAAAACCCTGTTGAAACTGCATGGTAATTGTAATTTTTTTGTTAAGAGGAAGAGAGGATTAGTTAAGTAGGGTATTATTAATAATAAAAATAATTTTTTGAAAATTTTGAAGTGGGAGCTTGAGTTCTCCAAACCTCACAAGTGTTAACCTAGAGAAATTGACTCTCATAAAGTGAGGAAGTGTTTGGTTCATGTAACTTGTTTATTTTTATTTATTTTATAAGTTGCTTGAGGATTATAAGTATGAAGTGTTTCCTTGCTTTTCGGTTATGCTTAACCACCAATGTATCACAACTTGATTTTTTTTGTGTATTGTCATACTAAGATATACCATTTTGTTTGTCAATTTTGACTTTTGTTTTATATTGGTTGTTACTTGTTTTCTTTGTTTTCAGTTTTTTCTGTAATTGAAAAGAGTAGAGAGGAAGGTTAGGTCAAATTTTACTTCACTTCGCGGCATAAAATTTTTACGGGGAAGCGGGGAATTGTAACGTAAATACTGACCCCGAGTCTATGATTGGGATAATTGTCTACGGAAGAGATTGGTGAGAGGATGTCTATGGGAGACGGCAGACGGAAGGGAGCAACTCAACATGGCGGGCGATATAACCTGACTGGAGCGGTCGTGATCGACGTGTGTTTGTTGGGAGAGATTATGTTTTTGATTTTCTATTTTGTTTGACGTCGGAGGGCGTCTACAAAATTTGCCCGAAGTGGGTGTGTTTTTTGTTTTATTGATTGATCGATGGCCGGATTGTGAGGCGATGAAGCCAAACCGCGCGTGCCTGCTGCTTTGGTGAAAATCTCGGAAGAAGTGATGAGCGGACCAAAAAGGACATAAGGTAGCATCTGCATATTCCATTGTCTGGACCCCACGGAAGAGGCTATGGCGGATGGCGCTTCAGAAGAGTCGTCCTAGACTTCTTTTGGAGATTACTACGATCGGTGAGCATCTGGACCTGGAGAGGCCTTCCATGATGCTGAGGAGAGGAGTCGGACCATGAGAGCCATCAATTATTGTTTGAACCTTTTCGTGTTGGGATCAATCCTTCTCTTTACTCTTTTCTTTTGCTAAACCATGATAGACGTGGTTATAGAATCATTAAATTTATGTTCTTTCCTTTTACAAGGGTTTTATTTACTGTATCAATCAATACATCCCACTTCCCTGTGCTTCACCATCATTCTCACCCACGAATCTTGAGATGAGAGAACATTAGCCGTCGTATCATTTTTACGCTACAATACTATGCACACATATACGGGGAATTGAGGAATTTTTCCTAAGGTTAGTTTGGCATATGGGCAAATGAAAAAAGTCAGTTGGTCTTGACAGTATGTGGAATTTTATAAAATTGGTGAGCTCAGGTGAGTTCGGGCCATTATTCAGAATTTTATATAATAGGATTTGACCAAAAATGAAATTTCGTGATTGAAGGGAGTTGAAGTTGTAGAATTTAATAGATTCCGTGTAATTTGTAAAATATTCATGTAATTTACAATTTATTTGCATAAAAATTTTTAACTTTTGATTCTATTAATGTGGGCTTGGTAGAAAGGTGTCCAGATCGGTGTGCAGTGTTAATTTATTTATGAAAAAAAACGTTTCGGTAATGCTATTCAGGTATCTAACAATTAGCGTACCTAACTTTTATTTATGTGAGTACCGCACAAGAGTCCCAACTGCATAAACTCTATGCCCAACTGCACCCAACCTCCTGGAGCCAGTGAGACTATAGCATCCCCAATAGGGGTATGTTGCCAAGCTGATGGTAGTGGAGAGGGGAAGGAGATTGGGTAGAGAGAGGTCGAGAAGTACCTGGCTAATCAGATCTGGTCACCAAACACGGGTAAAGCTATTTCAAGAAAATTTTGCTTGATTAATTTGTGTTTTTTCACAATTTATTCAATTAAAATAATATATAACTAATACAGTATATTTGCGGCATCTTCCAGAGCGGTAGATACTTTTAGTATCGCCCTAGTGAAAGACCACCATTCAGAATCAAAACATTCCTTGAAATGATCTGAATAGGTAGGTACTTCCCCCGCCCCACCTCCTTCCTCCACCAACTACCCTCAGCCTTCACCATTCAGAATCAAAACTTTGCTTGAAATGCCTTTGCCGTGTTTGGTGACCAGATCTGAATAGCTAGGTACTTCCCCACCTTCCTTCTCCTCATCTCCTTCCTCTCCCCACTACCCTTAGCTTCCACCATTCAGAATCAAAATTTTTGCTTGAAATGCTTTTGCCGTATTTGGTTGCCAGATCTAAATAGTTACGTACTTCCCCAATTCAAAAAACCACCCCCTTTCCCACCCCTAAAGCAGAACTTTGGTACTTCTTGATGAAATTTCGCACACTAGAAGTTCTAAATAAGCGGAAAACTACTGGGTAGGGGTAGGGAGATGGGGAGGGATTCGCGTAGGGGTAGGGGTAGGGATAGGGGTAAGGGTAGGGGTAACACATCATAACCGCAAAACTTTACTCCAGACCAGTTATAACCTCGGACAACGCCAGGTACTTCAGCTATTATAATATAAAGAAGAGTGTCCTGGGCGGTGTTTGTTTAATGTTTTATATGCAAATCTACAATTTTTTTCGTAGCTTGATGAAATTTTGCACACTTGATCTTCAAAACAAGAGAACTGTCGCTGTGTACATGAGATTTCGAAAAAGCACCCCCATCCCCTTTTCCCACCCAGAAGCAAAATTTTGATTCTTCTTGATGAAGTTTTGTACACTTGACGTTCAAGATAAGAGGAAAATTACCTGTAATACCCAACTTGAGGGCAGGAGTAACACGTCACAACCTCAAAACTTTACTCCGAACCATTCATAACCCCAGGTAACGGCAGATACTTCAGCTGGTTTTAGATAAAGGAAAATGAATCGAATAAAGTAGGTAGGCACTACTTACTGCCCCAGTTGTCTGCAATGACGGCGATGCACAGGTGCGACAAACGTGCCACGTGCTTGGCGTCCCACTGCAAATCATCGCATCGGAGCCGGAGGTCAGTTCCCACCACTATGGTTTCATGATCTTCATTCTCATGATATACAGAGAGGATATTAGAGTCAACAGTAGGGGGCAACTTCATGATGCACAATGGACCGATGGTGTGCTAGCTACGGACCAAAAACACTTGTTTTTAAATTATTTTATTTACGTTTCACACTGAAGAGATTAAGCGACGGAAAGTGTCCTGAGCTTGTCCGTGTGCTCATGGTTAGCTTGGTTTGTCCTTGAGACGTTTTTACATGATCCTTTTTTTTTCTTCCAGATTGCTTATGGGTTGTCTTTTTCTATGGAATTTTCAATAGAATTTGCAATGGAAGAAGACAACCCATATGAAATCTGGATTAAAAAAAAGGATCATGTAAGAACGTCTTTACTTCTCGTGAAAATGGTAAAACTTTTTCAAATACTGAAATCTTTCTAGAGTAGAAAATTAATTTCATTGACCTATCTGGGGCTTAGGAGTCGAAAGATCACCGGAAACGTAGAAAAGGTGACATACTCTAACCACACAGACACGCCCACAACCCTTTTCTATCGGTGTATCTGTTCTGTTAATGAGATGAACGTAATATTATGTTAAAAATAAGTGTTTAAAAATAACCAAATAACCTGATAACTGCATTTTTGACGCAAAATACGGTTACGAATGTATTCATTTTCGATTGGTAAAATCCTGATATCTCAATTTAATTTCAAAACATAGTAAACAACATCATCATCATATTAAGGGGAACGGCTGCGCGGCCTGTTTCTAATTTTGGATTTGAGGTCAAAATACTCACCTAAACCTAATGATCTTTGCTTTCATCAAAAAGTATGGTAAATATCTAGTACAGATTAGAAGTAATTTATTTATTTTTGTTTTACATTATGAAATATAGGCCATTAAAGGAATTGATTTTTCGCGATTTTAGAGGCACCTTTAACAATTATTTGGGGGCTAACGGTGATTTAAAAAACAGTTTTACCCCACCTGCTTTGAAAATATAATGAAATATAAAAAGATTAAAAAAAAAAATTTAAATAAGCATTATGGTGGGCTTTAAATTAAATTAAAAATGACCAATTTACGTTGGAACACAAATTTGCTGTACATAATTTAAAATATAGACCAGAAAACACCTTTTTTTTTAAATGTTTTGTTTTTATATTTGTGTCAGACACACAAACAACTGTAGAGGCCTGCTGATCCCGATCTGCGAAGTTGGCTGGAGGGGAGGGAGACACAACCCGTTGTTCCTTTTGCAAGGAGGAATGACTACGATTTTGTAACTTGCGAAATACCGACAAATCCTTTTGCACAAACACACTTTTGTGCAAAAGCTCGACTGGGCCTTGTCCGTGATGAAGCGAGGGTCTGGTTCCTTGAGTCAGCGGGGGGTCAGAGAAGAAGAAGGCAGGTCGGTTTCAAGTAGAGCGAGGTAGAGCGGTCGGGGAAGCAGAGGTGATGTCGGTTCGGGCGTCGCTGGATGACTGCCGAAAATTCCATTTTCGGCCTCTACATGAATGCCAACCAGGCGCTACGCCGGACGCCAAGTTAACCTCTCACGGTGCTATCGACCAGCAATCTGCGTTGAGTAGCGTCGTGAGAGCTCACACGACATCACCCGTCTCCCCGCACACGTCATCTCGCTCTGTCATTTGTATTCATCATAATAGCCGTGGCGGTCGCTTACCGCCACTTGAACAAACTGGACAAAATGCTTGGCTAGTGGGGCCGGACCAGTCACACAATTCCAAATCTTTATTTTTGCTGGTTCCGGTCCCGTACAATTTACATATCTATTCTTATAACTAAATTATAAAAATTGATTTTTTTTCATATAAAACACTTCTCATCCGTACTAGATATTTACTAAACCTTTAAATAAATAAAAAATATATCATTCAGTTTGGATGGGTATTTTCGCATCAAAACCAAAATTAAGTTATGTATGAAACAGGCAGCGCAGGTGTTCCTCTTAACATATTAACCAATGGAAGGGAGGGGTCAAATTTATTTTTTCCAACTTCAAACTAATTTTTCACTGAAGTGCTGACCGGTCGCATTGGCTTTCTTCAAGATATGATTTCATTGAGTTCTTTTCTCATTCCTCAGAAATGCGTTTGTCTTCGAAGTAGGTAGCAGGCTGCGCCTTTTTCTCCAAGGTAAGTTTAATATTTTTTACATCTTTGACTAATTTTAAGGTGGGAACTATTGAGTGGAAGTGACTGTCTTTACTAATCGCTTCTCGGTCCCAATAAACGAGTGAATTATGCATATTTTGGATCAATTTAAGCAATAAAAATGTTTATTTTGAGTGATCGCAATATTTATTACCCTAAACGACAAAGATTAATCAAAGCTATCAGAAAAACGCCTAATTTAAAATGGGAGTAAAATATACTTCTTGCTTCTATTAATGTGCTAAGGAAGAACACTTTCATCATAGATATAGCACAATTTTATAGATTTTGCACTTACCAAATTATTCGCCACCGAAATTTTGCAAGTATACGGGTATAACTGAAGGATTTAAATACGTTTGAACTGGAATTTTCTTCTAGATAAAAATATTCGGGGATGATTGAATTAGTGTTCTCACAGCCAATGACATCACAAATAATATGTCATTGCTCACAGCTGCTTTAATAAAAAAACATACAGTTAGGTGATGTTGGCGAAATAACAAAACAAACAAGGTCGTCATGGAAAAGACTTGATGATTGATCGATAACCTATCAAGGGTACCCCGGGGCATCGACATTAATTTAATCTGCGGCTGGCAGATAATCTAGATTGAATAAGAGAACAATTTTTTAATTTTTAATTATTTTATTGAAGTTTAAAAACCTCACTGTAATATTTAATAATTGAAGAAGATAATATTAACATAACCTAAATGAAACATGAAACCGAAAATAAAAAGATATCAGTCGCTTCTGGGACTCGAACCCAGGACCTCTGTCTTTCCGGGACAACCGCTTTATCAACTTAGCTAATGAGACCAGTTCAATTTGTGTCATCTTCATCGATATCATATTTAAAATTCAAAACTTTGTCAATATCATCCTCTATTTTTTAATCCCATATTATTGGCAGCTATCTTTAGACTTTTAGTAAAAAGTCAATAAATGTATCATATAAATAAAAAATTGGATATTAATCCGAGACACTACCTAGGGTGCAATTGTGTTCCTTTAGAACTTTGTAATCATCATAAAGATAGCTGCCATGACGATGATGACATGGCACGATCAAGTGAACCAATTAATTGAGTCGGATCATGTCAAGAGTCAGAACAACAAAAGAATATATATGAACGCGAGGACTCTGCATACAAAGCAGCCACTGGACCCTGGACAGCCATCTGTAAAGGGAAGTGCCTCTGACTCTCATGATAATTCTTCCACCCTGTCAGCCAAGTGAATCTCTAACTTTAAAAAACAACTTTTTCGTACAAATAAGTCAGTGAACCTCTAATTTTAAGAATACAACCTTTTATGTAGATTTAACGAAGTAATTAGTTAATTTTAAGTATAAAGACTTTACAAGTAGATTTAAGTACTGGTCTATCTAGTTTCATTGAATTATTGTGTCTAATTAAGATTAACTCTAGTTTAAGACTAACCCCACGACTATCAAAATAAATGACTTGTAACTACCTAAGATTGCTTTTCAGTTCCTAACCTTTTTGCATTATTCCTAGAATTATACCCACTGCACTAACCACCGGCTTATCAACATCATGTTATGTAACACACTCGAGGACTTGAAATATGTACACAATGTTTCATTATCTTTTTGTCGCTTTTTTAATTAACATATATTACCTAAGTGTACAAACAAATATGGACAAAGAACTTTAGATCACACGATTTCTAAATGTTTAAATATGTTACCTTTTGAAATAAAATAAAAAATGTATTAAGAATAAACAGTTAATAAATATCATATGTTGAAAACTTTGTTAGCTGAAAGGAACTTTCTGTATTGAATAATTGGAAAATATTATTTTCTGTATGATTTAGTGTTGTTACTTGTTTGTATTTTTTTTTTAAGATATTCTTAGATGTTTTTATTTTATGTATCATTATTCATTTTTTTACATTGTGTTTGAATTTTTATTTTGAATCAGAGTTTTTGATGCTAATGATGGGGCATTAACCAATTAGAAGATATTGATTTAATAATTTACGGAGCATATCTTAGCGTATATTCATAGTCATTATAAAATAATATGGAAAATTACTACTTCAGCTCAGGCACTTACACAACTAAAGGCAGAAATCGTATCAAGGCTACGAAAATAAATTGAAATATAAAATTACCCATCGATCGGTCAGATGTTGCCCCAGAAAACAGATATCGAGTTCCTACCCCAATTAGGAAATTCTTCCATAGGATTCATGATTTTTGCCAAAATTATCAAGATATTCTTAGATGTTTTTATTTTATGTAGATACTTAACCTTAACTATAAATTTAGTATAAGGTTTTGAATAATAAGCTCCCGTTAGACAAACTACTAAAAAGTAATTTATCGAAAGTATAAAATAAAAACTTACTGTAAAATGTATAGAAAAAATAAATTATTACAGTTATAGGAGAACTTCTTCTCCCCTGTCTCGTGGATCGTTCGGTAAGAAACAGAAAATATATCTTTTAATGTTTTTATTTGTATGGTGTGCTTATCTTTTTCTTGCAAATACTATATTTTTATTCAAAAAAAATATATATATATAATATATTTTCATTTTAATCACACATTACAGATAATAATATACTTAAATAACCGTCTTTCGTGGGCGAAGGAACATGCAACGACGACGTGATGTTGCTACGTGGTGCGAACATTTTAAATGGTTGGAATATATTGGAAGGGTCCTACGTGACAAATAACAAACGACGAATGGTGCGGAGCAGACCGGCATTTGATTTGAAATTTTTGTGCGACGTTTTCTATTTTTGACGACGTTTGCTATTTTTCAACATGGCTGAAGTAGAAAATTTTAGAACGGCCTGTACTGTGGGACCAAAGAAACAAATACTATCATAATCATCTATTAACCCTTACCACTCCTTTGTCAGGTGCCAGCCGACATTACTATTTGTAAAAAGTAAAACGTGCTCGCGTGGTGTATTTTCGCGCACATAACTTTGATGTGACGGTGCGTCGGGCAGTTGGTATTATTCTAGGAATAACGCAAAAAGGGAGGAATAGAAATGCGATCTTAGGTAGTTACAAGTAATTTATTTTGATAGTCGTGGGTTTAGTCTTAAAACTAGAGTAAAACTTAATTAGACAATTCAATAAAACTAGATACCGAATTACTTAATTCTACTGTTAAAGTCTTTGTACTTAAAATTAGAGGTTCACTGGTTTAGGTAATTACTTAATTCTACTGTTAAAGTCTTTGTACTTAAAATTAGAGGTTCACTGGCTTAGGGAATTACTTAATTCTACTGTTAAAGTCTTTGTACTTAAAATTAGAGGTTCACTGGCTGACATTGTGGGAGGAATTATCATTAGAGTCAGAGGCACTTTCCTTTTTGGTGATGGCTGTCCAGGGTCCAGTGGCTGCGTTGTATGTCGAGTCCTCGCGTTCGCACTACGTATTCGTGTACCTCCGGATCGGGAGTAGGTGTAACGCGGCGATAATCAGAGGCATGGGCGGTCTCCGATGTTGATCTCCGAAGGGCGAAGATCAGTTACTTCCTTCTGGGATGGAAGCGTATCACTTGGCTGTCTGTCCTGGGCGGACTACTACAACCGACTTTTCCGTCCTGGGCGGACTCTTGCAACGACTCGTGCTTCCTCGGTGGAAGACTGCACGCGACCCGTGCTTCCTCGGTGGAAGCTTTCACTCGACTCGTGCTTCCTCGGTGGAAGCTTTCACACGACTGTCTCCTGGAGCCCACTGTCCTTCTGTCTACCTGTAGGTATTATCTTTTAACCCGCATTGTTCAGCGGCCTTTGTTCCGTCGGGCGGCTCAATTCCTTTGAGGTGTTTATTGCCGTCCCATAAAATTCCAAAGGAATTGCGGACTTTCCCAAAATAGCAATTAAGATTATATTATTTTTAGTTACGATTTTTCTAAGAATAGGTTCGGCTAGCCTTTGTACTAAATTCATTTTATGGCCGGTCTAATCTGGGAATTCCTATTATTTAAAATGCACATTTTAAAGCTAAATATTTCGGTGAATTCGGTCAATTATTTTAGATGATTACAAAAGGCTATATCAACTTTACATGTGACGTTGTTTCTTGTGATTATTCGATAAAAAACATTTAAACTGACGTTTTAATAAGATTTTGACTGTTTTCCGTTTTTGTTTTACTATAAAATAACCTTTTTGTAACTGTCTATCAATAAATTAATATTTTGACATTATTTAAAATAGAGCTGGCTGACAACAAATATTAAAAAATAATCGAGTGGTAAGGGTTAAAGAATCGTTTTGCTTTAAATCGCTGTCGCAATCGCATTCGCGCAACTTTGCCTACGTAAGACGCAGCGAATATCTGGTATATTTATGATACTATCTATGAATGACAATAAATGACTTGTAACTTAGGTAGTTGCTTTTCAGTTCCTAACCTTTTTGCGTTATTCCTAGAATTATACCCACTGCCCTAACAACCGTCTTATCAAAGTAAAATTGAAAATAACTGTTTGTTTTAAAAAAAAATTACAGAATTATTTTCTTTGCCGATTTTTGTCGGTAGATTACTTAATTTAATTTCCGCAGCAAGACACCACTGGTCATCGTGGTCAACTATGAACGTAGATGGTTGGCCTTGGTTACGTTTCTTCTTATTAATAGTTGTGACATATTTCAATCATTATCGATTGGTACAATAACATAATACGACCACGTATACATAGATGTTCAACAAACAAAATAATATCCTGAGTTCCCTGGGTTAGGGTTAGGGGAGTCCTTTCAAGTACCTGAATTAGGCTAAATAAATATTTTCCTGAAGAAATTGCTAGTTTGATAAAATAATGCAACCAAAGACTTCCCATTATTTCAGTAATTCCAGGATTTACCTTGTTAATAAATAATTTTGAACGAATCCGTCAGAAATCCGTTATATTGCAAAGCCAGTTATAAAAAGTTACCACACGAGCGGGTGGCCCAGTGGTTCGCCATAAATGTGCAAAACGAATCATGTGACGGCAAATTCCTGGCCCAGAAGAGACGTGGCCACGGGAAAGGAGAACGGAATTACTACTACTAGGCCTAGTATTTACGGTCAAAACCAAGCGTGTAGCGGCTGCCATCGGGCGGTCCAGCAGTGTGGCCAACAACAAAAATATATTAATCGAGTTTCTAGTTTTTGACTTGGCAATAATGGCAATACTCTCCGTTAAGCGAAGCGGTATTGGAATTTGTAATTTCACTTTGAAAATCGCGTTATTTAAGGTTTAAAAATAAAATTATACATTCCTGTGTTCGATACAATCCGTAGATACGTGGCTATTTTAATTTATATTTTATTTACAATTCTTCGTAATTTTAATTTAATTTTAAAATTATATTCTTTAATTTTAATTAATTTCCTTTGCTAATTCGCTAAAGAAATACGTTTCGGGACAATATCTTGTCATGCAAGTCCACACCATTACACTCACGGAATGTTTCATTATTGCAGTTGTATTCTGGTAACATGTCCTCGTCTTGACGTCGATGAACATATCTGATACCATCATTCCCAAAAATGAAAATTTTGGTCTCATCACTCCATATCACTTCTGTGGTCCATTCCTTATATTTTGCAGCCCATTATAGCCATTTTTGCTCTTGTTTCATGTTAAAGTAGGGCTTTTTTAGATGTGTTCTTGCTCATAATCCATTCTTGCATAATTTATTCCTTACTTTAATATCTGTTATATCAAGTCTAGCAACTTTGAGGACCTTATTATTAATATGTTCGGATTTTTCATGGCAGTCCTGTAGGACAAGTAGACAAATTCTCCTGTCATCTGGTGTCGTAACCTTAGAGTAATAATATTGTTACTCTAAGGTCGTAACCTTCGGCTTTCAGTCGGATTTTGGGGCTGTTTTTGTACTTTCTGTTTCCTTGTACAGGGTGGCGCAAAACTACCGTTATGGTTTGGAATGAAATGGCATAATCAAGCCGTTGTTGGTAGTCTATCGGCTTCAATTCTTGTACAAACTCAACCTTATACGGGAACATGTGCAATGTGGACAAAATCCTCTGAACGGACCTCCGCGATAGCCCCAGTTGCGCCGAACGTCTTCTTGTTGATGTTTCTGGACTGTCCTGCACACTATCCACAACACGTTGGATATTTTCTTCCGTGTGGACCGTACGTGGTCTTCCGCTACATGGAAAGTGTCTTACTGTACCATGTTGTCGAAAATTTGCAACCAGGCGGTTTATTGTTGGTGCTGAAGGTCCAGTACGCACATTAAAACGACGATAAGCACGCTGCGGCAAAACAACTGACCGTTGATTTTCAAAATAAAATTCAACAATTGTTGATCGCTGTTCTGTTGTGTAGTGTTCAAGTTCGTACCTCATCTATGAAAGTATTCCATAGGATTCATGGTTATTGAAAAATTTACCAAGTTCTCAGATTTTTTTAAGAAATCGTATCAAGGCCAATAAAATAAATCCAAATGAAAAATTTTACTTCGATCGGTCACACGTTGCCCCGGAAAACATGGATATTAAACTATTAAATTCCTCCATAGGATTCATGATTTTTGCCAAAATTATCAGTCTCTAAGAATTTTTTTAAAAAACGTGTCAAGGCCTTAAAAATGAATTGAAATCTGATATTTCACTTTGATCGGTCACATGTTGCCAGAGAAAACGGCTATCAAGTTCCTACCTCAAATACGAAAGTATTCCATAGGATTCATGGTTTTTGCAAGATTTATCAATTTCTAATATTTTTTAAAGAATTCGTGTCAAGACCGTAAAAATATATTGAATTCTGATATTTCACTTCGATCGGTCACATATTGCCGTAGGAAACGACTACCAAGTTCGATCACCGAATAGGAATTTCCTCTATAGGATTAATGATTTTTGGCAAAATTATCAATTTCTCGGGAGTTTTTAAGAAATAGTGTCATGGCCTTAAAAATAAATTGAAATCTGATATTTCACTTCGATCGGTCACATGTTGCCCCAGAAAATAGCTGTTAAAATCCGAGCCCAACTAGGAAAATCCTCCATAGGTTTCACGATTTAAGCCGAAATTATCAGATTCTCAGATTTTTTTAAAGAAATTGTGTCAAGACCATTAAAATAAATCCAAATGTAAAATTTAAATTCGATCGGTCAGATGTTGACCTAGAAAACAACTATCGAGTTCCTACTACAAATAGGAAATTCTTACCTACGATTTTTAAAAAAATGATCTATTTCGCAGATTTTTTAAGAAATCATGTCAAGGCTATTATAATAAATCCAAATGTAAAATTTTACTTCGATCGGTTAGAAGTTGCCCCAGAAAATAGCGAACAAGTTCCTACCCCAACTAGTAAATTCCTCCATAATATTCATGATTTTTGAAAAAATTATCAATTTCTTGGATTTTGTTAAGAAATCGTGGCAAGGCATTAAAAATAAATTGAAATCTGATATTTCACTTCGATCGGTCACATGTTGCCCGAGAAAAAGGCTATCTATTTTCTACCCAAACTAGGAGATTCCTCCCTAGGATTCATGATTCTTGCCAAAATTATCAATTTCTCAGATTTTTTTAAGAAATCGTGTCAAAGCCGTAAAAATATATTGAAATCTGATATTTCACTTTGTTCGGTTACATTTTGCCCGAGAAAACGGCTATCAAGTTCCTACCCCAACTATGAAAGTACTCTTTAGGATTCATGGTTTTGCAAAATTTATCAATTTCTTATTTTTTTTTTAAGAAATCATGTTAATAAGAATATATTTAAAATTTATATTTCACTTTGATCCGTCACATGTTGCCCCAAAAAACCGCTATCACGTTCCTACCCCAAGTAGTGTAATCCTCCATGGGATTCACAATTTCAGCCGAAATTATGAATTTCTCAGATTTTTTTAGAAATCGTAATAAGTACATTAAAATAAACCGAAATCTAAAATTTTACTTCGATCGGTCAGATGTTGCTCCAGAAAACAGTTATCGAGTTCCTACCCAACTAGGAAATATTTACATACGATTCATGATTGCGCACTTGAAGTGAAATAACACAAAACTGCGCTATATAAATGCTTTGTTATTATTATGGTATTTGAAAAAATTATCAATTT
This sequence comes from Halesus radiatus, assembly GCA_022606495.2. Classification (NCBI taxonomy): domain Eukaryota; kingdom Metazoa; phylum Arthropoda; class Insecta; order Trichoptera; family Limnephilidae; genus Halesus; species Halesus radiatus. The sequence continues at coordinate 107,131 of JAHDVE020007501.1, read as the reverse complement.
AACAGATTTTATTAAGAAATCGTTTATAGGCCTAAAAAATTAATTGAAATTTGATATTTCACTTCGATCGGTCACATGTTGCCTCAGAAAACAGCTGTCAAGTTCCTACCCCAACTAGTAAATTCGCCATAGGATTCATGATTTTTGCCAAAATTTTCAATTTCTGAGAATTTTTTAAGAAATCGTATCAAGGCCATTAAAATAAATCGAAACCAGAAATTTTAAGTCGATCGGTCATATATTTCCCCAGAAAACGTCAGTCAAATTCCGACCACAACTTTGAAATTCCTCCATAGACGACCGATTTTTGAAAAGAGGAACATTTTTTGACAATTTTTTTAATGAAATCGTGAAGAGGCCATCAAATTTAAATTAAATCTATAATTTCACCTCCTTCGGTCAGATGTTGCCCCAGAAAACGTCTGTCAAGTTCCGACCACAACTTGGAAATTCCTTTTAAGGATTCACGATTTTTGAAAAACTAATTGCTTTTTAGATTTTTTTAAGAAATCCTATTGATGATATCAATAATAAATGAAAATCGTAAATTTTACTTCTGTAAGTCAGAAGGTGCAAAGAAAACGGCTATCGTGTTCCGACCACAGCTAGGAAATACCTCCATGGTATTTAACGATTTTTGGAAAGAATAACAATTTTTTATGAAATCGTTTCTAGGCGATCAAATTTAAAACAAATCTAAAATTTCACTTCCGTCCGTCACATGTTGCCCCAGAAAACGGCTACGATGTTCCGACCACAACTCGAAAATTCCACCATAGGATTTTACGATTATTGAAAAGAGTAACATTTTATCCATTTTTTTTAAGAAATCGTGTCTAGGCCATCAAATTTATAGCAAACCATAAATTTTACTTCCATCGGTCAATTTTTGTACCAGGAAACGGCTCTCAAGTTCCTACAGCTAATAGGAAATTCCTCCATAGGATTCATAATTTATGAAAAAAGTTCAATTTGTTAAATTTTTTTCATGAAATCTTGTAGAGACAAATAAGAGTAATTCAAATTTAAACTATCCCTTCCATCGGTCGGATGTTGCCCCATAAAACGGCTATCAAGTTCCGAAAATTATGAAATCTTGTCAATCTTGTCTTGGGAAATCAAAAATAGAAGAAATTCTTAAATTTTACATCTGTCAGTCATATATTGCCCCACAAAACGTCAATTAAATTCCCACCACAACTTGGAAATTCCTCCATAGGAATATCGATTTTTGAAAAGGGTAATAATTTTTCCCAATTTTTTTATGAAATCGTATGTGAGCCATCAAATTTAAAGCAAATGTAAAATTTGACCTTCATCTGTCAGATGTTGCCCCAGAAAACGTCTGTCAAGTTCCGACCATAACTAGGAAATTCCTTTCAAGGATTCACGAATTTAGAAAAAATTACAATTTTTCAGATTTCTTTATGAAATCCTGTTAATGACATCAAAAATAAAAGAAAATCGTAAATTTTACTTCTGACAGTCAGATTGTGCCCCAGAAAACGGCTAACAAATTCCTACACAACTTGGAAATTCCTTCATAGGATTTACGATTTATGAAAAAAGTTACAATTTTTCTAATTTTTGTATGAAATCTCTTCGAGACCATTAAGAGTAATTTAAAATTGACTCTCACTTCCATCGTTCATACGTTGCCCCACAAAACGTCTGTCAAGTTCCAACCACAACTAGGACAGACGTTTCAAGGATTCACGATTTTTGTAAAAATAAACAATTTTTCAGATATTTTTATGAAATCCTTTTAATGACATCAAAAATAATAGAAAATCGTAAATTTTACATCTGTCGGTTAGATGTTGCTCTATAAAATGGCTATCAAGTTCCGACCCCAGCTAAGAAATTCCACAATAGAAATTATGGTTTTTGCAAAGACAATAAATTTTTCAGTTTTTTTTATGAAATCTTGTCAAGGACATCAAACATAAAAGAAATTCTTAAATTCTACATTTGCCAGTCATATATTTCCACAGAACACGTCAATCAAATTCCGACCATAACTGGGAAATTCCACCATAGGATTCACGATTTATGAAAAAGGTTATGTGAAATTTCAACTTATATCCATGCATTTCTGTTCTTTACATATTACCTACTGTTATTTTATAGAACAATGAATTTAAAATTATTTTGTATTCGCCACTTTTTTTAATATACACATATTTCGCAAACCCAATAATGCAATGTTACCACTGTTTACACTTCGGTCGTGACACCGCAAGATGCGAAAGAGAGAGAGACGAGTCACCTGGGTGCAGCTATTGCGGACTCGATCAAACCTACAGCGATTGCGGAAACAAGAACAATCAGCCGAGTTTCAAAAATTGTTTTCAACAAAATGAAAAATATAAACTGACATTTCCAGTCAATCATAGAGCAAAAACAATTGTAAAGTATATAAAAAAAATGCTCGCGATTGCTCAGAAAAATATATAATATTAACCTTTTCAAATTATCAAATTATCAAAGAAGTATATTTTGGCTATATAAGTATGTTATATTATAGTTTTTTGGTTATGAATATAAATGACGATATTCAGTTTAATTCTCACAGTTATGTGATATGTCAACGCTCACTATACCGTTGTATAAAACAAATGCATGCTAAGTTTTGAACGTATATGTTGAACAATATTACTAAAATTTCTTCATTTTATACACCTTTGCATATTATCTCCTTATCAAAATAACTATTTTATACCTTTGACTTTTGCTTATTTGGCAAATTGGCTGAGCATTCATAAACTTAGTCTTAACATTAAAACGACACATTGTACGCTATTCGGAAATAAGAGGGGGCAAAGCCTTGACATCTCTCCAGAACCAAATGAACTTGAAAAAGCAGATGTCGCAAAGTATCTGGGCCTTCTGATAGACTCACGGCTCACATGGAACATCAAATTGACCATGTAAAATCTAATATTTCTCCGGTGACCGGTGTAATATACAGTTTACGTGGATTGCTTCCCACCTCTAAAATACGATCATTGTACTATGCTATAATTCATTCCCACTTGGTCATCTTAAAAAAATCTGGGGTGTCGCTACCAAGATAATGATATCTGCGGCACAGATAAATCAAAATGAGTTCTTGCGTAACGCTTTTGTAAAAGTAAACGCCAAAAGCCTCCAAAAAAGTCCAAAACGTCTAAACACCTCCAAAAAAGTTCAAAATCGTCTAAAAACGTCTGCAATGGTCTACACACATCTGCCCCGACCATGGACGTAAATAGAGTATCCACCACAATCTACACATCTGCCTTGATGATAGACACTGTAACGCTATCGAAAACGTCGGATAAATGAGCAGAAAGCGCAACACAGTATAACTTCTACATACACAAATACACACCTCACCACGATCATATACATCTGCCCCGAAAATGGGTACTGCAACACCGTCCGGAACGTTGGTTAACGGAGGAGAAATGGTACAATGTTGCCCTGTCTCCCTTTTAAGCCAACATTTCGGATGTGTCAATTTATGTATGTAGAAGTGATACAGTGTTGCGCTTTCGCCTCTTTTAGAGATCGTTTCGGACACCATTACAGTACCAATCATCAGGGCAAATGTGGAGATTGTGCTAAAGTGTACATTTATGTATGTAGAAGTGATACCGTATTGGGCTTTATCCTGCTATTGCTAACGTTTCAGAATGCCTTAACGTGTCCATCATCAGGGTAGATATTTAGATTGATGTGAAGTGAGTATTTATGCATGTAGAAGTGCTACCGTTGACTAAAGGAGGCGAAAGCGCAACAGTGTATCACTTTTACATACGTAAATACACACTTCACCACAACCTAAAATCCCGCCTTGATGATGGAGACTGTAACCCTGTCCGACATATACCATAGCTAACGATGTAGCAAGCGCCACACGGCATCACTTTCTACATGCATAAATACACACTTTACCACAATCAACGCATCTGCCCTAATGATGGACTAACTGGAAGAACGTTGAAAATTCTTATCCCAAAGGACCTAAAATTCCTTTTGCCCGAAAGTAGTATGAGTTGCAGGAATTTGGAATAAATCTTTGTTAGTATTTCTAGTAATGCGAGTGTTTTACGTTTGTTTGTATAAAGATGACTGAGGATTGTTTTAGCGTAAATTTGCCGAACGTCAAATTCTCTCATTGTAATATTAAAGATTGAATTAGATTCTGTAAGTAGAGGTAACTTAACGATCATTTTTATAATCGTTTTCATTGCATTTATTATTGGGTCTAGTGCAGATGAAGTACCACCTCCCCATGCTATGATAACATACCATACTCAATGATAGATTGACAGACCGCAAAATAAATCATCTTCAAATATCGTCTTATTCTAATTTTATTTGAGATGTTTGAGTATGAAGATTCCACTTGACGTACGGATCGATGGTGAGGCCGAGGTACCTCATGTGATTTGTATGATCAGTGTAGGGGTACTGACAATATTCATCGGGATTCATACATGTGTGTATTCTAATAGAGAAATCGTCACGTGGTTCACCTGAAATATTTATGCTTAAAGAAGGAGGAAGCGCCACACGTTATCACTTCTACATACATAAACCTACAAACGTAATTCACGATTATCAACGATAATCAAAAGAATGTCACGGTTTCTAACTGTAAATATCTGCAAATTCCGTAATTCATGTAAATTCACCGTTATCTAAAACAAGTTTTCGATTAATCACTGTTTTTTTACGATAATAATTCCTTGTAAATCGCCGTTTTTACCGTTAATAAAAAATAAACATACGGTTTTTCACCATTCTTGTTCTGCAAATTCTGTAAAAATTCACCGATATTCACCGGAACTCACCGTAATTCAATGCAATTTACCGTAATTTGTCGTAATTCCGTCGTGCACGGTAATTAAGGATAACTCAAACAAAATATATGGTTTTTCACCTTATTTTTTGCATATTCCGTAATTCATGTAAATTTACAACATTGTTCACATTAATTCACATTAATTCTCCCTAATTCAGTGTAATTCCCAGAATTTCGCAGTAATTCACTATAATTCCCAGTAATTCACAGTAAGTTACCCCTCATTCTACGCAAATCACTGTAGTATACGATAATTCACCGCATTTTAATGTAATTTACTGGAATATAAAGTAATTCATTATAATTCAACGTTACAGACGATGATTTAAACGAAGTTTACTGTTATTCAATGATTTTTTTTCTGCGAAATCCGTAATTCATGTAAATTCAGGTTAATTCACCGTTATTACCGATAATCTAAACTAACACTCATCGAACAATTTGCTAGAAATTCAGTAATCCATTATTTTTATAATTCGTCGTCATTCACGATAATTTAGAAAAAAGTCTCTGTTTTTCAAAGTATTCTTTCTGAAAATACAGTAATTCAACTGATTTTACTCTAATTTACCGAAACGAACGGTAATCGTTAAGAAGTTTACGGTATTTTACCGTATTTTTTACTGAAAATTGCATAATTCTTGTAAAATCCCCGTAATTTATCGTTATTTACGATAATCAAAACAAGATAACAGTTGTTTACCGTATTTTATCGGAAAATTCCAGAATTTACCGTAATACACAGTAATTCACTTTAATTTACCGTAATTTACCTTTCCTAATAATAATCTAAAAGAAGTTCATGGTTTTAAACCGGTTTTTTTCTGCGAATATCGTAATTAATATGAATTCACCGTCATTTACCATAATCCAACGAAATTCACTCTAATTCACCGAACTTAATCGTGATTCCACGTAATTTACAGTAATTCGCCATAATTTATGATAATTCAACGTAATTCACCCTACATAATCGTAATTCACTGCAATTCACCGAACTCAATCGCAACTCACCATAATTTAGAGTAATTTACGGTAAATCACCGTAATTCATCTTAAATTATCGTAATTCACGATTAATCCGTGTAATTCACCACATTTTCCGCTAATTTACTATAATTCACTGTAATAAACGATGACTAAAACAAAATGGAAGGGTTATTCACGATATTTCTACAGAATTTCCATAGTTCATGTGAATCCACCGAAATTCACAGTCATTTCATTCGCAGTTCATCATAACTCACTGTTATTAACGGAAATCTAAGAAGAATAGACGATTATCTACCGTATTCTTTCAGTAAATTTCATAATTCATTTGAATTCACCGAGATTCTGCATACACCACATTAATTCATCGTAATTTACGGTAATTCGCAATAATTTACCGTAAATCACCGTAATTCGCATAAATTCACGGTAATTCACCGTAAATCATAGTAATTTACTGCATGTTATAATAATTAACTATATTATACTATATTTAACCGTAATTCAATGTAAATCACTGTAATTCACCACAATTTGCCGTATTTCTATATAATTCACAGTAATTTACCGGAATATACCGTAATTAACTGTAATTCACCAATACAAATGAAAAGTAAAAATAGGTCACTCTTTTTCATCGTATTTTTTCAGCGAATTAAGTAATTCAAGTGACTTTACCCTAATTTATCGAAACGAATGGTAATGTAAAAGAGGTTTACGCTAATACAACATCTGCAATTTACATAATTGCTGTAAACTCTCCGTAATTTACCGTTATTAACGTCAATCTATACGAACTTAACGGTTATTCACAGTATTATCTTTGCAAATTTTGTATTGCATATGAATTCACCGTAATTCATTCTAATTAACTGTTATTCAATGTAATTTATCTTAATTCATCGTATTTTTTTCTAAAAATTCTGCAATTTAAGTGATTTTATTCTAATTTACTGAAACGAACCGTAATCGTAAAGAGGTTTACGGTAATTCAACTTATTTTTTTGTGATAATTGCATACCGTACCTGTATTGCACCGTAATTTACCGTAATTCACCGTTTGCAGAAAAAACGCGGTGAATAACCGTGAACTTCTTTTGATTATCATTAGGGAAGATAAATTATGCTGAATTACGGTGAATTTACGATGTATTACTGTGATTTACAGTGAATTCAGATAAATTCCGGAATTTGCAGAGAAAATACGTTGAAAAACTATTAGTTTTGCAACAATTTCCCTAGTATGTTTAAATGCGAGTATGGCTGAAATTGATGTATGAAGCACGAGAAGCGGAATGTATTTCCTGATACAGAAATAAAACCCTGGTATTGATAAAACATGAAGTTTATTGGTATACTAAATGTAACATTGTCGTTACCGTAAAAGAGTAGAGAGGAGGATTAAAACTACAACGAAATGTATTAGAATATTTAGGATGGCTCTTGTGGACGGCATCTCGTCTTCTGCACCAGGGAGGGCTGCGCTTGTCCCGATGATTGTCGATTCCTCCATACACCATCCGCGAGATCTGGGACGTCTCACGGCAGCGCCATCCGCCACAGCAAACTTCATCCGTAGAATCCAATAAACAATACGAGAAGATGGTACCTTTCGCTCCGTACAAACGTCGTTATTGCCCGGTCATCATTGGAATGGTTTTTTTTAAATCCAGCGCTCCTGCACGCGCAGCTGAACTTTTGTCACTCCAAGTCACCATCCGTAATTATAGGACCATCCTACCCACCTTGGGTATATGGTGTTGAAACGCTCGTTGGCAAATGTTAATCACAGCACAATTTAAACATTTAACTCACTTTCCAAAAAACTCCCGGCTCTGTCCGCCGTGTCAAGTCACGTCCTGCGCCATCTTGCCTTCACTGCCCCCCTCTTCCGTCGGATTTCCCCCATAGACATTTCCTCAAATCTAGTCGTAGACAATGGAAGTGGTGCCTTTATAAGCGGGGTCAGTATTTACGTTACACTTTGTTTAGATTATCGTTAATAAGGGGATTTTAGATGAAACATGGATTTAACGAAAAAAAATAGGGTGAATAATCGTAAACCTCTCTTAGGATATCGCTCGTTTTGGTAAATTACGATGAAACCACGTGAATTTCTGAATTTTTAGAAAAAGTACTATGAAAAACAGTTACCTATTTTAAATTATCGCTTGTAACGGTGAATTACGTGGCAATATGGAGAATTGTGGTGAATTACAGATATTTTCTTTGAATTATGGTGAGTTACTGTGTATTACCGTGAAATATAGTAAAATAAAGTAAATTACAGTGTATTACCATGATTTAGGTTAAATTATCGTGAATTGATGCGAATTACAATGAATGACTTCGATTTAATTTGTATTGATGTGAATTACGGTAAATAACTGTCAACTGTTCTTAGATTATCGTTAATAACGGTGAGTTATAGTGAATTGCGGTAAATGACTTTTAATTTCGGTAGATTCACATGAAATACGAACATTTTAAAGAAGTACGGTGAACAACCCTTCCATTTTGTTTGAATCATCGTTAATTACCATGAATTATAGTAAATTATGGGAAAATATGGTAAATTACACGCATTAACCGTGAATTACGATAATTTAAGATGAATTACGGTGACTTGCCATAAATTACGGTGAATTACTCTAAATTATGTGGTGAGTTACGATTAAGTTCGGTAAATTACGCGAATTAATATGAATTACAGAAGTCTCAGAAAAAATAAGATGATTAACTGTTAGCTTTGTTTAGATTATCGTTAGTAAAGGTAAATTATAGAGAATTTAAATGAATTACGGAGTTCGCAGAACAAATACGGTGAATACGTGTGAATTTCTTTTAGATTATCACAAGAAAAGGAAAATTATGATGAACTATGGTGAATTACGGTGAATTTCTGTGTTATACGGTGAATTCACATGAATTCCGGAGTTCGCAGAGTAAATACCGTAAATAACCGTTAACATCATGCTGATTATCGTTATAAACGGTAAATTAGGCGGATTTTACAGGAATTATGAAATTTGCAGAAAAAATACGGTGTATTTATTGTAAACCTCTTTAACATTACCATTCATTTTAGTAAATTAGGTTAAAATCACTTGAATTACGTAATTCGCTGAAAAATGCGACGGAAAAGAGTGACCTCTTCTAAATTTTCATTAGTATCGGTGGATTACGATATATTCCGGTAAATTAGTGTGAGTTACATAGAAATACGGTCAATTGTTGTGAATTACAGTGATTTACATTGAATTACGGTGAATTACGGTTATATATAGTATAATACAGTTAATAATTATAGCATACAGTAAATTACTATGATTGACGGTGAATTACCGTGAATTGATGCAAATTACAGTGATTTAAGCGCAAATTACTTCTAATTACCATAAATTACGATGAATTAATATAATTTATGCTGAATCTCGGTGAATTCAAATGAATTACGAAATTTACTGAAAAATACGGTAGATAATCGACTACTCTTCTTAGATTTTCGTTAATAACAGTGAGTTTTGATGAACTGCGAATGAAATGACTTTGAATTTCGGTTGATTCACATGAACTATGGAAATTTTAAAGAAATATCGTGAATAACCCTTCCATTTTGTTTTAGTCATCGTTTATTACAGTGAATTATGGTAAATTAGACGAAAAAGCGGTGAATTACACACATTTACCGTGAATTACGATAATTTAAGATGAATTACGGTGATTTACAGTAAATTACGGTGAATTACTCTATATTACAGTGAATTACCATTGATTTCGGTAAATTACCGTGAATTTCGTCAGATTTCAGTAAATTACGGTCAAATAAGACGTATTATGGTGAATTAAATTGATTTACGATAATTTACGGAGAATTCACATGAATTTCCGAATTCGCAGAGTAAATATCATAAATAACCGTTAACATTCTGATTATCGTTCATAACGGTAAATTCCGGAGAGTTTACAGCAATTATGCAAATTGCAGATGTTGTATTAGCGTAAACCTCTTTTACATTACCATTCGTTTCGATAAATTAGGGTAAAATCACTTGAATTACTTAATTCGCTAAAAAAACAGATTAAAAAGAGTTACCTATTTTTACTTTTCATTTGTATTGGTGAATTACAGTTAATTACGGTATATTCCAGTAAATTACTGTGAATTGCATAGAAATACGGCAAATTGTAGTGAATTACAGTGATTTACATTGAATTACGGTTAAATATAGTATAATACTGTTAATTATTATAACATACAGTAAATTACTATGATTTACGGTGAATTACCGTGAATTGATGCGAATTACAGTAATTTACGGTAAATTATTGCGAATTACCGTAAATTACGATGAATTAATGTGGTTTATGCTGAATATCAGTGAATTCAAATGAATTACGAAATTTACTGAAAAATACGGTAGATAATCGTCTACTCTTCTTAGATTTTCGTTAAGGGTCCAGTATAAGACCACGTACTCATCGCCGTTAGGTATTTTAGCCGCCAAACTCGATAGAACGGAGCACCGCAAGCCGCCGACTTTTTTGGGGGAAATGTGGATAATGTAAAACACGCCCGCGCCGTATTGGCAATTGATGAAATACAAAATAAAATACATTTGCTGAATACATTTATTATTTATTCAGTGCATAAAAATAAATTAATAGAAGGTTGACAAACTTAAATTTGCAGTCGGACAAAAGAGGAAAAGCGAAAGTATAAAGTTTATTTTTAATTCACAAAATTTACACCGCCGACTATATGTAAGTAAAGTATGTCAATCTGTTGGTATAGGATAAGGTAACTTATGAGAATATGCGGATATTAGGAAAGTAACACATTGTTTGTTTTTTAGTACCTACATAACATATTAATAATTGACAGTACCTATACACATAGTGCCTTTTATTTTTATTTTTTGTTACTATTAAGTGTTTATTTCTTCACAATTAAACAATCTAACGAAGCGACCGCTGAAATTGTGCAATTTGACGTTCAAGACGAGTTCAGTGCATTTCATAACATCCTTATTCAATTTTTAACGAAATCGGCAGAGAACTCAAGAAATTCAAAATGGCCTCTGAAATTATGCAATTTGACGTTCAATTCGAGTTCAGTACATGTCCAAACACCCTATTCCCGATTTTGAACGAAATCGGTAAAGAACTCAAGAAATTCAAAAATGCCACCAAAAGTATGCATTTTGTCGTTAAATTCGAGTTCAGTGTACCCCTGAACTCCATTGTACCTGATTTGATAGAAATCGTTTAAAAATTCTAGAAGTTCGAAGTGTCCCCTGAAAACATGTATTTCAATAATGTTATTATTATTACCTTAGTCGTTTTTTTTTTCTTCCAGGAAACAGGTCTCTTATTTTGTATATTATACACATGTCTGCCTTTATTTTTTCCCATTTTGAATAACTAAAAAGAAAACAATTTATTAAAAGACGATTTCAAATAAATTTAGTTGGAGAATAATAATGATTTAATTTCTGCTTACCCCGATCGAATAACACCGGTTTCCTCAGCGTTCCTAGTAATAATCAAATTAAATATCTCGTAGCCGCGTATAAAATAATGACAGTAAATACATACGTGCTCTCGCCTCTGGAGTCAGCTCGTGAATGACCCGCTCTCGCGAAATCTCGTGACCAGCGCGCGGCGTATTTTTTTCGTATGGAATTTTATATGGCGCCATAGAATAAAATATTTCATAAAGTTTAAGTGAATAACAGTAGAAATGTAGGTACTTTGTAGTATTTCCAATTAACTCAATCGGTTGTTAACCTTTATTAAAGTGAGATTATGGAAGGATTTTTATTAAAACTGTTTGCAATATGCGTAGTTAACATAACAGTGAAGGCACTTTTAGCGTTTTTCTTAACATTGCAGAACATATTTCATATAGAATGGAAAGCATTGCACTTTAAGAATTGTCGCCATTCGGAACCTTAGACATTTTCCTAACCACTCGTATAGAATTTACAGATACATTATTTGTTATATTTCTAACGTTAGCAACCCGCAAAGTGACGTTTAGCGCTATCTTTGAGTCTTCGCCCTTAATAACAGTGAGTTTTGATGAACTGCGAATGAAATGACTATGAATTTCGGTGGATTCACATGAACTATGGAAATTTTAAAGAAATATGGTGAATAACCCTTCCATTTTGTTTTAGTCATCGTTTAGTACAGTGAATTATGGTAAATTAGCGGAAAATGTGGTGAATTACACGGATTAATCGTGAATTACGATAATTTAAGATGAATTACGGTGATTTACCGTAAATTACTCTAAATTATGGTGAGTTGCGATTGAGTTCGGTGAATTGCAGTGAATTACGATTATGTAGGGTGAATTACGGTGAATTATCATAAATTATGGCTAATTACTGTAAATTACGTGGAATCACGATTAAGTTCGGTGAATTGGAGTGAATTTCGTTGGATTATGGTAAATGACGGTGAATTCTTATTAATTACGATATTCGCAGAAAAACACCGGTTTAAAACCAGGAACTTCTTTTAGATTATTATTAGGAAAGGTAAATTACGGTGAATAAAAGTCAATTACTGTGTATTACGGTAAATTCTGGAAATTATTAGGAGAGGTAAATTACGGTGAATTAAAGTGAATTACTGTGTATTACGGTAAATTCTGGAAATTATTAGGAAAGGTAAATTACGGTGAATTAAAGTGAATTACTATGTATTACGGTAAATTCTAGAATTTTCAGATAAAATACGGTAAACAACTGTTATCTTGTTTTGATTATCGTAAATAACGATAATTTACGGGGATTTTACAAGAATAATGCAATTTTCAGTAAAAAATACGGTGAAATACCGTAAACTTCTTTATGATTACCGTTCGTTTTGGTAAATTAGAGTAAAATCAGTTGAATTGCTGTATTTGCAGAAAGAATACTTTGAAAAACAGAGACTTTTTTTATAAATTATCGTGAATTACAACGAATTATAAAAATAATGGATTACTGAATTTCTAGAAAATTATTCGATGAGTGTTAGTTTAGATTATCGCTAATAACGGTGAATTAACCTGAATTTACATGAATTACGGATTTCGCAGAAAAAAAATCATTGAATAACAGTAAACTTCGTTTAAATCGTCGTTTTAAACGTTAAATTATAGTGAATTACTTTAAATTACATAAAAAAAGCGGTGAATTATCTTATATTACAGTGATTTGCGTAGAATGAGGGGTAACTTACCGTGAATTACTGGGAATTATAGTGAATTACCGCGAATTACTGCGAATTACAGTGAATTAGGGAGAATTAATGTGAACAATATTGTAAATTTATATGAATTACGGAATATGCAAAAAATAAGGTGAAAAACCATGTATTTTGTTTGAGTTATCCTTAATTACCGTGCACGACTGAATTACGACAAATTAGCGTAAATTTCATTGAATTACGATGAGTTCCGGTGAATATCGGTGATTTTTTTACAGAATTTGCAGAAAAAGAATGGTGAACAACCGTAAATTTATATTTCACTATCGGTAATAACAGTGAATTAAAATACAATGAAAAACCGTGACATTCTTTTTTCAAACCGTTTTTTCTTTTCGCCGCTTCTCGCTTTTTCTTCTTGCTTCTCATTTTCAGCTTCCCGATGTTTCATGCTTCCCGCTTCCGTTTTCCTGCTTCCAGCTCAAAAAAAAATATTAACGATAAATTATATTTAAAAAAAAAATGACTTGAGTTGTTATTCTTCTGAAGGTTTTTGTTTACAATTAACTGTCAAATGAAGCCTAACCTAAAGTAGTTTTATTGATTCATTTGATTAAATATATGCTTATAAAATAGTAATTGAATAAAGGTTTATAGAAACTTTACAAAAAGCTTTGAAGGTTTAATTATATGAATGGGGAGATGGATAGAGAAATAAGATTAAAAGAATTTTCAAAAGATTATTTTTATTGGTATGTAGAGGTTTAGTAAAAAACATAAATTAAATGAAAATGTGTCGAATGGTATATATATAAAACCATTAACATTAACACAAATAAAAATTCAATAAAATTACATGCAACCATTCAGATTTGTACGAATTGAGATGGGCACTAATAGTAGAAAATAAATATGGGAAATTAATCAGCAAGATAAATAATTTTGCATAATGTGTCAAAATGGCTCAAACTAAATATATTAAAAACTAAATTTCAACAAGACAAAATACATGAAATGGGCAACAAAAGTGCACACGAGGCCCAAAAGTTTACATTAATGATTAAATCATAAAAAGAGTAGATGAAATTAAATCCTTAGGAAAGCTGAACTTCTCAAAAAATGCAGACTATATAAGTATGAAAAAGTTGCAAAAAAAACTTGGCAGAAATCAGAAGCAGAGTAAAAAAACGAAACACAATACATCAGATAAAATACAATACAATCTTATCACAACACAATTATTATTGATCAAGTATTCTTTTTCTTTGCAATGAAAAGAAGATAAAAGAATGTAAATATACTACAAAAAAATTATTTTAAAAAAATGGTTGTCACAAAAATGCACGGAAAATTGTTTTTATTTTATTTCAACTAACTTCATATTATTTATGCAAACATTGAAAGATGTGGGATTGGGTGTGAAAATTAACAATCTGAAAGTATGTTGCCTTTTGAAGATATGCATGAGACGATGTATGAATATGAATGAAGCAAGGAATATGTGCCACGATATAGTTGTATTATGGTATATTCTCTGTGCTTACCCCTGCAGGGAAACGGCGTGATGGTTAGTAGTTTTTGTTAAATTAACCCCTGTTAAAGTTCATGTTAATTTTGTGTAAAAAATGTCGGAAATCTTTTAGACATTCTCCTTCTTTTAAAAAAGACGATCACTTCCGGGTTACGAATAACCTGACAATATTTGAAAATCTCCTACTACCATCACAGTAAGCGGAAGATTAGTACACATTTAGCGATGTGTTTAGCTTCCAGCTAAATAAATCAAGGGGATAATAAGCATAAATAAAATGTTTTTAGCTGGCAAGCATGTGAGCTTCTATTACAAAAAAAATAAAGAATATATTTTAATATTTTGCGTTTTGGTTGTGGCAGCCCAGATATCTGTCTCATTTACACTATGGTCGGCCTAACGAGAATGGCAGAGATAACTTACGGGTCGTAGGTACTCGCAGCCCGTCCGGTAAAATATTATTCATGTTTTGAGTTTTTCAACATTAAAAGAGCCAATTTGGACGAATATTGATTTTGGAAAAAGTCTACTTAGATATGAATGGTTACACCATTGCTTTTTCCAGAAAGATTTGTGCAGTATATGTAGGCATTTTGCAGTAATCGCGGGAGATCCACACACGGCGAGCGCCATAGTATACCATCCACGCGAGCGCTTACAACCGACTGAAACTTACAGTGACTTCCACACGAGCGGGCGGCCCAATACTAAAAAAGCCGTGGCGTCGAAAGGTTAGACCATCTGGTTGTCATTTCCTAAAGTTGGTAAGTTTGACTTTAGGAAAGAACGACCGGATGGTCGAACCTTTCAACGCTATGGCTTTTTAATATGGGGCCGCCCACTCATGTGGAAGTCCTATAATGCAGACAATTCGCCGCATTTTTAAGGCCCATGTTTCGAACGCTGATATTTACTCCATTTATAATACCTCAATATTCGATGATCACAATCTTAACACATAGTTTCCTTACTCTGGTGACAATTTGCAATCGTGATTTATTTTGAAATGATGGATTTTATCAATTGTGATTGTCATAAGTCCTAGAATCGGCTTAAATCCCAGACAATTGATTACCATTATAAAAAAAACACTAATGATTCGAAAACATAGTCCTCGGCAATGACGACAAACGATTCTTTATAATTTAGTGAGGTCGGCCAAAATGAAATTCGTTTGTAATGGATTCATCGAAACATAATTTTGTTATGTTTCCCAATCGGATATTTAGATTATGCCCATCACCATTTTTCCTCCCGACTATTCACGATATGCGCTCGGATTTCTTTACGTGGTGATTGATTTTTTTTATTTATTACAACGAAAAAAGACAATAGCATCCACAAATGGGATGTCTTTTGTACTTAAGGAAGGGTGAGAGGAGTATATAGGGAAGAAGAAGGTTGGGAAGTTTAATACCTTATTATTCAAAATTGATCAATAAACTTGACCGAAGCCATTTAAAGCAATGTTTCGATTCTGAATAGTGAAATACTGGAAATATCTTTGACACCGAAACGTAGTGCTAATATACCAAAAAATAGCACACATAAATAAATTTAATTTAATGGCATGATAAGACGGTGGTTAGTGCAGTGGGTATAATTCTAGGAATAACGCAAAAAGGTTAGGAACTGAAAAGCAATCTTAGGTAGTTACAACAAGTCATTTATTTTGATAGTCGTGGGGTTAGTCTTAAACAAGGGTTAATCTTAATTACACACAAAAATTCAATAAAACTACATAGGCAAGTAATTAAATCTACTTGTAAAGTATTTGTAGTTAAAATTAACTAATTACTTCGTCAAATCTACATAAAAGGTTGTATTCTTAAAATTAGAGGTTCACTGGCTTATTTTTACGAAAAAGTTGTTTCTTAAAGTTAGAGATTCACTTGGCTGACAGGGTGGAAGAATTATCATGAGAGTCAGAGGCACTTCCCTTTACTGATGGCTGTCCAGGGTCCAGTGGCTGCTTTGTATAGTCCTCGCGTTCGCACTAGGTATCCAAGTACCTCCGGATCGGGAGTAGGTACAAACGCGGCGATAATCAGAGGCCTGGGCGGTCTCCGGGGTTTGATCTCCGAAGGGCGAAGATCAGTAACTTCCTGGGCAGAAGCGGGGGTTCACTCGCGGTACAGAGCCTGGGCGACTCTGCCGTAGATCTCCGAAGGGCGGAGATCGGACTTCCTTCTCGGATGGAAGCGTAAAATTCACTCGTCGTCAGAGGACCTGGGTGGCCTCTCCGAGGAGCTAGAATAGGAACCTTCCTGATCGGAAGTTTCAAGCCAACTCTCCTTCCTACGCGGAAGACTAAACCCGACTGTCCTCTCGTCAGAGAGCCCTCTGTAGGGATCTCGTTCTTCCTTGTTCCGTCTCATTCGGCCGCGGGCGACTGCTCCCACGGACATTATGAATTTTTTCGGTGCGACTGTGTGTGTCGGGCCGCCAGGGTCAGTTTTATGACCTATATTGGCAATCTCTCCAAAGGGCGGCTCATTTCCTTTGAAGTTTATATTGCTGTCCAATAAAATCTCCAAGGAAATGCCGACTTTCTAAAATAGTAAATAAGGTTGGTTTATTTTACGATGTAGTACTTTACAATAGGCTCGGCTAGCCTTTGTGCTAATTTATTTTATGGCCGGTCTAGCCTGGGAATTCGGTCATTTCTTATAGGTATTACAAAAGGATATATCAGGCACAAGCCGGTTTTGATCTATTGACCTCAAATTTTATTAACATTTTATATAAATTTTTTTATCGTCATAAAATAAAGATGTAACAAGCTTAAGAGGAACGGC
The DNA here is from genome assembly GCA_022606495.2 of Halesus radiatus. Taxonomy (NCBI): domain Eukaryota; kingdom Metazoa; phylum Arthropoda; class Insecta; order Trichoptera; family Limnephilidae; genus Halesus; species Halesus radiatus. Next base: position 89,757 of record JAHDVE020007501.1, on the reverse strand, counting down.
TGCGGGGCCTGTTTCATACAAAACTTAAATTTGGATTTGAGGCCAAAATATTCACCTAAACCTAATGATCTTTTTTTTCATCGAGAAGTAAATACGGATTAGAAGTAATTTATTTATTTTTGTTTTACATTATAAAATATAGACCATTAAAGGAATTGATTTTTCGTGATTTTGAGGCACCTTGAACAATTATTTGGGGGCTAACGGTGATTTAAAAAAAAAGTTTTATTAAATACAAAATAAATAAAAATTATAATATTAAAATAAGCATTATGGTGGACTTTAAATTAAATTAAAAACGACGAATTTACGTTGGAACACAAATTTACCGTACATAATTTAAAATATCGACCAGAAAAAACTTTTTTTTTTTAAATGTTTTGTTTTTATATTTTTATTTACGTAATCATATTTACATGGCAAATATGATAATTTAAAAAAAATACGGTAAACCCGCAAATAATTTTCACCTAAAGTTGCACCTAAAATTACGGATTTTTTTTCTTGCCCTTACTTCATAATTTAAAACAAAAACAAATAAAACACTTCTCATACGTACTAGATATTTACTTAACCTTTAATTTAAAAAATATGTCATTCAGTTTGGATGGGTATTTTGGCCTCAAATCCAAAATTAAGTTGTGTATGAAACAGGCAGCGCAACCGTTCCTCTTAAAGTGTCTGATAGAATAATAAACTATGGTGAACTTTTTTGTTTATATAGATAACTTAAATTTTTTACATGATAATAATAAAAATTTTATAAAATACATATATTATAAACTATGGTAGTTATTTTGGAATTTCAGGAAGTTTATTATAATAATTCCTTCAAATGATACAACCCCCTTGATTTTAGAAAACACGTTGTATTAAAATTGGGAAAAGTATTTTAAAAAAAATTAAGTACTCAGCCCGCGAAATGTCATCAGATGAGTGGTATATCTATGGTCATCAGTAACCGAACCACTGACAACACTGAATAAAAATGTCGCTCTGCGCGGTCGTCATCTCTGCCTTTTCCCGGCCAGGCGCGTCGCTTGCCAATGTTCCGATATATGCACAAAGCAAAAAAATAACTCCACAGTTGTACAATTTTTTTGAAGCAACCTGAAAAAAAATTGGCCCTTATTTTGAGACAAATGCTACCGGTATATGTGACTGTTTTTCGTCGTGTTATTCTGCGTTCTCAGAATTTGAATTCTTGACATAAACACTTGAAAATAGAATCTGGTTTGTGTATCAGAATTTAGAATGCAAATGAAATGTGAATCTACAAAAAGAGGTCAGAAGGCCTTATATAATATCTTGAATTAGTTCGAACGCAATTCTTTGACATGGATAGTGAAGATGATTCGGGAAGTGATGATTCCATTTCTTCATCAAATAGTTCTGGAGACTCCTCCTCGCAGGACGAAGAGAGATTGGAGCCGGCCCGAATCCTAGGCACGACATTTGAGCTGCCCCAGGATTTGTGTGAGAATCCTGACATTTTTAAGGAGTTCTTATCACTGAAGGCTTGGGAATCTTTGAGTGACACTGATGTTCGTCACTTGAAAAAGTTCCTCCCGACATTTGCGGCGAATGATGAAGAGGAAAAAGAGAAAACTATTCAGAAATTGTTTGCGAGGGAGATATTTCAGTTCACATCTCCCCTGGTAGAATTTCACCGAAAGCTCAGAGATGGGGCCTTCAGACCTGATATTGCACGGATGCAAAGTGTGTTACAACAGGCCAAAAAGCAGCACACAAAGCATCAAGTGAGATTTTTATTTAATTTTCATAATTTATAATCACTAGGTTTTCTATCAAGTCGCAGACCAACAATGTGTAAATAATCAGTGCAGTGACTGACTGGATACCACAACCAGTTTGCTCAACTAACTTAACCCTTATCGGTCGCTAGCTTTATAGACGTAATTCTCGGACAGGTTGTAGCTAATTTCGATAAATGTTCGATTTTCGGTATTAAACGAATAAGATTATTGTTAGAAATTATTTATTTTTTGAAGGAATATTACAAATATAAGTTTCAAAATATTATTTATAAGTTATGGTATTTTTTTAAACAATCTCCAACGTGACGGAATGGTTTCCTGTTGCAGGTTTCACAGAAGTATACTGTTGTTTTTCTTTCTCCAGGCAACTTACGATCGGGAACTTGGGATGTGATAAGATGTCACTGCTAGTCTCATCACTACACTCAAAATCACTCTGAGAACAGTTTTCAAAATATTCACTGCTACTACCATCACTATCGAAATTTTCTTTATATATTTTTCGGCTCAAAATATTAAAAATTAAGTACAAAAAGCAGGAAAATATCACTGGAGATGTTAATTGATTCGTTGCTGATGCTCTTATAACAAGGCATCGAGCCCGCATCACCTCCCACGTGACGTACGACCGTAGCGACAAAGTGCTGTTGTGACTTACAACCGATATGAGTTAAATTAAAAATTACCAATGTTGTATTTTCTACGGTTGTAGGGTGGAAGACATAGGAACATAAGTTTTACACTTGCATTGTCAAATTACAGGTAACAAAACATACAAGATACATATGCCCTGCCCTGAGTCATAGATCCGAGATATAGTATCGCACTCTTTCATTAAGATTTTTTTGAACCCTATAGCTGTCTTATTTTAATCTGTTATTTCTGCATAAATGTATCTCATTCACACTGTTGCGAATTTATTGTTCAACCAAAAACTATGTAGTATCAGTATTTACTACGGATAGAGTGGAGTGAGGCACCGTGCGCATTGAATCGTGTTGGTTGAGTGTCGGGAAGACATTCGATTGCCGCCCGGTGCGGCGCTAGGCACAGAGCACATACAAAATTAAATAATAAATAAATATTAAAATCCACCTTCTGCATTATAATAGAATATGGATTTTTCATTCAATTTATAAGTGATAGGTCATCTCTGGGCGCGTAAGCGCTAAACTGAGCTCTATAATTAGACACCATCAATCTGCCGCCTGGAGTGAACTGCCTAGATACATATGAAACATTTTGGTCAGAATTGAACCTATACTGCCTGCTACATCTCAAATGTGCCAACTCATACGCAACAGATGTCATCGATAATACAAGTCAAATATATTTTTTAATTGATTGTAGTGTTTAATCTACATGTTGGGTCATTTAATGGTTTTATCAAAGAAATAGGTAAATAAAATAACCCTTTTTATTCTGGTACAGATATATTATATCTGTATGCCAGGAGTCATTATTGCGAGCCATGCAAAAACTATTAATTCTTTTTGTGTTTTATTCGTAGAACTACATTTTAATTTATTTTTTTACTTTAATGTAAGTCAAATTTAATAATGTTATTATTAAGGGCGAGAGGGACGTCGGAGAGTTATTATTTATTAATTCAAAATAGTGATAGTATTATTACGCCATACGATAAACATAATGTTTTTAAATAGAAATTTTTTTATTAAATATTTTATAAATTTACATAGGCTTAATATTTATCAAAATCTAATCAGGAATATTACTTTTTCTGACTGTCCCATTGTATGTTTTACAAAATATTTGAATATGATTTTTACAGTGGAGAAAAGTATTTTTAATCCTTTATCGTTGCGTTTTTGTAAATGAACATAACTAAAAATTTGTAATCCGCATTACAAAAAAAAAAAAAAAACATTAAAGTTACGCAGTGTTCATAAAAAAATTTAACCACACAGATCTTTTTTTTTAATTTATCTTATCGACAAGTTACAGAAAAACCTTCACATCATTTTTTAAGGATATTCAACTTTTTAAATGTTTTTGTAAAACATGCGTAGAACGGTCAGAAATGTGTAATATTTCTGATTATATCTTGATAAATGCTAAGCCCATGCAAATTAAAAAAAAAACTAATAAATGTTTTTCTCTTTAAAGACACCATGTTTATCGTATTGCACAATAATATTATCATTATTTTGAATTAATAAATAATAACTATCCGACGTCCCTCTTCCCGTTGAGTTTTGAAAGTATTTTAGTTTTTATTATTGTGACAGCTGTTTCGGCGTTCAAGGCCATTTTAAAACTGTGATTAATCCACATTGCGACGACTTATTTATATGGTTTTGTTTACTCCCACCCAGTTCTAATTTGGACGGATGTTTAAAATAATTATTTAAAATCAGTTATTCGATTTAGTTAGAAAATAATTTAAATTCTCCATTCTGTGAGGTTTTTACATTTATAATGTGTTTTCCCCATATTTAAAGTTTATTATTTTTGGGTTCGCTGCTTTGATGTGCCACAGATTAGCCGGGACGAGTCAGCGCTACCGGAGATCGGAAAACACTCTTGTCCAGGCTGTCGCCCAGTGGCAGGGCGCACCCCTACATCTTAGATTGAGAATTTCCCTCAGGCCACTGTAGCATAAGTGCTAAATATGTTATTTTAATTCTATTTTATTTTTTTATATGGCAGACAGAGTATTACACTCACCGCTTTGTTCCGCTGAAATAAAGACATTATTATTATTAAATGACAATGTTTTCTTGCGGTGTTAAAGTTAAGGTGTTAAGAATGGCTCGTAATGTTACAGTGGTTATTCAATCTAAACATGGATAATTGTATGCAGGAATTGAAAGAGGTGGGCTTGGGCGTGAAAATGAGTAGTCTGCAAGTATGTTGCCTGTTGTATGCTGATGATGCGGTGCTGATTGCTAACAGTATGGAAGATCTACAGTCCCTCGTATCTAGGATGAACGAAGTATGTATGAAGAATGAGCTAATGATGAATGTAAATAAGTCCAAAGTCATGATGTTTGAAAGAGAGAGTACGAAAACAGTGTGCAATATAGTTGTGAATGATGAATACTTGGAGCAGGTCGATTAGTTTGTGTATTTGGGAAGTATGTATAGTATATGTATGTATAGTATACGAGAGGTGGAAAGACTGATAGGGAAATTGATAGAAGGGTGAATGCAGGAAACTCCATTAACGGAGGACTGAACGCGGTTGGCGCAAACAAAAAGTTGTCCAAAGAAGCGAAACTAGCAGTCCACAATGGAGTACTGATACCAAACCCTGATGTATGGCAGTGAGGCATGGAACTGGCAGAGGAAGGATGAAATTAGACTGAATGCTGTAGAAATGAGATCTCTGAGACGAATGTGTAGTAAAACCATGTATGATCGTGTGAAAAATGTTGAGATTCATAAAGAATGCAAGGCTGATGTATGCATAGTGAGCAAGATTAAGAAAGGGACGCTTAGATGGTTTGGGCATGTAGAGCGAATGAACGAAGAGAGGAGTGTAAGGAGAATATATGACGCAAATGTGAATGGAAGAAGAAGCCGGGGACACCCGAGGAAGACATGGCACGTCAAGTGAATCAAATACTCGAGTCGGGCCATGTCAGAAGTCGGAATAACAGAGGAGAATGTATGAGGCGTTGTATGAATGTGAATGAAGCAAGAAGAGCCAAGATCGAGTTGTTTGGTGGTCCGTCCTCTCTGCCTACCCCTGCGGAAAAACGGCGTGATGGTTAGGTAGTTAAGTTTTCGTAATTGATTTATTTAAATGTGTTACATTGTTTTGGAAGTGTGAACATATTGAGAAGTGGTGAATAAAGATAAATGTAGAACACATTATAAATGTAAAAACCTCACAGAATAGAGAATTTTAATTATTTTCTAACTACATCGGTTTTACTGAAAAATAAATAATTATTTTAAACACCCATCCAAATTAGAATTGCGTAAATAAAATCATGTAAATAAGTCGTCGAAATGTGGATTAACAGCAGTTTAAAAGTGGCCTTGAACGCCGAAACAGCTGTCACAATAATAAAAACTAAAATACTTGCAGAACTTAATAATGACATTAAATTTGATCATACAAAAACTCACAAAGTGAGCGACACTCAATCACAGAAAGTAAAGGACAAAGGCACTTTAATGTGTTACATTATTATTACCACACTCTACCATCAATCAAGTATAACATCAATACACCTTACTGATTACTTGGAAGAATTAATTCCGTGGTAAATTGGGAATCAGATGGGCTGTGTCACGAGATTGAATTTATTCATTTAATTCATTCACTCAATTTCGGCCATGTCTATTACTTAGTATCTAGTCGTATTTTTTGTGTTCTTTTCTATATTATTTATTCCATAAAAGTTTAAAAAGTTATTTAAGCTCCCGTGAAAACTTGAGATTTTAAAGATTTACATTTTTGCAATGGATATGACAATAAAACACATAGGGGTTATTTTTTAATGCTCTCTTTAAAAATCTCGCAAAAGAGTTTCACTGTAATATCGTGAGCCATCTTAATAATATTTAGTGGGCATTAACTTTCAGTGGCGCCAGGAGTGGTACCGAACCATGCAGGAGGTGTTGGTTTCTCGGGAGAGACTACTCACGGTGGCCGGGGGCCTGCCCCCCGGGGTCTCCCCGCGTGTCGTGGCGCCCCCTCCCTCCATGCACACCCCCGCAGCCCCCACGATACATGTCCGGACCAAGCGGAGGTACTTTCAGGAGCTGGCCAATATCAGGAGTGAAGTGTGCGGGGAAGGGGGGGCAGTGTCGGAGGATGAGAACTTCCCCGAGGGGCCCCCGGCGCCCCCGCCCAAACATCACCGCAGGAACTTCAACCATCTTCAGGTAAAGCTTTTTTCTCTTTTTTTTTCTTTTTTCCCTCCCATAGTTAACATAAAATAAAACATGAATTATATACATTTTTTTACATGCATGATCGTTTAAATTATAATAGTTAGAAATGGGAACCCACATAGGCACTGCCTGTGTGTGGGTAATATGAGTAATTTAATTAAATAAGAGTACTAGAATATTCACTATATATTTAATGGAAATTTTAGAATTATAATATAAGTAAGCAGAATTTTTTTGTTTATATAATTAGTAAATGCTAAAGTTATAGTTAAAGTAAGCAGAAAGAAATAACAAGGATTTTATACAAGTAATGTTTCAACATCTAGATCATTCAGCCATAATTTTACTTCTTTTACGTAGAAAGATAATTTATTTGTCCTTTGAATTTCTTTTGGTTGAATGTATAAGGACCGATAAAAGAGCTACGTGTTTGCATTACTTTAGTGTATGATTGATTAGAATAAAACATGCTATTAGCCCTTTTACTAATAAACTTAGTGTTATTATAATATAATATATTCGAGAAAACTCATAGTAAAGGTACTAAATTACCACTCTCATCTATTTGAGGCATCCAGTGGGAGTACCTCAGGAGTCTCACCTGGGACCAATACTTTTTATGCTCCTTATTAATGATATTGTTGATATTTTTGATGATGATCGCTTTTCGCTGATCTTTGCTCCAATTAGCCACAATCATAGGGTGACCATATTTTTGTTAACAAGAAATATTTAGTAAATAATAATAAGTAAATAATAATCATTAAATAGTAATAAGTAATTAATAATACACAAATAAAAATAAGTAAATTATAATAAATAAATAATAAAAATATGTAAATATTAATAGGTAAATAGTAATAAGTAAGTATTAATAAGTAAATAATAATGATAATATTGAGCAATACATAAGGTTTCAACACTGATTACAACACAAGTTTTGGGCATATTGCCTGCTTTATGTACTAAAATAAAATAAAAATAAGTGGTAACACAGATAAAGCGAAATCACCACTCTCAGCTAATATAGGCTTTTGACCATTTAAAAAAAAAATTTGCAAATAAATCTGTACGACTGTTATGTCCTACAAAATATCTTGTAAAGTTATATGAATGGTGTGAATATAATGAACTGTATTTAAACATTTTGCAGAAATAACAGTAACATATTATTTCAACATTCTAGGCAATACCCTTGAAAATTCTTTGAAAAATATCCCAAAATAGAGATCTAGGTGTAATTTTTCATAATTCATAAGTTTTACTTTGTTCCCTACGTTGATTAAATCACAAGTAAAGCTATGAAGATGCTGGGTTTTGTATTAAGAACTACTCGTGAATTCAAATCAATATTTCTATTAAAAATTTTCTTTACCGCACTGGTCAGAAGTAACATAGAATTTAATTCTACTCTTTGGAGTCCAGATTATAAAATCCATATCGATAAAATTGAGGAACACAACATAAATTTTTGAAATTCATCAACCATATTAGGTATACCCTCAGAACAGATTAACTATGATTCTCTTTTAAATTTCCTTGTACTGAAAAAAATTGTCCAATAAAAGTTATTATAGTGACTTACTCTGTTTGCATAAAATAATACATGTACAATTTGAAACTCCGGACTAGTGATGAATGTAGTAAGTTCACGTGCGAAGCGCTTCGTACAGATCATTTGCCCCTCCATGCGTCACAGGTCATCCCTATTATCTCCTCTTCGCCCACTACTTTCAGCCTCACATTATACCCCAATTGGGGATGTCATAGTCTCACTGGCTCCAGACGGTTGGGGGCAGTTGGTACTCTTGTACGGTATTCACATATAAAATTATATACTCTAAAAATACTGTACCCAAAAATGTTATTAATCTGGTTTAAAAAGTTGCACTAAAACTATCACTTAAATGATATTATAACAAATTAACCACAAAATAAAATTGTTTCATTAAAAAACGACTTTCTATGTGTCGAACAAATAAAGGAATGCAATAATATTGAATATGATAATAATTCTTCCTTTTGTTATATTTGCGCGCCAAAAGCGTGTCGGCTGTCAGGATAAGTCGCCAATCATCGCTCTCGCTCCCGCCTCGTAACTCAAGAAGCTTGAATGTGAGTTGTTAGTTGCGAGTGAAACGCTGCCTCGCGGCTCGAGATGGGTGGGCGTCATATGAACGAGTCCGAAACTATCTTGAATCATGTGTGAAAGCTTGAAAATAATGAACGATTTACCTTTGCTACTCCGGATCTGTCATATCGGTAACGATAATGTTCAGAGTACCTAGTATAAATACAAAAGTGTAGCTCCATTTCATGAAGAAGTATTTCGTACTAACTTTGCCGCTAACTCGCCCATACAGAGACTTCATAGCCTCGGTAATAAATATTAGCCGGCGGATATTTTAAAATCTGGATGACTGAAATACAAACTCTCACTACAATCCTAAGATGTCTATTATTTTAGTATTTTTTTTATTTTATTAAAAAACCTTTGTAACTTTTTTCCACTTATTTATTTTCGACCGGACCGGTTTCACCCTATCACGGGCATCGTCAGACCGGCACAATGAATACTAAATTTATGGTGAATATAATATCGATGTCGGAGGTGAGTTCCCCTGCTTTCTAATAATGTTTATACTATATATATATATATACCATAGATTTAGTATTCATTGTGGAAATCTGACGAATCCCCCTGATATGGTGAAACCGGTCCGGTCGAAAATAAATAAGTGGAAAAAAGTTACAAAGGTTTTTTGATCAAAAAATTTTTTTTAATATGGAATTCCACCATGAATTGACAATTTTCTAAATTAGAGATATTATTTTAGTATTAAACGAGTATTCCTATTGTATTTCATTTTATTCTTTCTCATTGTACTTGCAATTGCAGTTGTTGACTTTAGCTATACTTGTATATTCATATACAAGTATAGCTAAGTATAAGTATAAGAGGTGTGTTCAAAAGAAAAGGTGAATTTCGAATTTTTTCAAAAAGTATTTATTTATTCATCAATATCCATTTTCTCCCCTTCAAAGTAATCCCCCTCAGATATAATGCACTTATGCCAGTGCTTCTTACAATCCTCGAAGCACTTCTGGAATGCACTTTTCGGTATGGCCATCAGCTCGTTCTTCGATTCTGACTTTATCTCATCAATTGTGGCAAAACGCTATAACCATATACCCTATAACCATATACCCACGTTTCATCACCAGTTATGACCCTTTTGAGCAAATCTGGATCGTCGTTGACGTTAATCAACAATTCCTGAGCGACACTAATGCGACTTTGCTTTTACTCAAAATTTAGCAATTTCGGAACAAACTTCGCTGCCACACGTTTCATGCCCAAAACATCTGAGAAAATTGCATGGCATGAGCCAATTGATATGTCAACATCCTCTGCAACTTCCCTAATAGTGATTTGACGATTTTCCAAAATCATTTTCTTCACTGTTTCGATGTTTTCTTTTTTAACGCAAAATTTAATACATATTCTTTGATCCATTTTTTTTTAAAGTAAAAAATTGAAGAACACACAAAAATGTTACTAACCTTTCCAGTTGTCAAAAACAAACCACTAATCCAAAATGGCTGATAATGCTAACTATGATAAACATATGTGTACCAACATAAAAAAAAAAAATCGTTAATCGAATGTACACAGCCTGCGAAAATTCAAAATTCACCTTTTCTTTTGAACACACCTCGTATATGTACCTATTTTATAATTGCATCTACCTACATTTTGTACTTGCTTTATAACTTAAGTTTATTATTATTTTTCTTATGTAAAACAGATATTCTCCAATGTATACTTCATATTTATGGTTTATTGTATCACCTTCATGTAAAAGCCATTTTTTGGGCGTATAAAAATAAATAAATATTTGAAATATAATGCATTATCTTATTAATGTGTAACAGAAATATTGAATGTTTATTTAGGGTGCGGATACTAATGGAATAGTTTCAACAATGGGCCCCTCCAGCTCTAGAGTGGGGGGCCCCAATCTCTCCGAGGAATGGAGGAGGCGAGCCCTGGCATCCCATCGCAGAAGGAAACAGCAACAACCCGTAAGTCCCCACATATTATTCTGATTCATTACCCAGTGAACAAGTGGGGTATGAGGTGGCTGTTAACTTGATGCTAGAGAATAGTCTAGTGCGCTGATCACTGAAGGGAGAATTAATAGACTTGCCTTAATGTACCATTTCGACGGCTGGAGACAAAGGTCGTGTGACACCTATTTGGCGCCAGCCTAGTTTACTGCCTTCCACGTTTGCTTCGCATGATTTTGACTGCGGTAACCAAATTATAAAACATTTATGAAAGAGTCAAACTAAATACTAACAAAATATTCGGTTTTTGTAAACAAGCTGAACTTTTTTTTTTTTTTTTACTCATTTGTTGTTCTACCTTAATTGGCGGCACGCCTAGCTCGTCCCTCGCCCCCCTTATTTTGTTTTCTGCCATCTCTAAGTGGTATTTGCTCTGCGGCACTGATAGATCGCCTAACAACAATATTATTATTGTAAATAAGATTTTAATGTCATACAATATTCTTTGTTATATTGGTACGGAGATGTGCTGCATGACTCCCGTAGACAATAATTAATTGCGCTATCTTCCATGTTTACCTTGTTCCTTTGACGGTAGACCTTAAATAAAGTTCAGCTGGGTTGTGTATTCGGCCATGTCTCTCGGATCCTCCACATTGCTCCCTAAGGTATCTGAAGAAGTAGTTCTAGCCTATTCAAGGTATTTCCATCTGTATTGAGTAGTGAAAGTGAATGCATTTTTGTTCAGGATTTGGCAGAATTCGTCACAACCGGCATCACTTTAGGATCAATCAGAGCTCGTTGCGGCTCTTCCGCCTTGTCCAACCACACAGAGCAGCAGCAGCCCAACAGCTCAGGCCATGCCACCAACCATACCAACCACATGGTTGTGCGTGCTCCGCGTAGGCCCCCGCGCCGCCCCCCGCCTCCGCCGCGCCGCCCCCCCACCCCTCCCACTCCCCCAACACCCGCCACAGATTCTAACTCGGACGTTGATGTGGCACCGCACCACATTATGGGGCATATGGAGGGTCACATCAAACTGGAAGGGCACATCAAGCTGGAAGGGGCCACCTCGCCGCAGGGCCCCACACCCGTGGCGGTAAGCCCAGTCATGGTGAAGGTGGAGAATCCACCTGTCCAAGACATCGGTGAGTCAGATTTGCATTCAATTTGAATATTATTATTTTGTTTGGGATCCTAATAATAATAATATTTGGGTGATTTTTAGTGCCGTTTTTGTGAGAAATCACTTCAAAGGCGCTGAATCACCTCAAGGGTACTGGTGTCACGAAATTGCAATTCCGCTGTAATGGCTGTACACGGGCGAAGTCGGGTATAAACCCTTTACAATAATATTAACTCTAAGGACCAGTTTCAAAATTATGTCAGTAGTATCGATGACAGAACAAATTCGGCATTCGCTTAACCCGATGGATAGTATTCCTCAATATATATAACTCAGGCCTATGGAATATAAGATACTGGTGGGCTCAAATTGGAATAAAGGTAATCAAGGAATAGAAAACTTCACCGCAATGGCAGCTCCATCACTGAGTAGGATCTCGATAGAGGAATTATGCAATCCGTTTCTTGTGCGCTGGGTTTTCAGCACTTACTGTGATGAAATCTATGTAGTGCTTGATTTAAAAATTGACACAGGGAGCCTTTGGAATATCTGGATTCAGCAAAGGTGCAGTGAATCAAAAAAGTTTGGGAACCACTGTATATATTAAGTGTTACAATCCTTTTTGAAAAAAATAAATAATAAAAAGAATGTATCTTGCAAGTGGCCCGTTGTTGATTTATAAAAAAAACTTGCTTTAAAATGTCAAAATTATATAGAAACTAATAAAAAAAAAACTATTTATTATGATTCCTGAGCCGTTTAAAAATCAATGTTAGAAGAATAACCTTTGAACTGAGTTGTGTTGTTTGTTTGGCAGTGGTCAAAGAAGAGGCCGGCATTGAGCTGGTGCAGGAGACCCACGCCTGCTTCTTCTCGGTGCTGCGAGACCTGGTCTGCGGGACCCAGCGCCACTGCCTACCCCTGCCCACACTCACCTCGGGGCTGCGCCACTGGAGGCAGAACCCCATCGCGCCGCTCAACCACTGGTATTCTGGTAACAAACAAACATACTTGCCTCTTGTTATTTGGACTATTGGAATGGATGATCTTTGTATGACTGTATTAAAAATGTACAGTTCCAAAAATAATGTAAGCATAATGGATAAGATTAAGGAAGGGACACTTGGATGGTTTGGGCATTTAGAGCGGAAAAAAGAAGAAAGGTATTTAGAGATAATATACTTATGATGCGGAAGTTAATGGTAGAAGTCTGGTATAAATTGTTACCACGACGTAAGTCACCTGGGGACTCCTGGCCTAATTGTATAAATTGATTTCAGCTGTGGAGGATTGGGTGAAAGCGCTGCCATCGGCCGTGGCCTTTCTGGCGGGGGAGAGCCCTTCCCTGCCGGATGAGTTTGTGCCCTACCTGCAGTACAAGGCGGGTGCGCAGGTGTACCAGTGGATCGGGGCAGGGCGCGACTCGGACGCTCACCTGGCGCAGCTGTGTACGCAGTGGCTGGTGCACCGCCAGGCGCCCCCTTGCACGCCCGCCCCTCCGCCACCCACCTCCTCGCACCAGGACCCACCCTCCTCGCCCCCCAACGCCAGGTATGCAGCGCAGGCACACAAACTTATCTCGTCTCATCTTATTCCCCTTGTCCTATTCGGGTCGGGGATCCCTCGCCTTCAGCGCCCTCCGTCCATAGCAGGCCCAGCCTCTCCTCACACATCTTTTAGAGTTACTTCTCTCCTAACTATTATCTGGGGCGGCCCACTGGACATCTCTCTGAAATTGCACTCAGTGTTTTAAGAGGAAGTCGGTATTATGGAATTCTTAGTATTTTTTTCCAACCTCATTTGTGACTTTTCTATGAAGAGTAGCAGGGGTTCGATGTGAACCACATCTTAGATCTTCGAACTTTTCATTCGTTTCCATTTAGTAACTCCTTCCTTTCCTCTCAAATATCTCATTTGGGCAGATTGGAAATGCAGGCAAACATAAAAGAAAAATATATTATGTGTCCTCGTGCCTTCAACTTGATATATGGTGATATAATGATGTGAAAGGATCCTTTTGTGATATGTATTGATTGACTGGCTTTAAGATGGACCCACAGGTGGCATGTGTCTCCGGCCGAACTTGAGAGCTTCCGCTTGCAGGAGCGAGCGAGGTTCCAGCGGCCCCATCGCGCCTTCACCTACCGGCTGCCAAGAGGAATCGCCGTTGTGGGTCCCCTCAAGGTAACTCCTCTCCTGATACAAATCAGTTAATAGTTTAATGGATTCTGACTTAACAAAGCCGATAACGTTCCGAGTGCCAAATTGTAGCACAAGACTTCCAGAGTTGTTTTATATTGTTGTTGTTGAAGGGTATTTTTATCCACACGGCCGACTGGTGCTTATCGGCGGAACGGGTAAAATTACCCTTTACGCCGGCTCCACTTTAAAGGCGAGAAAGGTAAAGTTACTCGATTATTTCGCGTGACTATTTAATCTAAACGCTTGAAGACTTTCCAGACTACACACACATATACAAAAAAATAAGATAAGCCATCATTTCTTTTACGTACACACATACTCTTGCCCAGCTCAATCGTGTATTAATTAATTTGTGCGGAGTCAATTATTCAGTGAATCATATCTGCCTTCTTTCCACATTTGATTATTCTTTGATGGGTGAGTAGAATGGCAATTTTATCATGTTAAATTTCATAGATTTTTTGTTTGTGGTACTGGGAATAGGAGTACCTATTATATTTTTATGACGTGTTATTTGGACCTTTACTCTTATGAGATAATCACGAGGATGTTATTACAATAATCATTTCCTGAATGAGAGATAACACAAAAATTCCCTAGCAATTGGATATATTCCTGGCACTCATATATGGTAAGTGCGTATACGAAATTTCATAAAAAAAATAGTAGATGGTTTAGAAGATTTTTGTAAAATTATTTTTTTATTGTATTTTCGGCTGGTTTTTGCCCATTGCACTCATCTGTAACTGTGTGTTAATTAGTCGAAAATAAACTATTTCAGTCATTCCCCAGTCCAAAGGTTACTAGACTCAGAAATGAATTCAGTTCTGTTGATATTTTTATTTACACATTCCGTATTATATATAAATTGGAAATTTCTAACATTTTGTATCACAAATAAATATGAACCATTATGTCGTGTTGTGTTTCTATATATCATCGCAGGAAAGCAATACTGCTGTAACTGCCACTATCCACGAAAATGCTCCGTATACACCATTCCACAGGGCTTTTGTTTTTGGGTCGATCTATCTGGGTACTGTCACTACAATGAAAAATAAGACCTGTACACCATTGGATAATGTCTTTGTTTTGTCAATATTACGTTTTTTTATTGATTTAATAAACCTCAAAAGCCTGCATTTTATACTGCCTTGGCTGTTACAGCAATATTCCTTTCCTGCGACAGTATGTACATATACAGTGAAACCCGTATTTTACGTCCCCGGATTTAACGTTTTCCCGCCAATTACGTGTTATTATTTCAGTCCCGATGTATTTTAGTATATTTATTACCCAATTTTTACGTTTTCTTCCCGCAATTTACGTCGAAAATATTCAAAATGTGTGATTTACGCGCGCTTGACAATGAGTCGGCGCAGAAGACACATGTTTATCTGTCGTGCCGTGATTGGACGCGCACATGACAATGCGCCGGCGCAGTTGTCACATTTTTATCTGCCGTGCCGTGATTGGCCGACAGTTTTCATTTTTAGCGATTTGTAAAATGTTATAACATCTGATCTGTCCAGTTGGATTTTCCGATTTTCCTATTCAGTTTTCAACTCGATTTGTGACGCGTCTTTCTGTTTGAAGTTATTTGCGATCATCATTTACACACAGTATTTACGTTTTTTTATTTGATTTATTCGTTTATTACAATATTTTCTTCCTTTTTGCAATGTCTCAACAAAGAAAAGCTTTGTCAGTGCGAGAGAAAAGGAACATTCTCGAAAAAGTGGATAAACACGTCGGTTCTCGAGTTTCGCTGGCGCGCGATTTGGGAATGCCTATCACTACGTTGGCTATAATAATAAAAAATCGGGAATCAATCAAAAAAAGTGCCATTCAATGTGGTCTCATGGCGAAAAAACGAAAATATATAACAACATCGAAATATGAAAAACTGGAAGAGATTTTAAAAGAGTGGTTCGTCAGTGCGCGGGAAAGCAACGTTCCCGTCGGCGGTCCAATCATTCATGAAAAGGCGCTACACATCGCCAATGGACTGAATATTATAGGGTTTACTGCATCAAATGGATGGATAGATCGGTTTAAAAAGAGGCATAATGTGGTCTACAGATCAGTTTGCGGGGAATCACAAAGTGTTGATTTGGATATTTCTGAAGATTGGAAGCAGATGTTCGTACATTGATTGCCGACTATGCTCCCAGAGATATTTTCAATGCGGATGAGACTGGGCTGTTCTTTAGCGTACTACCGTGTAAGACATTCTGCTTTAAGGGGGAGGCCTGTCTCGGGGGAAAGTTAAGTAAGGTGAGGCTCACTGTTCTTTTGATTACCAATTCAGATGGCAGTGAGAAGCTTCCGCCATTAGTAATTGGGAAGTCTGAAAAACCCCGCTGCTTTAAAAATGTGAGGTCATTGCCAACAAAATGTGCAGCTAACAAAAAGGCATGGATGACTTCAACCCTATTCGAAAAGCAGCTTAGTGCATTAAATGCTTCGATGGGAGTAAAGAATCGAAAAATATTGTTATTCCTTGATAGGTGCCCTGCTCACCCCACCAACCTGACACTGAGGAACGTTAAGCATTTTTTCCACCTAACTGTACGAGTGAACTGCAACCCCTGGATTTAGGGGTAATCGGTGCATTTAAGCACCACTACCTAAGAAACTTGATAAATAAGTTATTGTCTGAATTGGAACGAGGTGCGGATCCCCAAAAATTTAAGGTCTCTATTTTAGATGCAATGCATTACATTGTTAAGGGATGGGGTGAAATCACAAAGATAACTATAAAAAATTGTTTCTGGAAAGCTGGCATCAACAAGGATCAGGAGGTAGCTGTGGAAGGAAATACAGAGTACAATATTATCGACAGGTGGGAAAGGATTTCAGATCAACCCTTGGAGGACTATATAAACCTTGACTCCAACGTGATGACATCAGACTTGGTGGAAGTTGATGATATTGTGGATCATATTATAGTACCAGTACCTGAAGAAGTGTCATCTGATGAAGAAGAGATAGTGATCACAACAAAAGAAGAAGCAACCAAGTACATTGAGGGTCTTAAAACCTATTTTTCGAGCATTGGTGGCGTTCAAAATGAAACTTTTAAATTTATATATACAATTGAAAAAGAATTAGAAAAAAAAAAATTAATCAAACTAATCTACATGATTTTTGTAATAATACATATATGAAATATTTTTTCAATACAAAAAAATTCAACAAATATGATTTTTTAATAAGAAAAATTAAATGTTTTTTTTCAATACTCAACTAATCTACCTACATTTTATAAAAATAAAATATGTATCGTTTTTTCAACCAAAAAAATTAACAAAGATTATTTTATTTTTAAAAGTTGTTTTTTTCATTTCCCCCGATTTACATTTTCCCTCCATTTAAGTTTTTTTTTCAGTCCCTTGAAAAACGTAAAATAGGGGTTTTACTGTATTTTTTATTTCTTTTCATCTTCCTTTTACAAAGTACTTACGTAATGACTAATACTCTCTAACTCTCTTTTAATGTTGATTTTTGCTATTCACTGTATCTATACTTTTTCTCTTTTCTTTACTTTTCTTTTGACACTATTTCTGGGACATACATCAGTGACATCAACTAAATCATCAAAAACGCCATAACTGACATGTTTCTACCAATCTCAATTATTTCAATCATTGTGAACATACGTCAATGATACACATTGAGAAAAAACATACAAATAGAGAAGCTATTTTAATAAACCATCATTGTGAAAAAATTATTCTGTACAACACTAATATAATTCAATTTATTTTTTATAACTTATTGAAGTTTGTAAACCTCATTGTAATATTTAATCATTGAAGAAGATAATATTAACACATCCCAAAATGAACCACGAACCTTATGATGATTGCAAAGTTTCATCCCGAACTTCGCAATCATCATAAGGATAGCAGCCAATAATATGGGATTTATAAAAATGGAGGATAATATTAACAAGTCTTAAACTTGAAGTATGATATCAGTCTAAATGGCGTAAATTGAACTGGTCTCATTAGCTTAGTTAGTTAAGCGGTTACCCCGGATATGTAGAGGTCCTGGGTTCGAGTCCCAGATGCGATTGAAATCTTTTTAATTTCTGTTGTTTTTTCGGTTTCGTGGTTCATTTTGGGATGTCTTAATATTATCTTCTTCAATGATTAAACTAATATAATTATTTATCTAAAAGCCCCAAGGGCATAAATAAATAAATATACATCAGTGGAGAATATGCAAAAAAGGAATGTTTGTTTGTCTTTCCAGGGAGTTTACGCGAGCGAGGAGAGCGATGGGAAGAGGGGTGCCCGGGGGCACAGCCTGCTGGCAGCGGGGCGGCCGCGCCACGTCACTCTGCTGGCGCTGGTCCGGGACGCCGTGGCGTGTCTGCCCAGCGGGGAGGGCACCCGCGCCCACATCACAGCACTGCTCAGGTAATTTATATAGTTTATGCAAGCGTTGAGAAGAGGGGTGCCCGAGGGCACGGCCTGCAGGCGGCGAGGTGCCGCGCCATGTTACTGCTGACACTTGTCCGCAACGTTGTGGCGTGTCTGCCAAGCAGGGAGACGCGCTAATTTTGACCGGTTTTGAGCATTAAATCTATTTAATAATCGTATTAAAATAGTTATCACCTATCTGCTCTCTCCAGCGGCAGGTTTAAGGAATATAATTAAAATCTCCGAATAATAAATAACCAAGCCTGCAGCGGGTACTTTTAAAGCTGGTCAATGTTACTGCCCACTTATTGAAACATTGACCCGTAGCTGGATCCTTCCACGTTTCGTATGTAATACTTAGTATGAATCAACGTTTGACCCAATTTTAAATTGATTTACTATTGTGCACGATTTGCCACTTCTAATTTAGTATTTTATCTAATGAATTTAAGGATATCTACCTTAATAAAAAAATGCAATGCATAGTATTACTTATTCATATTTTCTTGAAAAAAAAAGTACCAATTACATTAAACCAAAAAACTATCATAAATGTAATGTGGGGCATTAAATAATAAATCATTAAAATACATAGTATCCCTCCAACTCGTTTGATAAGAGATAGGATTGCTCAAGAATAGTTGTATCTGCTTTTTCTGGCTGTACAAATCTTTCCCCACTTCTTTTTTATATACAGTAAAACCCCTATTTTACGTTTTTCAAGGGAATGAAAAAAAAACAACTTAAATGGAGGGAAAATGTAAATCGGGGGAAATGAAAAAAACATCTTTTTTTTTAAAATAATCTTTGTTAATTTTTTTGGTTGAAAAAACAATACATATTTTATTTTTATAAAAAAAAAAACATCTAGGTAGATTAGTTGAGTATTGAAAAAAAACATTTAATTTTTTTTTATTAGAAAATCATATTTGTTGAATTTTTTTTGTATTGAAAAAATATTTCATATATGTATTATTAAAAAAATCATGTAGATTAGTTTGATTAATTTTTTTTTCTCTAATTCTTTTTCAATTGTATAAATACATTTAAAAGTTTCATTTTGAACGCCACCAATGTGACAACTGCGCCGGCGCATTGTCATGTGCGCGTCCAATCACGTCACAGATAGCTAAAATTGAAAGTGGGCGGCCAATCACGGCGTTTCGCGCCGTACGGCCGACCAATCACAGCACGACAGATAAACATGTGTCTTCTGCGCCGACTCATTGTCAAGCGCGCGTAAATCACACATTTTAAATATTTTCGACGTAAATTGCGGGAAAAAAACGTAAAAATTGGGTAATAAATGTACTAAAATACATCGGGACTGAAATAATAACACGTAATTGGCGTGAAAACGTTAAATCCGGGGACGTAACATACGGGTTTCACTGTAATTAAAAATTGAAAATAATTTTTTTTTTTTTTTTCAATTTTAGTATGATGGGTCAACATTAGCTTGTCTTACGGTACCTCTACCAATGACTAATCACTCCTACACACTCATCATAATATCTAAATCACTGAGTTCCATGACAAAACAGAACATTGAAGAAAAATTAATAAAAGTGAAGAGAAAAAAAAACAATCCTAACCTATTATTTTACCATATTTTGTTTTGTCACTGTTCCGTTTTATCCAGTTACCAAATCAAAGTACCTAAACCCAAATCAAAAGTGATAACTTGCTTTTCTGATTAATTATTGTTTATCTTTTTAGACGATCCCAGTATCTGGTGCCCGAGGCCCCTGAGCAGGCGCTGCAGGCGGCCGTCAGCGGAGCCCTTGACCGCATGCACTGCGCCCCCGACCCCTGCGTCAGGTACCTGCCGGCGCGCAAGCTGTGGCACTACCTGCACAGAGAGAGGTAACATCAAGTTGTAATGAAGTGCTGTGTCTTGTTACCCCGTGGTGTGTAGTGTAGTGAAGCGTGGAACTAGCAGAAGATGGACTAATGTGTACTGTGTAGAGTAAACCCTATCAAAATGTTTGTTTATAGTTTTAAAGGATAAATAATATGAGAGCTAAAAAATGGTTTATTACAACAAATGCGACAATGTATAAACAAAGAGTGTTTTGACCTTCGAAAACAGTAACATGCTCTGAAATAGTTTCACACTCAACATAGCATAAAACACTCTTCTTCAATTGTCATATTGTAATCTTGAAGATTGCCAGACATCTGGGTCCATAGAAAAAAAAAGTGCCACCCAGTCAGATCATGTCATGAATCGGTACAAGCAAATACTATTAAATGACAATATATCCCAGCTCTTAACATTTGATTGCAACATGCTACACTAGCGCCTTCTAGCGGCCCGACTTGTACGAGTTGGTTTGAACAAAGCTTCGCGTCTAGACAAATATCATAGATGTCAAAATGCTGGCAACATGCTACACTACCGTCTCCAGCGGCCCGGGCTACAGGCTTCCAGACTGTATTGCTGTTGTAATAAATATTTTTTTCTCTTTGAAAAACAATTTCGGTGCGATCATTTAACAGTGAAGCTTTAAATGTTAATACAATCATAATAGCTTATTTAAAAAAAAAAATGTTTACATGAGCAAAAAAGGAGTAAAATTGTATGTAGGTTACCTAATTTTTTTTTTTTGAATTTTCGATTTCTATTATTTATTTAGAATATATTACAGAAAATCTATTAAAATGTATGGAAATACCCAATTTCACCAACTCGCGCCGCCATGTTGTGTGGCATGTTGCCATCTCAATGTATGGTAATTGTCAGGAACTGCAGATATTATTATATTTCTACCGTATTTGGTACAACAGAGTAGTATGCATGAATGCGAAACAATGTATGGTAATTGTCAGGAGCTGCAGATATTATTATACTTATACTGTATTTGGTACAACAGAGTAGTATGCAAGAATGCGAAACAATTCATGGTAATTGTCAGGAACTGCGGATATTATTATATTTCTACCGTATTTGGTACAACAGAGTAGTATGCATGAATGCGAAACAATGTATGGTAATTGTCAGGAGCAGCAGATATTATTATATTTCTACTGTATTTGGTACAACAGAGTAGTATGGATGTTATTATTTAGATATGTTTTGAAAAAATAAGTGTTTGGAAAGAAATTAATTTTTAAAATTAACGTTTCTTTGTTTTAAAATAGTAATAGTTGTCACAAGGCATCACTTTCGCTGTCAAATCAATTATGGCACCCAAACGACAACCAAATATTCACAATTTCATAACTTAATTCCAAAAAAATATATACAGGGTGGCATAAAATTACCGTTATGGTTTGAATGCTTAATAACTTTTTAAATTATTTTTTTTTTATTATTTTCATTTCAGAATTTTGTGAAGAAAGCTTGGGGAATTTGAAATGGAACACTACACAACAGAACAGCGATCAACAATTGTTGAATTTTATTTTGAAAATCAACGGTCAATTGTTTTGACGCAGCGTGCTTATCGTCGTTTTTTTAATGTGCGTACTGGACCTTCAGCACCAACAATAAACCGCCTGGTTGCAAATTTTCGACAACATGGTACAGTAAGACACCTTCCATGTACCGGAAGACCACGTACGGTCCACACGGAAGAAAATATCCAATGTGTTGTGGATAGTATGCAGGACAGTCCAGAAACATCAACAAGAAGACGTTCGGTACAACTGGGGCTATCGCGGAGGTCCGTTCAGAGGATTTTGGCCACATTGCACCTGTTCCCGTATAAGGTTCAGCTTGTGCAAGAATTGAAGCCGATAGACCAACAACAACGGCTTGATTATACCATTTCATTCCAAACCATAACGGTAGTTTTGCGCCACCTGTATAATCCCGAAAAAGGCCGGGTACACATTAGCCATTATTCATATAAAAATGTCAGACAGCGCCCTTGAGGTGATTTTTCACAAAAATGGCGCTATACAAATCATCCAATTATTATTATTGTTATAGCAATGCCTTTTCCCATCATTATATTAGGACCGGCCTAAAAGGGATAACTGCCCTTCTCGTCTTAAGTATGTTAACTGATATTCTGTTAAATCACCATTTCAGAACGGAAGAAGAATTTGAGCGTCTGCATGCCGAGATCCAGGGCCAGGCCAAGGGGGGCAAGGCGGGCGCCACGATGGCGGGGACAGGGGCGGCGGCAGGGATGCCGGGTGGCCCCAGTAAAAGACCGTCCAGCGCCAGGCCAAGAGCAAGATCCTCCAAGAAGGCCGGTAATGATGCCGCCACCAACAACACACCGGGTGAGTCGTATGGCCTAAATCAGAATATTACCTGCATGCCAAAATACTCTAAAATGAGATTTTATGAGACGGGCTAGTCACACCTAGCTTTTTAAAGTTTAAAATGCATAGTTACTGGCTTTCTCTGGGTTACATTTTCATTTTGCTTTTGTGGGTATATCTATTCATATTTTATGAATCCGCAGATGAAGCAAAATAGTATTTTATAAAGTTATTCATTTGCTAGACTCTTCACCATCATCCATTTTGTCATTTGGTTTATCATTTGAATTGAATCATTAAATAGATTCATTGTTGAATTCATTCATTAATTCATTGCTTCATTTAAATCATTTATCTATTCATTTGATTCATTAAACAGTTTCTTTATTTATTCATCAAATCATTTAATTCATTTGATTAATTTATCAGTTCATTCATCAGTTCATTTGTCAATTACTTTATTCATTCATCAATTTCTTTATTCATTAATCAATTCATTTGATTTTTTTATCTCTTCATTTGATTTTTTTATCAGTTCATTTGATTTTTTTATCAGTTCATTTGACTCATTTATCATTTCATTAGTCAATAACTTTATTCATTCATCAATTCATTTCATTCATTCATAATTCTCATCTACGCCGGCAATGAGAGGTCTCAAACAGCACACGATTCAATTGTTTCTGTGAACGATCAATTGGTCGCATCAGTGAGCATCATTGACCGTCTCCGGGGTACTTAATAATGATTACTTAACTGTAACTATTTTATTGCTACGGAGACGGTTTACATAGCTAATTGCGCTTTTTTCCATTTTACCTTATTCCTTTTGCCAGTAACCCGGCCCATTTGATAAAGTTCACCAGGGTTGTCATTGAATATTCGGCTATGTCTCCTGTTTCCACAATCTATCTTCCCATCAAGGCTGGACTGGACATTGGCACCATAGATGAATTAGAGTTTCTTCATCCCCTTCATATTTCCTGCATCTATTAGTGTTTTCCACTCCCAACAGCTGCACGGGGGTGGCAGTGTCCTGTTAGTAGTCCTACCAGTTCGTCTGGGGTTCTATCCGTTTATGAGTACTTTAGATTGTCTCATTCTGGGTGCCCTCTCCCATTCCTCCCAGTGCTGGGATTTAACTCACCTTTCAATATGTAGTTGGGTGTGGCAAGCTGCCACTCCTACGGCCGGCTCGGATCCCTGAAGCGGTGCTTCCGCCCCTTTCATTACTAGTCCATTACCCTGCTCGTTATCTTCAATAGATGGTAATTATATTTCAGCGGTGATAGCGGCGTCGTCTGTCAACAGCAGCATGGAGAGCGACGGGGATGGGGAAGACGCCAACGTGGACGTGGAGGGAACCGAACCCTCGGCACCGGACCTCTTCAGACTCGAGCCTCTTACCAAGCAGGAGGTCACCGTGGCCAAACAAGAGGTCACCATCACCAAGCCGCAACAGCTGCTGCAACAGATGCAGCAAATTCAGCATGCTGACAAACTTCCCTCCAATCCAATGCGTAAATATAATTATCCTGAAATAGTAATACTCTACAACAGACATATGTCAAAGATATGGCTTACGGGGCATCTAGATGGGGCCCTTGACTTCAATATTATTTAATCGGAAAAGTTAAAGATGCTGGTGTGGTGATAAAAATACACAACAATATTTCAATATCACTCGAGATTTACAGATGAGGATTTTTTAAAAATATATCTGAAAATCGGTTTTCACAACCCCCTTTGATACCAAAACTTGTTGGATTACATAATGAGGCTGATATATCAAGTAACCAATACACTGAGTTTTAGTTTACTTACCCCCTACGGAAAATAAAAAACCCCGGATGGTGCAAACCAATATCTAATCTGAGTTTCGTTTTGCACCTCTCCACCCCCATGTATAATGGTTAATATATAAGATCGTCAATAAGAAGTTTTCATTATTTACAAGCTTTCTTTTTTCGGTCCCTTAAAGACTGAAATGAATAAAAAAGCCTAATTTTTCCTACATATAAATAAGATTTTTTTTTTATTCCGGTACTTTGGCTAAGTACAAAACATTGCCACAATTGAGTATATGGAATGGAACCCTTTTTTCTAGTCTCATAAATGCTCTAGATATACAGTAGAACTTCGTTTTTACGTTTTTCAAGGGAAAGATAAGAAAGATAAGATAAGATGTGTAAAGCTGAGGAAATGAACAATGTATGGAAAACTGTAGAACTTTCTTTCTTTGAAAAACCAAGGAAATCATATCTTTTGTCATTATTTTTATTTGAAAAATCTATGACTCTTCTCTTTTCCATACATTCCTGTATCCAATATTTTCCGATTTTACGCACATTTCGACAAATCATCTCATTTTAACACTCGCAAATGAATTTGGTGGAGAAATCATCACAACCTAAAAAACTGTTTTCGTAACCTTAACTGGATATAACTTTTTCTGGTGAATTCAAATTTCCAAGCAACATTATTTTGCTAATTTACGAAAAATTTGGCATATTCCCGCGGAAATCGAAACTTATTACAAAGTCATGAAAATCGTTATTTATTTTTTCTAATTTATGATTTAACTTATATATTCCCGCATAAAATCTGTCCATTCCCGTCTGTCAAATTCCCCCGTAAATTATTGAGATTGCGATGCTCGCCGACATGTCTGTCAAATTCCCCCGTAAATTATTGAGAACGCGATGCTCACCAACATGTCTGTCAAATTCCCCCGTAAATTATTGAGTTCGCGATGCTCACCAACATGTCTGTCGAATTCCCCCGTAAATTATTGAGATCGCGATGCTCATCAACATGTCTGTCAAATTCCCCCATAAATTATTGAGATCGCGATGCTCATCAACATGTCTGTCAAATTCCCCCGTAAATTATTGAGATCGCGATGCTCACCAACATGTCTGTCAAATTCCCCCGTAAATTATTGAGATCGCGATGCTCACTAACATGTCTCTCAAATTCCTGCATAAATTCACACTGCGGCCCTTACTGGCTTGTCAAATATAAATATACCAGAGTGGAAGATACTCTCAGTATCGCCCTGGTAAAAGACCACCATTCAGAATTGAAACGTTGGTTGAAATGGCTTTTAGCCGTGTTTGGTGACCAGATCTGAATAGCCAGGTATTTCCCTACCTTCCTCATCCCTTTCTCCTTCCCCTCCCCAATACCTTCTGCCTCACAACATTCCCCAATTGGGAATGCAATAGTCTCACTGGCTCCAGACAGTTGGGAGCAGTTGGGACTCTTGTGCGGTATTCATATAAAAATAAAAAGATATACGAATTAATAATTCGAAATAATTCAATATTTTTCCACCTTAATCGATATATCTATTAAAACTTGATATTACTCGAATATTACCTACCGTGTAATTTGAAAGTGCGTCCCGTTACCGCCAGTCGACATATTCTGAGATAAGCACCCAGTTAGAAATGTAAATAAATGAGAATTATTAGTTGCAAAAAACATGATTTCACAGGTAAAACAAAACAAGTAACGCTTAAACAAATTATTTAATTATTATAAACGTAAATAAAAGGGATGGCGATTTTAAAAATCGTAAATCATAACATTCAAACATCGACCAAATTGGATTTGTTACCATACTTTTGTTTAAAAACACGCATGTCGAGAAATTCTTCTTAAAATTAACATTTTCAAAAGGTGAATAACTAGGAGCTGATTTCAAATTTATGTAAAGGCAATGGCTTAACCCCGCTAGTGAGTACTCTCTAACTTAACTAATAACTTGACAGCCCGAGGTTGTGCTGACGCTCTCTTCATCTTTCTCACACATTATTGTTCTATATAAACTGAGTGAGTGAGTGAGTGACTTCCCTTGTTTCCGACACAATCGTAATGCGGCCACGGCGGTGGTGACGCGGGCAGCGCTTGCTCGCGGCGACTTATAGTTGTATAATAAAATAATATTTACTTTGCGGAAAAGGGTTCTATCGGGGTAGTCTGATTTTGGTTTTTGGCAATATTATCAAGCAGAGTCAACATGAAACTGACGTAAATCTGGGGGCAGGAATTTTTTGAAATCATAAATTGGGGAAAATATTTATATGACGATGTATGAAAAAAAATGGGGCTGTGAGTTTTTGACATAAAAAGCGGGAAAGCGTGAAATAGGGGTGACGTAAAACCAAAGTTTTACTTTATAAATAATGATTAAATCTTATTTTTGTCATCTTCTTATTTTATCAGTTCCCCAGACATAAAATCATCGACTTTGTTATACGAATTTTTTATGGACGTCGAAACATTGATGACGTAAATTATAATATGCTCAACTGTGCTTTTACATAGAAATGATACATATGTACGGATTCATCTATGCCCGAATAATGTTAACTCTATTCAATTTTTTTTTTTTTATAACTTATCGAAGTTTGTAAACCTCATTATAATATTTAATCATTGAAGAAGATAATATTAACACATCCCAAATGAAAAACGAATCCGAAAAAATAGCAGAAAATAAAAAGATTTCAGTCGCATCTGGGATTCGAACCCAGGATCTCTGCCTATCCGGGGCAACCGCTTAACCAACTTAGCTAATGAGACCAGTTCAATTTACGCCATCTACACCGATGTCATACTTCAAGTTGAAGACTTGTTAATATTATCCTCCATTTGTAATCACATATTATTGACTGCTATCCTTATGATGATTGCAAAGTTCTTCCCGAACACAATTGCAATCGGAATATACCTACTGTGTTAATATTATCTTCTTCAGTGATTAAATAAACTATATTCTTCCCCTTATCCTACTCGGGATGGGAACCCATCGCCTCGCCAAGGCACCTCCAGGCGTCCCCATCCTTCGCTATTTCAGCGGCCTCCGTTCATAGCAGTCCCCAGCCTCTGGTGTTACTTCTTCCAACTGTCTGGTGCGGCCCATTCGACGTCTTCCCTCTGGAATCGCACTCAGAATTTTCAGCAGAATTTGAATAATGCATGAGCCAGCCACCTCGATAAGGAACTCCACTGAAAAATATTATGGCTTAAAAAAAATGTATTTATATAGATCAACAAACGCTGATTCTGAATTATATATAAAATTTATAAAAATTAATAAAACATCTCATCATAATGCCTTGGCAACATTGGCTCGGCGGCTTCTGACGTCATGTAGATGTTCACACGTAAATTTATTCTGTAAATTGTTAATTAATTCCATCTTACCGCTCAGATTCTGGCCATTGTGGCAGTTTTAAGAAAAATTTTACTCTGAAAATTAATTTAATCATGAAAACGAATTTTTTTAAATTTTTTGGGTATTAAGTTAGAAAGTCAACATTGATAATTTTTTTTTTTTTAATGGACTGAAGTTCCTTATTGCGAGTTTTCTATGAAGAGTAACAGGGTCTTCTATTGTTATTCTTCTAATATGTAATATTATTTATTTTTATACGTAAAAGTAAATTATTTGGTTTTTGCACAATAGCATTTTGATGCGAGGAATAAGCTTTGAAAACATAATAATTTTTTAAAAATAATACAAATTCTTTTCTCAGTACATCAACAAAATCAGCAACACCATCAGATGCAACAGCAGTTGCAGCAACAGTTACAGCATCAATGGCATCAGACTCTGGAGCCGGTAACCAAGCAGCCTGCAGAGGCAGCCAAGCGGGAGGAAACCAGGCCCCCGGAGCCGGTGAAGGATCTCAAGCCGATGCACCCACAGCTGGTGGTTTCCACATCCATGCCCACATCTCTGTTACAGACTGACAACAAGGTACAATGCATGCTATCATGTATATAATGAAAACTTTTTAATGAACTACACAAACAGAATTGACATACTTTCAATTATTCTAGGACCATCCTTTTTCACAGTTTTTATTTATTTATTAATTTTTAACGCCCCAATGATCTTTTACATATTTTAACAATTAAATGATTTTGTCTACAGAAAGAATTTTTGTTCGTTTGTTGATAAGCAATTATGGTTCATTTAAACATGTTCTAGCGAATCCCGCTGGGTTTACGCTGGCATTTGACAGTGATGCGCAATAGATTGGCGTTCCACGGGAAGCAATAGAATTGTAATTTTATTTTTATACATATTCGCTGTTTCAATAATATTATACAAAATACAAAAGGGTGTTGCAGCAAGCTTTGGTCTGTCTAGTTTTCAGTCAATGTTTTTAATCACGCACCCAAAAATGTGCGACTTCTCTGTCCTTATAGATTGAATTATCGAGACTTTTACAGGTTTTTATGTGTCCCAGAATGCCAAAATTGTAAGAATAATGTTTGGTGCTTTGCTTTTGCCTTTCGTATTGCCCGCCAAGTGAACTGTGTGTATTTAAATGATAAATGAGTATGTTTCTCTTTTGCCTGTTTCCAGATAAATATGGCAGTGTCAAGTATATCCGGCACTTCCCTCCTGCAACCCCGATCGTCGGTTATGACATCTTCTGTAAGTCGCCCATTTCACTAACCTCCCTGGAAAACATTTCATTTGGAACGTGCGAATGATTACCATCATGAACTTGAATTTTTTGACAACACAAACATTGCACTCATTACATTATGGTTTTTTCTTCAAATTGCAAAACGAAACGAAAACCGTTCTGGTGTTCCGAATGCAATTATTCGTGCTGCATGAATTTGAAATTGACATCTATTGGCCCGGGGGAGTTAAATATTTCGACGATTTAATAGGAGGCTCTTGAATATTTTTAATGTAAAAAGTCAATCCCAACAACAGACAAGTTGACTACCCCTGGTCTATGGGACTGTTATTAATTTTTCAGTATTTATAACATACACAGTTACATAGGTAGGTTGGGGTGTTTGTTTCAAACTCCATCACATTTGATAACCATT
This sequence comes from Halesus radiatus, assembly GCA_022606495.2. Lineage (NCBI taxonomy): Eukaryota > Metazoa > Arthropoda > Insecta > Trichoptera > Limnephilidae > Halesus > Halesus radiatus. The sequence continues at coordinate 60,193 of JAHDVE020007501.1, read as the reverse complement.
CAATTATAGATCCAGCTCCATTTTTAAATTCGAATGGTTCCCGCTAAAGGCTGATTCTCAGCCCATTTCAGCTTTTGTATAAATTGTGCCGTCTCGCATAACGGTGATGCTGTTCATTAAAAACAATACATTTTTTGTATTTCTTGGGCATTAACTATGTAACAACTTCTAGACATTTTGTTTTGTTTTGTCTAGAAGTTTTATTCACTTTGTACTTTTGTTACTTGAATTTAATTTAATTTAAGTTAGTTTTAAGAACGCTAGGGAATGACGCGGATGTGTCGAAACCGGTAGCAAAATAATGAATTCAAAATACATAATGAATAAAACTCAAACTTGAAACAAAAAACAATAGAAGCATACAATAGCTTAATAGCATGTCACGTGCATTGACAGTGTGGTGTGCAATGGTTTTAGGGAATCCGTCAGGGTGCCGTGGCTGGTCGCAGTGTGGTCAGAGTCATCAACTCCTCGGCTTCTGGTAAGAGCCTCATCAGCCCGCAGGCCTTGAGGCCATCTACTCCGCCCCCATCAGGTAGGGTTCTTTCCGCTTATCTAGTCATTCGCAAGCAAGATTCCCACTGCCAGTAGAAACCTACTTCTCTTTTTAATTAATTTATTTTTAACGATTTTTCTCAAACATCTGAATCCTTACAATAAAAATATCACTTTCTATTCTTGTTTAATCTGTGAAGATGGCAATTTGTCTATAGTTTTCACAAATTCTAAAATTATTATTGAATGTCTTAAGATATCCGCTAAAATGCAGCAGCTGTCTAGTTTTTTGTGAAATTGTGGAAACCTTGTTAATAAAGTAAATTGAACTATAATTAATTGGAGTATATTAAATAGAATGTGACACAGTTGAATTGTTCTTCCTTCAGGTCCTCGCCCCATGCAGACGCAAGCCAAGGTGGTTGTCCAAAGACCGCAATTGCAGACAACAGGTCGGTATTGTTATTTATACCCACTGTTTAATCATTTTTCACAATGGTTTATGTCCTTTTTTTGTGTTTCTCCTATTATCATTGTTATTTTATAATATAAATTTTCCTCAAATTCCTTAAAAACAGGTTCACTGCCAAGTTCACTGATGGGAGGAGTTGAGGAACTCCGTATCATAAGAGTGCATTAATTCATAATTTCTCAACCCATGTGCCAACTCTGCCAAATGGCAAACTTTTCAATTTTTTATGTTCGAGTAACTGCTCAATCTATGTATTTTTAAGACATGGGAGAAACAAAAATTGATTCACTGACTAACTAGGTGACTTTTTGCAAGGTTCTTTTATCCAAAGTTGGCAGTGAACCTGTTAAAGTAATGATGCACAACCTTTATAGCCGGAGGCCCAAATTATATTGTTCGCGGACCACAGGGGGCCAGGGGGCAGGGTACCTAGAGCTTGACATGGTTAACATTGCAGACGGTGGTGTCGCATGTAAATACATGCCTTTCTGTATTTTGTAAAACGGTAACCACTTAATAAATTAATCATAGAAAGCACAAAGCGTCGCAAGTGAAAGTTTTTCTATCTTCAATGTCAAATCAATAAACACTGTTGAATTTTATCACTCACATTAAAGAATGTGTTATGAAAATGCTTGTAATTTTCAGTGACTGATTCAAAATATCGAAGATAGTCAAAAAATTTGAACCATTAATTACTTGCACTTGGAAATTCAAACGATAACAAAATCGTTTTTCTGTTCTGATTATGCAGAGACCTGAAAATTTGGCATTTGCAATAATGCGAATTTTTATGTGAAATTCACCATTTATACGCCAATTGCGACATTTTCATGAGAATAACACGACATTCGCAATTTTCGGGTAAATAACACCTAATTTTTCATGTGATATTCTGGTATTTTAAAATAAAGTAATATTGTACATTCTAAATATTTATTTGTCTTTTACAAGCTTGAATAGCCATAAAATGTAATGCAACTAACTTCATGTCGAAAACGCCGCATACCCACTGTTATTCTTTTTTTGATTTAATGAAAATAAAAATTATTGTAAATAAATTAAAATCATATAAAAAAAAATTTAAAGTGCTCCACTTTTGTTGCAAAATACTACCGTTTATGATGAAATAAAATAAAAAATTTCACTAAAATAATGCGAATTTCGCCAAAAATAATGCCAATTTCACCGAAAATAACACCACCCAAAAACTAAAGATATGTTTTCAGAAACAACATTCAGTCCCGTACCCACCCATTAAAAATAATATTCATAGATTGAATAAAGAAAGCGCCGCAGATGAATATTTTTCCTAGGTCTAAGGTCAAATCAATGAATGTTGTTTTTACAAAAATACTGCAAACGATTTTTTTTTAAATTTTCCTATTTCCATACGAAAAACCCCACGGGCCGCCGGTTGTGCATCACTGTGTTAAAGCCATATAGAACAACTACGGTGGTACCTCTCAATGTTAACGTTTACGCTTGCATATTGCAACTAACTAGGAGATCCAACCGAAAACCGTTTACGTATAATAATTATAATAATAATAATTGAATGATTTGTATAGCGCCGTTTTTGTGAAAAATCACCTCAAGGGCGCTGCGTATGTACACGCCCTATGAATGTTAGTATCTCAAAACACATGCTCACAAGTGTTGTGTGTACTTGTACTTAATCCAATGATGCACAACCCCCGACTTGTCGTACAGCCCGTGGGCCCATCCATGTAATATTTACCCACAAATATGTATTTATTTTGTAAATGATTTTTTTTATAATATGTTTTGTATTTATTTGTTAATTATTATTTGCAGGTGTAATTTAGTTTGTTTCTGTTATGTTCTGTTGGAAAAGTAGTGTCATTTGACTGTAATGGTATTGATGTGTAGGTGCCCTATCCCCAGCTCACCAGAGGATCCTGCTGGAGTCTCTGATGCAGCATCAGCGCACGCATGGCCAGCCCATGTCGCACGACCAGCTGCTGCACACCATACACTCCACGCAGGTATTCATTCCCCCATTCACTTGTTTTACAACCAACCAACTACTTAAAGACTATCCTAAAAGCTCTCATAAGGAGGACATAAACAAAATACATTTTCAAGTCTTTTGCAGTCCCAAACATACAAAATTAGATATTTTATTCAAACACTTTTTTAAATCTCAAAAAACCACACTCTCACAGCACAAGAGCTAACCAGAATGAGATTATGAACATGCCCAAATTAAAAACTGATTTTGTACAAAGGAATTATAAATACCTCTCCACCAAGTTCTATAATTCACTTCCACCAGTATTAAAGAAAACGTATAATGCAAATGAATTTAAAAAACATAATACCTGGCTTAAAGAAATCAAAGTAGAGGAATTATAAAAAATAAAAAACTTATTATATTAATTTTTTTGTCACTAGCGGCTTATTTTTTTTGGCGGTAATGTGCGTTCTTGTGAAATTACGAAAATATAACATCAAACATGCGTTACTACCACAATGAATGCACACAATTGCCAATCAGAAATATTAAGTAAATCAACCAACTAATAAAAGTCCTGTGTTGAGATGAGCGACTTTACAATTTAATAATAATCAGTAAATAATAATAGATAAATAATAAAAATTAGATTATAGATTATAATAATTAAATAATAATAATAAGTAAATATTAATAAGGATATAATAATACACATTAAATATTAATAGGTAAATAGTAATAAGTACATAATAATAGTTCATTTGGGTAGCTGCGATGTACATACGTACATACAATATCATAATTTTACATATTTACAGAAAAGGTGTTTTCGAATTTTTTCGAAAAGTATTTATTTATTCATCAATATCCATTTTCTCCCCTTCAAAGTAATCCCCCTCAGATATAATGCACTTATGCCAGCGCTTCTTCCAATCCTCGAAGCACTTCTGGAATGCGCTTTTCGGTATGGCCATCAGCTCGTTCTTCGATTCTGACTTTATCTCATCAATTGTGGCAAAACGCTATAACCATATACCCTATAACCATATACCCACGTTTCATCACCAGTTATGACCCATGATTTGTTTTTCTACAATTCCGATCGTTTGAGCCGTATTGCTTCACGCAAACGTTGCATAACTTCCTTGTAGTATTCCTTATTAACCGTACGACCTGTTGGCAAGAACTCATGATGCACCACGCCATTGTAATCGAAGAAAACAGTGAGCATAACCTTCACATTTGATCGAACTTGGCGTGCTTTTTTCGGTCTTCATCTCTTCTGGCCGCTTCCATTGGGATGATTGGGCCTTGGTTTCGACGTCATAACCATATAACCACGTTTCATCACCAGTTGACCCTTTTGAGCAAATCTGGATCGTCGTTGACGTCATTCAACAACTCCTGAGCGATACTAATGCGACGTTACTTTTGCTCAAAATTTAGCAATTTCGGAACAAACTTCGCTGCCACACGTTTATGCCCAAAACATCTGAGAAAATTGCATGGCATGAGCCGATTGATATGCCAACCTCCTGTGCAACTTCCCTAATAGTGATTTGACGATTTTACAAAACCATTTTCTTCACTGTTTCGATGTTTTCTTCCTTTGTTGACGTGTTTGCAACTCCACTAATCCAAAATGGCTGATAATGCTAACATATGATAAACATATTTGTACCAACATAACAAAAAAAAAATCGATAGTCGAATGTACACAGCCCGCGAAAATTCAAAATTCACCTTTTCTTTTGAACACACCTCGTATTATACTAGGTGTTCAGATGGTATTTTAATTTATAAGGCCAAAAATCAGGCAGCGTACAATACCGCTCCGAACGCCGCGGGCTTCTCTCGCGGAATGAACAATTGCGACGCGATTGTTGTAATATTGATAATAAATAAAATATTTATTTAATGGTTGATGTCAACAAACATGATGATGATAATAAGAGGACGTTACTTCAAAGATGTGTGTATCACCTACGCATTTTAAATTAAAAGTATTGTCTAAAATCATGGGTGAAGTAATGAACCGACATTAACCTCTGACGCGCGTCAGCATATCCGATAGGTAACGCAAAATTTGTATCCGTTGAACGCCAGCGTGTCCGACCGGTAACCCAAAAAACATATTTTCTTTTTAGCTTACTAAATTAAATCATATTCGTTTGCCAAAAAAATAGTGGTGGGCGAAGCGGCTCGGTTTAGTGATCCGGATCACTAAATCACCTCTCTGTAAAGACAATGCACACGAAAACTGGACGAAAAAAGTATCGTGTAAGAGCGTCTTAAGGACGTCTTTAGGAGGAGTAAGGGAGCGGGCATGGTGCGGGGGGACGTAAACCGTCGTTCAATCGAGCCGGATTACCGAACCGGTACACTACAAAGAGCTGATTTAGTGATCCGGCTCACTAAACCGAGCCGCTTCGCCCACCACTACAACAAAATAATAAATCAGATAACAATTCTTGGTTTTCGTTTTATGACACACCCTCTCTTCTGCAATTTAAAACAAAATAACATCTGTCAAGTATTTCATCATTCCTTCAATTGGGTTTTATTCTGTAAAATCTTCTAAAATGTAAGTAAAGAAGTGTTTTTTTCATACATTGTTTATACATTTATTTAGCTTTATGAAAATATAATAAAAGTTCTAGCTTATTTTCCTGTTTTATTTATACATCGTCAGTCCAATGCCAAATCTGCATTTTTGCCAGTTTTCAGGTAAATATACTACGACATTTTAATTTTAATCCATTGTGCGCGGACACTCTAGGCATGTGAGGCGCGAGTGGCCGTGCCCACTACGCGGATGCCTCATACATTCGTCATGCTAATGATATCTGTAAGACTTTAAAAAAAAAACATTCTGTTTATGTTCTCAAATCCTATGTATTAAACTTACTTTAATTTTTCTATGAGCCATCCGTGTGTTGTCATTCAAAACGTTTTAAACGATCGCAGCGCTCTCAATTTTTGTCTACTTTTATATGTCAGATTGTAAATAAATTAAAAATGATAAAACTCAAACTAAAGGTAGTCTCAATTACTTTTTTTATGTAAGAATGGCTCTCCAGCTGTACTTCAGTCATCCTCCTTTTTCACTATTTGTCTTTTTGACACTGCCGTCTTTATGTGACATCTTCCATGATAAGAATCTCCCCTCTAAATAAGCTATCTTAGCAAACTTTCACATAGTCTGTTGTCATCATCATGAAATCTTTAATCATTATTGAACGTGTTCTTCCAGAAATTATCATCGTCTCCTCCCGTTACCCCCGGCTCGTCTCCCGCTCTGTCCAAGTCCCAGCCCACCAGCATGGGTCAAACCATCCAACTAGCCGGCCAGACTGTGCAACTGGCTTCTGGGCAGACCGTCCAGTTAGCCGGGCAGACGGTCCAGCTGACGGGACAGACTGTCCAGCTGGGCGGGCAGACTGTACAACTGGCCGGACAGACCGTCCAGCTAGGAGGACAGACCGTACAGCTCAGCAGTGGTCAGACAGTGCAGCTGACGGGACAGACGGTCCAACTGGGCAGCGGGCAGACTGTCCAGTTGGGGGGACAGACAGTTCAGTTGGGAAGCGGGCAGACTGTCCAGCTAGGAGGACAGACAGTGCAATTGGGAAGTGGGCAGACCGTTCAGTTGGGAAGTGGTCAAACTGTCCAGTTAGGAGGACAGACAGTGCAATTGGGAAATGGACAAACTGTTCAATTGGGAAGTGGTCAGACGGTTCAGTTGGGAAGCGGACAGACGGTTCAGTTGGGTAATGGACATACCGTTCAGATGGCATCGGGTCAAACTGTTACGAGACCCTCGGGAGACGGGGCCTTGAGAACAACAACCCAAAGACAAACGACTCCACTTGTAGCCAAGATATTGACTAATGCGCAGGTATGGTTTTCACTCCATTATACTAAACAACTACGAAAACATTGTTTAAATTTAATGAGAAACTAATACAATTTCAAATATGTACACCAATAATTTACTCTTGTTTGTTCCTATAAATATTTTTACTGCATTATTGTTAGCCCATCTCGGTAGTCATATGGCATAAGGGTCCATCTGTTACTTTCAATATTGTTCAGCAGAGCAAAGATAAGATTTCGATCAAGTCCCCCAGCCAATATATTCTCTCCTTTTAACCTAATTTATATAGCCCTGTATGTGTTGTCTAGTAGGCTGACAAAAATAATAATATTCTTAATGTAATAAGATGTTGAGTAAAATATTGCAAATGGGCTCTTTTGCCATCAACATTTCTTTGTGATTTTTCAAATGCCTCGAATCATGGTGCAAACAAAACAATAAAAATATTTTATTATTGACCATCGATTTCTTTTAACCTTCGCATATTAATAGCACCGAAAATTTAATTTCTTCAACTTTCATATATTAATTGTTTTTGTGTTTAATTCGTAGAACTCCATTTAATTTTTTTTTTAAATTTAATGTAAATCAAATTTAATAATGTTATTATTAAGTTCTGCGAGTATTTTTAGTTGTTATTATTGTGACAGCTGTTTCCGTGTTTAAGGCCATTTTCAAACTTTGAAAATGAAATTTTAAAAAAATAAATAAATAAAAAAATTCAACTTTTATCTTTTTCCCTTTATACAGGTACAGATCTCACAAAGTTATACCAATTGCGAGGTACAAAAGTCGACATTGCTTTGGGTTTTGTCTTTTCTATTATTTGTAACTTTTTTTGTAAGCTATTGACAGATGTATCCTTTTGCCTCACTCGAGATAAGAGCATTTTGGAACGTTTCTAGAAGAAAACTGGAATACCGAAAAAAAGTGCAGATGGGATCGTCTGCCTTACGACTACCGATCTATTTATTTATTTTATGTACATTACTTCAATGTACTACATATATTATTTCATACAGAGTCCAATGGGTACATAAAGAAATGTGTTTAAAATTAAAATTGTGATAAATGAATATCTGTATGTACGGTTCAGGTTCGCGGTGGCAACATAGTCACTGGAAGCAGGATGGCCACCCCCACAGGTGTCAGGGTGTCCAGCCTGAGTCTGGCGCAGCTGCAGGGCAAGCCTGTCCTGCTGCACACCTCGTCCCCCAGTTCCTCAACCCTCAACTCCAATATTATGCTCCAGGTAAGTTCATGTGCATGTACATATCGTCGCCATGACGCAAAAACTGAATACCTGTGTAAAATCTGGAAAAAAGTTTTTTTCGTATAATTAAGTTCTAAATAACTTTCCGCGTGTCTCTGCTAAAAATGTGTAATTGATATCAGCTGAATAAAGTTGAGTACTTTGATTTTGCGTGTGCTACCTTATTTTTCATTTTCAAAATTAGAAATAATATGGAATGTTTTTAATAAACCACAGGCATTTTTATTAACAATATCCTCTAATACTTATCAATTCCTAAGAAGATGTTTGAAGAAAAGCAAAATCTTTCAATTGCTCTCCTGTGTAATTTGTAGTATATATCACGTCATTTTAACCTGTTTTTTTTTCCACTTGGTGTTTGTTGTTTTTTAAGCATGTCTTCATAGTAAAATATGTTTTTGAGGTTTAAATTTTTTAACTCATCAAATCGGGCCTTGATTTTGCATCGGATGACCTCACATATTTGTAAATCTTGTCTTAAATGTTCCGACAGATTTACATCAAAACAATTCTCATCACTTTAAAAACAATACATGTATTATGAAAATATGCACAACACACGAAGCATGTGGCAGAAAACCAAAGAAATCTTACAAACACCTAACATAATATGTAACAGCGTTTCGATAAAGAATCTTCAAATACTTTGCGACTAGACAATAATAATTGGATTACTTCTATAGCGCCGTTTTCGTGGGAAAATCGCCTCAAGGGCGCTTTACAAACCTTATGTATTTAAAAAAACCTCCTCCTGTACACTTTAGTGAGGGCAACCCTTTTAGGCATACGATGTACCGCCAAAAAGGGTTGGATATGTTGGTTGATTGAAATATGTTTAATTGTCTAGGCAAGTGGGAGTGCGGTGTCTAACCAGGGGGGAGCAGGAAACAATCCCGAAGCGGTAGGAAATCAGCGACCAACTCCCACCACCACCCAACACACTCTTTTGCTCAGTAATATTGGTGAGTATTTAAACAAATTATTATCTTTTTAAAACTACATACACCAAACACACACTAACTCCTCCATATTGAAAAGTGGTTCAAATCACAGCACCGGAAATTATAAAATTAAAAATTATTACAGTATGAAGATTTCACGGTCATCGTGGCACTTAACCAAAAAACTCCGAACTGCCACATTGACGCTAATTGGTTTTTGCATAAATCCATGAATTTCTTTTTCGCTTACAGAAATAAGTAGGCGTAAACAAGAGACAAAAGGCAAGACATCGCTGATGGATGTGTATAATATGCATTGGAGCGTATGATTGTATATATTGACATACAATCATAAGTATGTGTTGTTCTCTACAACTCTTGTTGTGCGACCTTTACTTCCCAACTCATCTCCCTTCCTTCTCCTCACACTCCCTTCAGCCTCGCAACATCGCAACATACCTCAGTTGGGGAGGAATGACTGATCAGTTAACGTTATGTATCTGTTATTTTAGTGTCGTCTGGTGGACAAGTGGTGAGAGTGGCCAGCGGCGGTGGCCACCTATTGGGTCCTGCCTTGAGATTGCAAGCGGCTTCTTCTTCCACTCCTGTTCAGGTTAGTCTTTCAAATGCTCGACGCGGTGCGGGGTGTTAAAATCCCACCGCGTTCAATCAACGTGGCACATTTTCCAAATAAAAAAAATAAAAGCTGAAAAATTGAAAAACATTTCATCATAATGTAACCCTATTGTTTTTGTTTTGGCAGGGTCGCGTTGGTAACACTGGAGTAATGTTGGGTGGCCAGGCATTAAAGTTACAAGCCTCCCCAATCCGACTACACCAGGTTTGTGGATGATTTATTTTTCCTTTCGAAAATCACATAAGGTTTGTGGTTGATTAATTCGACGTGGGTTTAGTTTATCGTACTCTTGGAATTTAGTTGATCGGTAAAGTCAACACATGTTTATAAGATTCTCACAGATTCATTATGACGCGCCTGTCTTCACCCTTGCGTAAGTGTATCAGTTATAATTTTTTAAATTATGTTTTTCCACATTTTCACCCTAAAATAGGTTTGATTAGTTAGTTTGTATATTTATTATGTAAGTAAAATATGAACCACCATAGACCCGAGGATCTTATAAACGTTTGTTGCCTCTAACTTTGTTTTAACATTACAATTTAATCATGGTTTAAGATGTCGCCGTGAGAAAAATGTAACATTAATGTTTCATTTCATATTGTGTTATATTTCGACATTTTTCTTGATCCACCGTTTATTAAATCTTAGTATGTATAGATGGTCGGTAATCTGTTGGATATGATGCTTGACTAGCAATTGGATGGGCCGAGAACGATGCTCACGACTTTCAACACAAGAATAATTTGTTCCAGGGTGGAGTGTCTGGGACCAACAGCCCGGCTACCGGCAGAGTGATACTGGCCAGTGGGGCGAGGCTACACGGACTCAAGTTGCTTCCCGTCCATCAAACTCTCACCAGAGGTAAACTAATCCCGTTTTGTCTTGACAGACACAGGTTCATGTAAGGAACATTTTTGTATAATGAAAAGGGAAGTTAGGCACTTACCTGGATTCATTATAAACATTAGCCTCTGTACCACCACGGTAAGCTTCTTGTCTATGTTCGCGGGTTCAATACCAGGCATGGGCAAATAAATTTGATGTACATATTAGTTATTTCACATATTTATAGAAACTTGTAAGAAACCTGTAAGAAACTTCAATAATCCAGTATCACCTTGGTGAGAAACCACCACTCTAAATCAAAACGTTTCTTAAAATGGCTTTAGATGTTTTTAGTTACCAGATCTGATTAGCGAGATATTTCCTAACATTGATCTTCGTTGCCTCACGATCAATTCAAGTGACGTGTTGAATTGGTAGCTCCATCTGTCGTGTGTATTATTATTGACGTATTGATGTTTGAATGAAGGGGGTGGAACAGTAGGTGGACGCCAGGTGTACGCCCGCATCGTGGGGCCCCCCGTATCCGGCGCCGGGTCCCCCGCTTCACGCCCCGCCCTGCCGCCCGGCGCTGCCCCTGCTCACCCACCCACCACAAGGAACCACTAGCGCCTGCATCGTGGGGCTGCGCATCACCCTGCCGCTGCCCCCATGCGCCCGCCCATTACAAGGAACCACTAACCAGCGCTGGACCCCGGGGGTCATGGGGTCACTTCTGCCAATGATCAAATAAAACCATTGAAGATGTGTCCGACCTTTTCATACTGAATGGTAGGTTATTCCATAAATGTGGACCTGTTGAAAGGTCAGTCCCCAAATTTCACAATATCTGAACGAGAGGGCTCAACCAGTCTGTTCGACGCATACTTGAGGTGTTCCTCGCGCATACATTAGTTAAGTATGATGGTGCCAGACTGCTTAGCCGTTATGCATTGTATTAATTTATCATGTTTTGTTTAACCTTGAGTTAACCCAGTGGTTCCCAAACTTTTTTGTTTTCCAGCGCCCTTGCTAAATGCAGATTTTCCAAAGGCTCCCTTTTCAATTTTTAAACGAAGAAATACTTAGACCTCATCATAGCAAGTGCCAAAAACCCAACTTCGCGGCGCCCCTGAGAGGAAGCCGCGGCGCTCTGGGGAGCACGCTTTGGAAACCATTGGGTTAACCTATGATTTTTCCAAAGTTTAGTGTCTTCACTTTTCCTAAAAGGGTTTGGGATCCATGGTTATGATGATCCACTAGTTAATTTAATATGCCTATTCCAGGCAATTTAGAATGTGAGTCATGAACCTTGCTGGCGTAGATTTAATGGCAAATGGCTGTGGGTTTCTATGCATTGGTCTACCTCATATGTCTACCTTTTTCTTTTAATTTTTCTTATTTTTTTGGATGTTGTACATTCTGTCTTATTTATCAATGAAATTCTTTAAAAATGCCTTAAAATGTAAATTTTTAAAAGGAATAAAGTAAATTGAATTGGAAAAGTACTGTTGCAGCTCTGTGACTTTCGCCTGATGGATTGCTTTGCATTGCGACTGATTTTATATGACGATAAACTACGGAACTTGGATCCACAGTATATTTGTTAAGTTCATGGAAGATTTCAAGCGTAAGGTCTTTGTCATATGAGATTTTCATTAATATTTTTTAACAGAATGAACTAGATGTTGGCCCAACGGGACCGCCATTGAAAAAGAAGAGACTTGCAAGTCCATTGTTTATTGGGAGACATTACCCCAGTTTAATTCTTCAACTGCAAAATATAAGAGTGGAATGCACGCACATCATATGTGTATGGATATTCATTGAACCTTTTAATTAATTCTACCGTGTATCAATAAAATAATTCATTGCTGTAATGACAAAAGGCTGTATGTTTGCAATCTTTTGTTTTGCAGTGATAATCAATTGATTATAACACAAAAATTCGCAGTTACCCACTGTCTTTTGTTTAAAATTTTAGTAGCACAATAGAATTCCCTATTCCGGCACCATATATAAAACGCCAGATTGCTGAAAAGTACAGAAAACTGAATTCACTTAACCCTTCACTGCCCGATCATTTTGTAAATATTTTTATGCTGTATTACAAATTGTTTTTTGAAAATGCGCTAGATCGAGCCTAAATGTTAAAAAACAATTTAGACGAAAAAGTGTCATTATGGTTTACACACACAATAAGATAATTTTTTGAATACTTTTATGTATGTGCATATATAAAAACCTACAGAAATCCATAATTAAACACCAGCTCATCAACACTTTTGGCAGGTTGCATAAAAACTAAATTCTGTTTCAAATATTGGTTGATAAGTTTTCTCCGATTGTCGTTTATGAAACTAAATTGTATTGGACGCTCACGCTATTAACATCTGCTTTAATTCGCCGGCCTCATCTTCAGGGTCTTTGGATAAGGATTTTTTAATTAAAACACAGACTTCACAAAAGTCGTCGGACAACTGACTGGTTGAACCAGTCGTTCAAATTATACAGTTTCTACACATATTATTCTTATCTCTACAGGAATGCATGGGATAATAAAGGCAAACAAAGGACCTTATCAAATATGAGTCATGTAGAAATGTGTGAAAACTGTAAACATAATTCCATAATTACTTATTTCAAATATAATATTTTAGGTAATAAGACTGCTGTCTGATACATAAATCATGTAGGTTGATATGTAGCCAGATAATATGCAATATGCAGTATGCAGCGGGTACCGAGTGACTAGAACTTCTCAAAAGGATTTTATATGCTTTTTAGTGGCATCAGCTAAACTGGCCGGTGCGGGGTTCGTTTTTCTATGAATACAAATGAATAGTCAAAAGTTTTCTAGAGAAATATTCATTTTGTGTCCATGACTGCAAATATTTCCATCATCACAGCACAGCACCTTTTTAGTATTTGCATTTATGCAAACAGATATTGCTGGATTATTCTAGGTGGACTTCTAAAGTGCTGAATATGTGAAATTCTACCCTAACTGACTGATCAATGGCCGAGTGGTCCAAAGCATTGGATTCCTACCCTGGCATAGCTGGTTCAATCCTCTGCTTGCTAAGTCCTCCATCATTGCACAAACATTTTCCGGTTATAATGATGACAAGAGAAATTCAACTCTTGTCCGGTTATTTGTAACTTGGGCATGTTACTCTTTCTTTAAAAAAAATTTTTTAATGGCCTATTGTCAACATGGAACATTTTGAATCCACTCAGTCTGACTGAAAAGTGTAAATTAATCATAAGCACCCTTAATGTGACATTTCCGCATTGTCATTCATTTGTCAAGATTTAAATGGGAACATTTATTCCTTTCCTTAAAAATGGGTTATCAACATTAATTGTAATTTACATCATTGAAATGTTGAAAATGTATTTTTGGTTTGTAACCAAATGGAAATGATTTTACCAAATTTGGTTCTTATATTTTATGGAAGATTAATGAAAGAATTTCGGAAGGTGTTACAGATTCCCTGCCACTAAATGTTGAAGGCCTAAACATCATAACCTGGACAAAACCGATCGTTACCGGTGGCAATGAACTGGTACACTATGACTTGTACATACATATTATAACAATATACCTGAGTGGCTTAATTTCAAAGACGGACATCTGTCGCTAAATCAAAATGATTCTTATAGGATTTTTCGCGCTCTTTTCAATGGTGAAATCGGTTTTTATATAAAAAATACATTATTTTTACGAATTGAGGTAATGTGACTGAATTTTCAGTAATGGCTACCACTGTTCCCAACGGTGTTATTGTATGGGCTATGCTACTTTTCTTTGTTTGTTAATTGTACAAAATTATCAGTTAATGCTGTGCCCTGCTTAGTCAGCGTACCATCAGAGATTGCTAATGAAAATCTCAGTTATTTACTTAAAAAACAGACATCTGCCATCATTCTTGGATTAAAATGGACATTTGCCAATTTTCATTTCAAAACTGGACATTTTCCAATTTTCGTTTCAAAACCGGACAAAGCTTAATTTGTTTAATTTCTTAAAATATATTGATGACAGATTAACAACATTAATTTAAAAGTTTTAAGTTAAATTATTATGGAAGAAATTTCATCAGAAAAATAATAAATGCAAGCTGTAGCAGGTAGGTACACAAAAAAAAAAGATTTCTCAACTTTTTGGATACGACAGATGTCCATCTCACCAAAAAATTGTATTTTCTCAACTTTTTGGATACGACAGATGTCCATCTCACCAAAAAATTGTATTTTCTTAACTTTTTGGATACGACAGATGTCCATCTCACCAAAAAATTGGATTTTCTCAACTTTTTGGATACGACAGATGTCCGAAATACCAAAAAAATGGGATTTTCTCAACTTTTTGGATACGATAGATGTCTATCTCACCAAAAAATTGGTTTTTTCAACTTTTTGGAAACCTCAAATGTTGGTCTACTAAATACTAAGCCATTCGCTCGACAAAGTGTAAATAAACATATAAATCTTATGTAATATGATATTTTCTTTTTATTATGTAGTAATCTTTTTGTAAATACAATATTTATATTCTGTAATAATAAAATGTAAATAGGTACTTTTTTTTTTTGAGAATACATAGGTCTGTTATATACAATCACTAGAGGATAGTCATCGCATACAGAGTCTGTAAACATGTCACATCCCCGGGAGAACAATGACGCATTTGCGATAGTACCTTTTTCCAGGAAACGACATGACATTATTTATCTCAGTTTACCAAAAATTTGCAGCACTTTCTGCGTCATTGTCGTCCCGAGGGTGCGATGTAATGTCTATGAATCAAGATGTACAAAAATGTGAAATCCATCTAGAGGAATATCTGTTGTTCCAGTTTTTAGGAAATGGAAAAATAAATTCTTTTGGAAGATAACAAATAAATTGGCATCCAGTTATGTACTTGTGTTTCATTTTTGTATTGTGAGTTAACAAAGTACAGATTTTGCAAGGAATATGGTTCTTAGAGAAATTTATTTTGTTTGTTAGTTTCGACGGCCTCCATGGTCGAGAGGTAAGGCTCTCGACTACGAATCCGAAGGTCGCGGGTTCAAATCCCGGCGTGCGCCAGTAAATTTTATTTAATTAATTTGTATTGTTTGTTATCTAATTCACCGCTACATGCCTCCAACGCCGATGCATGTGAGTTTGTTTTGAAAGTACATATTTTGTGAGGCTGTTTCCAGAACAAAATTAATTTCATGGGAAATTAACCGCCCTACCCATACAAACGTATGTCATACGGCTGCTATATTATCGCCCGAACGCAACAAGCTATATCCTGTACGTTCAGGTACAAAAAAAGCTATACCTGAAACCCACAAAACATTCATATACGTCAAGTTTGTTCCTGTGTCATCTCGTTTAGTATTTCAAGGTCATCCAAAGCTAATGGATGTGTTGGGGTATTTTAGTCTCCCATACAAGTTACGTCTCTAGTCACACGTATTGTTATTGCGAAATCTATTGAAAAAAAATCCTGATTATTTTTTTTACCTACTTTTTGAATAATCACCCAAAGGACGGGCGCTTAAACAACATTATGTATCTTTGTTTAACATAGAACATTCAAAAACTGCGTAGAAATGACATTTAGATCAGGGGTGGCCAATTTGTCTATTGTCCCTATCAGATTTACTTAAAAAAAAAATTGGGGAAAACTGTGTTGGGGATGCAGCCACAACGGGGTACATTAAATGTCTTTTGCGTGCTACAGTGGGTGTATGGGCACTAGGGCCCTGTCTTGATTCCCGAGTCTCTTCATGACATTCCTGGACCCCGTGTGTCGAATGCAAGGGCACCATACCTTTGCAAGTAGTCACTATTAGCTGGCAGTGCTCACAGCGCCGGAACTACTTTCTGTACAGGACAATTTTTTATCAATAATGACATTCAAACTTGAATACCAGTATATTTACTTTTTTTTTAAAGTTAGTTTTCATAGTTAAAATAATTCAAAGTTTCGACTTTTAAAGACTGCCGAAACGCTCCAAATATATGGCCGGTCGATTTTGATCAGTTTTGAGGTTAGAATGTCAAAACAAGGATAAACTTTACCGTACATAATTGTATATTCTATTCATGGTAAACCATTACTAAACGTAAGTAATAGAATTATGTACCTTTTTAGAAACTTTAACTAAAAGAATAATAATAGTATTGAGGATTAACATTATCATAATATCTGTATTGATAATTAATTGTTGTTTATATTGAACAACAATTATAGAGCTTAAAGTCACCCAAATTAAGCTAAAATTTTCCCAAAACTGAAAAATACAAAACGAAATGGGAAAATAAAATATTTCATACTAATCCAAAAACAGAATGAGCATGTGACGTCAGATGTTCCAAATGCAATGGTACCAACATAACACGGTGTTTTGATGAGCTGATTTTTATTCACTTAAAAATAACGATTTATAATTTGTAAGTATAATTACATATAATGAAAGTTATATATTCATAATCGTCGTTTGCTGGTTTATATGAATAGATATTTTTCACTGGAGGTCCTTATTATTGACTTTAGCAGCCAAATTAGGAAGCTTAAATTTTAGCGTATTATTTTTATTAGTTTTGTTTACGTAACTGATAAACTGGTCCATAAAAAAATTACGAAAATCATGGCATTTTTATGTTGAATACGTTTTCTTTGTCGTTAAAAGCCATTAGGTAGAAAAGTAACTGGATAGAGAACCGGTTCCTCTTCTGTCTCCGCTAACTGAAACGCGGTGACAACCCATTTCAGGTATCCCATCTCTATTCTCTAATGATGGTATATCTATGGATTTGAACCATCCTGGTGTTGCCATTAAAAGAAATTTCTTAGAACTAGAGGTAAAACGATACAACCAGCCCCGTTCTGGTATTATTCATTTAGGTATTTGACGGAGACATCACTTTTTTCGTAACGTTAAGCCATAAAAATTTTATGAAGCAATATTGTCAATCCAGTCCGCTTATCCAGTATTCCCACCATATTAGTTATTAGTAAATATCGCGAAATGTCAGATTCTGTGTTTTTATTTTATTAGTTCAGACAGAAACTGAGTTGAGATTTACGCTATAATTTGGGAAATTTGATTTCAAACTAATCGGTATTTATTTATAATGGAGTCTTGTTTGGCAGTGGAGAAAGACATTGACAACGCACTGACGAAATTTAATGGATTGAATGAACACGCAGAAAGAGTTTTAAATGACGCGGTAAATCAAATACAAAACCTAAAACAGGAACTGTCTGAAGGTAAGACTTCAATTTCATATGTTTATTTCTCCGTTCTATCACGGGTTATTTCGATGTGTGAAAACTTCTCGCCGTAAGACCAACAAAGTGCATTGAACTTTCTTTGTTGGCAAACTGAAGAGTTAGGTTCACACGATTGTCTGAATAGATAACATCATATGCATCCAATATGTTTTCGCGCTTTGATTGAACTAAAAAATAGATATATCTTTCATGATTAAACTTCACCTGTCAATAAGTTTTTTTTTCTATTTATTCTGGTTTAAAGTTAACCAAAGAGATGATACGATCACCGTCTTTAATTAGTCACTTATCGTTATTAAAAAAGTAAGATATAAGGAGTACTGTTCATACTGTAGTAAGTTTTATACTTCATACAAAAACATTAATTTAAAGGTTAGGGTCTGCCTACACAACGTCAACAAACAAACCCTATGTGCACACATCAGTTATATTATTATACTTGATGACAGTTCCATAGTCTTGCCAATCTAATGACCCTTGATATTTGTAAGCGAATGAATAGTGTGAGTAATCGAAGTGCGTGGAATACACATGTAGATGTATACATTTTTGACATTGTGGACCTAATCAAAGATTATAGATCTGTGTACACAAGCCAATTCTATCTAGCCCATCGTAGCAATATTATTAAATTGAAAGCTACTAAAAAGGTTGCCAATGTTGTCCAAAAATGTAACAATATTTACAACAAAAAATTCCCACAATATTTTGCATTTTTCTCTGTGGGATTCCTTTGTTTTGTCATGAACAATACTTTAACATTTTATCAATCGATCAAATCATTGTTGAATATAATATTAACATAACCTAAATGAAACATGGAAACGGAAAAAACAACAGAAAATAAAAAGATTTCAGTCGCATCTGGGACTCGAACCCAGGACCTCTTGCCTATCCGGGGCAAACTCTTAACCAACTTAGCTATGAGACCAGTTCAATTAATATCATCTTCATCGATATCATATCTCAAATTCAAGATTTGTTAATATTAATCCGTTTTCATGTTTCATTTAGGTTATGTTAATAGTATTTTCTACAATGATTAAAACCTATTTTTTTTTAATCCAATTATATTTAAATATTGACCACCAAGAATTTTTTTTTTTTAAATGAAACTTAACACAATTATATAATATCTAAAATGTTCATGTGAGTGAGTTTGCTGCTCGTGAATATTTTATTTTATTATTAACACATCGTTTGCGGGGGTTTTTTAATTAATCCACGCCATAAAGCGGGCAATTTTGTAAGATTCGCGCGCCAAATTACGTTTCACGTAAAACAGCTATAACTACTGAACTATTGATCATATTTAAATAAAATTTTGAGTACTTTACCTTAAATGAAATATTCTATTATTATCTGGTCACAAATGTTTATATTTTTGGATAAAAAATTATAATATTCAAGGTTAAATATAAACATTGGAACACTTTTGTCGTATTGTTGATTTAGTCATTTTATGCACGGCCAACATAATATATATTTTGTAAAATACAAAACAATAAACACTAATATTGTTTCACCCTTTATGTAATGGTACAGCACAAAATTTACACATATACCGGGTTTCGCTACGCACTTTGTGGACCGCGCACACACGACATCGCCTTCGTAGATTCTTATTTTTGCCGTTGCCTTCAATCTTTTCCAATGTATGTTTTCTCCAAAAACTTCTTCATGTCTTGTATTGTAATGTCTTTCCATTTGAGAGATTTCTTGTATATTTTAAATTTGTGCATATTTTGATAATAATATCTGTTAGATTCTTGTACAAGGAGTGTAAAAAAATCCTCTCCTATGAATAAATTTGTTGCTTCCGTTAGACTATTCGGAGCATTATCGGTATTTATACCTGGGCGACCTAAAAACTCTTCCAGTACTGGTGTATTATCTGCCGATGACCATTCTTCTTCTTCATATTCATCTGAGTCTGAATCCGAACTGCTTTCAATTGTTCGACGGAAAAAAGTCTGAGGACGCGCTGTAACTTCATCATCATTAAATTCAAATTCATCATCTGTATGTTTCTCAACGTCACTATCACAAGAATAATTTGATAAATTATCAGCACACAATTCTCCGTCACTCTCATCACTAACGTAGTCCATTGTTATTAGGTATTTTTTTTATAAAAAATATGTAACAAATAACTTCAAACACAACAGCGATCGATTACGAATATATCATACAATGATAGGTATTTTATACGAAATTCTTAAAGCGGAATGTAGACAGAAACGAAAATGGAGAACGTCTTGAACGAAACAGTATCACTATAACACTGAAGAAATGTAAAGACAAAAACGAAATGTTTATCTTACAGCTTTCAAGTGAATGTTTTATGACCACAGTCGGCCAACTGACCCTAATTCCACGAATTGCCGGGTTTAGGTACCCGGTACAGGTATTACACGCCTCAAAGGAGCTGGCGCCTAATTTTTAGTTCAGAGAGTAACCAAGAATCACACGTTTCTCGTAATATGTTGTAACTCTAAGTGTCAACGCGTTAAGGCGTCTCCCGCGCTCTATCACTAGTATACAAATACAAAAAACGCTTTTAAGCGTTTCCCGCTCTCTACCAACAGTATGGAAAAGACGCCTTTAAGCGTCTCCCGCAAACGATGTGTTAAGGAGGTGATAATCAAAGAAACATCATGTCAAACTAATGGGATTGTTGTAGGTCATTAATAATCCATTACAAAAAACCTGGAGGTTATAAAATCATCGGCCCTCATCTCATATATCTTTAAAATCTAATCTTGATATTAAATTGGGTACCTACTCTAATCAAGATATTTAGGCATGATTCTTTTATGTTTGTTTATGGTTCCAGTTCCAGAGAATTTCGTTCTAACCCCTACCCAAGTGGATATAATAAAGGAAACAGTGCTGCGATGCAAAGACATGCTACACAGGCTGGCCTCAGGTTATACATTTCTTTATTTACATTATCGTAGGAGTAAGTAGCTAACCCAACCCACCGCACTGTATAGTCCAAGGCTCTACTTTTGCTAGTTTATGATTTTAAAATATTATATGTAATGTACTTATTTTTATTTTTTTACGGAAACACCACACAGGAGACCCTGAAGGAAATAATTTCCCTCAAGGGCTATATCATCTTTGGGGATGCTGTGTGGAGGGTCTTTTAGAGGATAGGAAGGAGTGAACCTGGGTCTTGAAGAGACCCATGTTGTACGATGGAGGAAACACAGAGGCCGGCAGATCATTCCACAGCCAAGCTGTTGAACACAGGAACGAGTCGTAAAAGCGACCCGTTCTCATGTGACAAATGTCGACTGTGTGCAAATTTGGGCACGCGTTTGGCGTGTTTCCCGACTATGCACCGGTGCTGAAGGGATTAATGACACTAGTTCCTCAGAGCATCTTCCATTAAAATACTGGTAAAACAGGGACAGCATTCCCACCTGACGTCTGTGCTCCAAAGATTTCAGTCCATTTGTTAAGGTAGGCGAATCTATCAAACGGACCGCTCGTTTCTGCACAGAGTCGAGGGTTTTTTTCAGATATTTTGGGACTCCTGACCAGAGGTGGCTGCCAAATTCTACAGTGGGGCGCACTAGCGATTTGTACAGGGTCAGCAGTTGTGTACTATTAAAGTATCTGCGGGCTCTGTACAATATGCCCAGCTTCTGAGAGGCTATCTTTACTCTGGCTTTGATGGAGCCAGACTTCAAGGAGACTAGATTGTCATTTCGATCCTTTTTAGACGTAATCAGACATGATTGGGTTTTTGAAACATTAAATTTGTCGAGGTTATTCTTACCCCAAGAGGAGACCTTCTCGAGGTAACTGTCCATTCTCTGCTTCAAAGCCCTCCGATCCGTTGGAGTTTGTGTGCCCTTTAAGGGCTTGTCAAACAAAAAGCTATCATGGACTACTGTCATGCGCGTAACAATGGATTGGTGCACATGTCAAGAGGTCATTGATGTGCAAAAAAAACAATGTCGGAGACAGAACCGATCCTTATGGGACGCCAGCATTTATTGAATGTGAGGCAGAGATGAAACCATCAGCAACCGTCTGAATAGATCTCTCCCTCAGAAAGTCGGCAATCCACGTACACAAGGAAACGGGAAGTCCGTAAGAAGTCAGTTTGTTGACAAGTCCTCGGTGCCAAACCCGATCAAAGGCCTTAGAAATGTCCAGTGACACCGTGTGAATCTCACCATAACGTTCCAGGCAAACATGCGTCACATACGCGAGAAGATCACCGCATGAGCGGTTCCGCCGGAATCTGTACTGACGGTCGTTAATAATTTTGTTCTTCTCGAGGTATGTGAGCAGTTTGTCGTTGATCACACGTTCCATCACCTTGGACAGAACTGATGTGATCCCTATGGGGCGGTAGTTGGCTGGGTTGGAGCGGTCACCTTTCTTAGGTATAAGGTGAATAACTGCTTTTTTCCAACCAGAGGGCACAGAGCCACATTTCAGGAACATTTTAAAGAGCTTGGACAAAACTGGAGCAATTTCTGCAGCACATCTCTGCAAAACCGGGGCAGGTATTCCATCAGGCCCACCAGCTTTATTGACATTGAGCCCCCGTAAGACATGGAGTACATCCCGATGCCAGATCCTCAGCTTTTTCATATAGAAACTGCAGTGAGGAACCGACCGTGGGATGGCACCCCGGTCATCAAGGGCCGAGTTTTCTGCGAACATTTTTCCTAAAAGGTTGGCCTTTTCGGTGACGGTGTTTGCTAGTGAACCGTTGAGTCTAGTAAGAGGCGGCAGACTGGATTTGCAGAAATTGCGACCTATGGAGCCTGTTAGCGACCAGAATGCTCTGCTGCAATGCGGGCAGGCAGCTAGCTTACCTGTATATAGATTTCTTTGGAATTTATTCATACAAAATTGCCAGGGTTCCTTGACAATTTCCGAGGACTGCAACACGATAGACATTTTTTGAATTGTGTGATGAACTAGAGGTATATTTGATATAGTTATGGTCGATATTCGAACCCCAGCGTTCTGCATTGGTTCTCGAGGACCATAACACGACAAGACATTTTTTAATCTATGTGATGAACTTAAGGTTATATTCAGAGAGGTGGTCGATATTCTAGATCTGGTTACATTACCCATGAAAATGTAAGGATTTTTGTGTCAGAAATGTGAAAAACTTGAATTGAGTACCTCCCTGCTAAAATCCCCAGATCTTAGTAAAGACTGTCCGTGTCTATATAGCCGAAGTACACATTCCGAGGTAGTCAGGAGATGTATTAGAATTTATAAATTATAATAATTGTTCCGCTTTGTATTAATGTTGCAGAGCACCGTGATAGCCACGCTTGCGTATCACGTGTGGGCAAGGCCATCGACCGCAGCTTCGTGGGTGAACTGTCTGGGGCCGTTCCGCGAGATGCGCTGTTCTCTGCGCCAGAGAACCGCCACCTCCTAGACAGGGCCGTGGCCCAGCACCTCTACAGGCAGGGGCTGGACTGTGTTGCGGACGTCGTTGTCCAGGTACCATTAACACATAACAGGTATCATACAAATAGTCCTATGAGACACACTGTAGTAAGACTATATGTGTTGTTTGTATTGTTTCCAGGAAGCGGGCTTAGAAGAGGAAAGGGGACGCGGGGAGCCCTTCGCAGGGCTGCATCGGATAGTGGAGGCGCTCTCCGCCCGGGACCCCCGACCGGCACTCGCCTGGGCCCAGGAACACGCCAACTCCCTCCATCACTCCCAGCTCCCCTTCAAACTGCACAGGTCAATTAACCCTTGTAGTTGTGTTTCAATATTATATAATTTTTTTAGTGTGTTTAAATAAAAGCATAGAATAAAGAAGAACATAATAATGCCATGTGGGCACGTTTCGTGATCCAAAAGTCTGGCCATTCGGGCCTTATATTTCAAATACAGAACTGTGATTTATCATCATTATGAAATTCAAATGGGATGGCGATGTACGATGTCAGACAAATTTAAGAGAGACAGAGCCCATGCTAAATGGGCTAAAACCAAAAGGTATTAAGTCAAAGGCACGCAGGCTTCCATTTAAATTTACATAGAAGGCACTTTTAGTGTGCATTCTTTATTCTATGGATGAAATGTCAACAATGTATTTTACTTTGTAGGTTAGCGTTCCTATTGGCCGCCAGAAGAGAGGGCCCCCTAGCCGCTGTCCTCTATGCACAAGAACATTTCCCACAATTTATTAATAAACACGAAAAAGGTATCTAAACTTATTCCATAATTTGATTCCAATAAGCAATACAAATATGTACACCAAAACCTGCTGCAAGTCATTGCGTGTTCATTTGGGGACAAGCATTTAATGCGCTTGGTCCACATTCTTGGAATGACATGCTATATAATCCGAGGTCTGAATCTGGCATAATGACAAATTATATTAAAGACACAATTATGTCAAAAAGCTACACTATATAAAGACAAACGTTAATTACTAGACAGCGCTATGTAAAATTTTGTCCGAAAGCTACAGTACATAAAGACGCACGTTAATTACTAGACAGCGCTATGTAAAATTTTGTCTGAAAGCTACAGTATATAAAGACGGACGTTAATTACTAGACAGCGCTATGTAAAATTTTGTCCGATTATTATTATTATTATTTGGGTATTTTGTTCACATTAACTTCCAGCCTGCATTCTAATTAATGTATGGGTGATATGATGTTACCTCCATCTGGTGAATTTCTCATCTCGCCTTTCTGACCAATAATGCCTTTTAAAACAGTAATTAAACACATTTCCCATATTCTTTCTTTGTGGAAACCTCGTTCAAATGATGCATCCATTTCTTAACTATTCGTAAATAACTCTAAATAATTGTTTTGGGATGATGTTATTATAAACAAAATTAATTATTACTGGATATCAACATGGACCGGGCTGTAACGTGAGGTACTTGCGTCTGTTTGTGGTGAAATTTTAATCCACTTGTTTGATTATGCGTCGATAACATGAGCGTTGTATTTAATAAGGATTTGTTTATGAACTTTTTTGTACTATACGCAATCTTAAAAATATTTTTAATTTCAAACTTGGAGAATAAAGACGATGTGTTTTCCCTTTAAACATTAATCACTATAAAATTCTGTTTTCTTGGCGCTATAATAATTATTTTATAAATAAAACACATTATAATAGTTTGTGTTTTGACATTTATCCTCTAAAACGCCAAACTACGTACAGTGCAATATAACACTGGATGCAAATCTAAGAAGAGGAAAGTCAATTTTTAGGTTAACAATGCTAATGCTTTTGTAAAGGATCTTTCAATAGGGACGCTTGAACTTTGTTAGGTTTTAGCAGTCATGTTGTTAAAGTAACATCTATCAAATTTGTTGTCAATTATTTAGTAGTGTACGGCAAATCACCATGGAAGGTTATAGCCTTGAACAACGTGTGCAAATCATCAAATTTTATTATCAAAGTCACTGCTCCGTTCGAGAAACGTCCCGCGTGATACACGATTTTTTATCGTCACCTCAACCATCCTGACGAGGTTTGGTGGCCAAATTCGAGTCAACCAGTTCGGTAAATAATCAGCCAACACACCAGTACGTCACCAAAACGCAAGATCTGCTGAAAACATCGCTGCTGTGCGCAAGAGTGTACGGGAAAACCCGAGGCAGTCAATTTCTCGTCGTTTACAAGAACTTGGCCTTACTGTGACTTCAACTTGGCGAATTTTACATCGGGACTTGGGTCTGTACCCGTATAAAATCCAACTAACCCAGGAACTTAAAGTAAACGACCATAGACATTCTGCATGAGCTATTTGAGGGCATGGTTATCTCGCGCGGTGGCGATGATTGTGCGATTTAACGCCTTTAGACTCCTTCCTTTGGGGCTATCTTTAATCGCAGGTCTATGCGAGTAAACCACAAACAATTGACTTCCTCAAAGTCAACATAGCAAACGCCATCGGATTTTTGATATAAAGTGGGGTTTTGTGGGACTGCTTCCCACCATATTGGTAAAAACAACTCATTTTCTAGTTTTTTAGATTGACGATAAATTATTCACATTAAAATGAGCCTCCGCGAGTGTTCTGGATAATTTGGCGATTTAGGAAATCCTGGATATTTGTGATTCATCAGTAAAAGCGGGGACTTCTGGTAATATTGCCCTGTAATATGGAAATTCTATTGAATTCAGTAATTTCAAATCTGATGCAATATGCTGTAGGTATAATAGTTTTCTTCTGTATCTCTTTTCTTTATGGTACATTTAGCGAAGATCAAAAACGAACCAAAATTATAAGTTCCTTCAAACTTCCGGTATAGGGAACCATATGTATTATGTTGCATGTTTCTTGTATATATATAATTTTAAAAAGCATAACATGTTTGTGGACTCTGCCAAGGAACAATAAATTTGGTCTTTATATGTTAATTCTGCTTTCAGAAATACAGAAAACAATGTGTCTGCTGGCCTATGAGGGCGGTGCCTTGCCGGTGAGTTACGGCTCACTGCGAGACGAGGCGCTCTGGCCGGACGTCATCGAGGTGTTCCTGCGTGACGCTTGCGCTCTGCTACGCCTGCCGCCCCTGAGGTTGTTAACTTGATGGCGTGACAATGGTATGAATGTTAAGTTGTACGTAATTGTACTGACGGATGCGATGTGTTTCAGTCCGCTGCAGTCAGCCGTGAGCGTGGGCAGCCGCGTGCTTCCGGCTCTGTTGGACATCCGCATGAAGATGGCGCACACCCACCAGCACCACGCGTGGGCTGCCAAGGATGAACTACCAGTAAGTATTAAGTATTCATAAGACCAGTATAATTAGACCACTTCTGGCTCATGGTGTAATATTCTCTGGCATTGCTGGCTCTGTTACAGGTGGAGGTGGAAGGCGGTGGCCACCACTCGGTATTTGCGTGCCCCATCCTGAGGCAGCAAGGTTCCGAACAGAACCCACCCATGAGACTCCTGTGCGGCCATGTCATTTCTAAGGATGCCCTAACCAAGCTTTGTCAAGGCATAAGGTACGCCATAACATTCAATAATATATATTAAAACAGTATCTGTAGGCACCATGCTTTTTCTTATTTGCCTGTCAATTGGGTTTCTTTAAAGTTTTATGTTTTATGAAAAGTTATGCACGGATCGTTATTCCCATGGTTTCGGCATTCGTGAACTTTGAAAACACATTAAGGCGATATAAACAGACACAACTGAAAAACAGTCATTTTTTAAAAGAATTCCTGACGTGTCGACTCTTTTCCACACAAAAACATAAATTGATTTTGAAAGATTGTTATTTTATTTAACATAGTATGTTTGAAATTTTGAAAAATTATAAATATATTTTTATGTAATAAAGTTCTTCCGTTGGTCGTTGCTCAGATTTTTACATGTTCAAACTTACGTTTGTTATAAAACACACATATTTCGTATCACCTAATGATACAGTATTATAAATCAATACATTATCTAGCTTAGCTACTTTTCAATTTTTTTTAAGTCAATTTTACTTCATTAATAAAAAATTCCGAGCAAGTGTTTTGCTACGAAAATCCTTCAATTTGTCTATTTATTTACGCACGTACTAATCGATATATTTCCGAATTTTTTTCTCATCTGCTGTGTACTTAGATATTATTAAATAATTAAACATATTTAGAAAAAAAATAATAATTAAAAAACGTACAATATTTTAATTAATTTACGAGCTCGCATTTGCCTATTTTATCTAGTTAGCGCGATACTTATTTACACTGGTCAAATCGCCACTAGCTGCCGAGAGCTGGCAGCGGGTGGACGTGTCTTCGCGGCGCTCTGATTAGTAACATTTTTTACTAATGATTTGGTTAAAAATTGACAAAAAAGACGAAATGAGAAATCTTTCACAACATCAAAAACATTTTTGGAATTAATATTTTGTAGAAAAACATTGATTAGCGATATATTTAATAATGCATGTACCTTATATGTATAGGGTAGTCCCAACGAATCAATGATATTCAGTCAGATTTTTTCTATGCCAAAAATATTTTAATCTATGGCCGGTCGGTTTTGATGAGTTTTGAGGTTAGAATATCATATGTCAAAACATAGATGAGCTTCACCGTACATAATTGTATATTCTATTCATGGTAAACCATAACTAAACATAAGTAAAAAAAGTATGTACCTTTTTAGAAACTTATAGAATAATAATAATAGTATTGAGTATTAACATTATTATAATATCCGTATTGTAATAATGTTAATACCCTAATTTCTTTCATGAACTTAAGTTAAAATTATGCCAAAACTAAACAAATACGTATTTAAAATACAAAACAAAAGCGAAAAATATTTTTTTCATACTAATTCAAAAACTATATATATTAATTAAATTAGCCAAGAACATACGACCTGTGTTTCAAAACATGACTGCCTTAGAGTACACTTATTATTATTATAATATTCATATCCAAAATACAAAATGGCAGAATTAAATAAAGTGTAAAATATGGAGTCTTCAATTGCTCGTCATTTAATATTATTTTTTTTATTTTAAACAATAAAATTAATTTTTACATAATATGTATGTTTTTTGATTTAATGATAATATCCGCTATCAAAAAAACCGTTTTGTTTAGTTTTGCTATTTGGAAAACAACAGCAAAAATTGTATTTTCATGCTTTTCCATTATATGTATCAAATAAATCGTGGTAGGTGCATAATAAACCTATATGTGTTTATTTTCCTTTTTATGTTTATGCACTTCCATTCCCGAGACACTTGATACCTTATTCAGTAAAAATGCTGGAATCGAGAATTAATCAATAATCATCTGAACCACACTGTATACAACGTTGGTGTCGCGGGATTGTGGCGTAACAGTGGAAACGAATGCGGTATATCTGTCTTGTTCTAAAATCGCACGTATGAGAGTACCTTCTTTTAATGAAATAGGTATTGCCGGTCACTGGATATATGGCCTTAACAGACTTGATAATTTTACTCTTGGTTCATATTGCTGCCAGTTGAAGGTGTCAGCTTTACCTAAGAGAAGAGATACATACTATGTACAGTGAAACTCCCTTTCCAAGGGACCAGAAAAAAAAACTTATGTGGGAAAACTTTCTATGTATGTGGGAATTGGGCCATTTTTTCAAATTCAGTTCAGTTTTCAAGGGACCGAAGAAACCAAACTTCTTAAGCAAGTTTTGCTGTATTTTTAATTATTCAAGTTTGGTTACTGTATTTTAATTAACTTTTATAATGATAATGTGCAATTAGAAATGTATGCATTTTAATGTTTACATTATAAGTGTCATAAAACCAGCAATTCATTTAACACTGGTATCCCCAATAAGTTATGTTGTATGTAATAATGAAGTCACAACATGGATGTCATCTTCTGCCAACAGGTTAAAGTGTCCGTACTGTCCTCTAGAGCAAGGGCAGAACGAAGCCAGGCTCATCTACTTCTGAAGAGTGAGTGCGCCTACTCAACGGAACTGTACAGCACTGCAAACATCGCTTACCTACATACGCCTAGTACCTACACCCACCTGCAATTAATTCTGAATCATCGTTTGACTGTTTTCTTATTATGTATAACACTTATTGAGGTTCACTATCAGAATGTTTCCATTTGCTAATGTTGTTAACGGCAATCAATCTCCCGTGTAAATGGTATTAGTCCACTTTCCAAGGGTGAATGGCATTTGGAGATGCCTTGCGGTGATGGTTTGACTTATTTTTATCAGCTCTCGATTTAATGCTGTTTGTGAAAATTATTTTGTAAACATTATAATGTGGAAAGTAATATAATATAATGTTAATAAAACTTTGATAATGTCTTTATTCTCTCCTCAAAAGTGTTATGCTAAAGAAGCAAACTTGGAAGATGTAATTATCCTGATAAATTTTATTTTAATAAATTTTCCTTGTGTATTTATTTTCTTCATTTTTTGACAGTTATGATAAAATTGTAAAAGAATACATGTAAATATTATTAGATACAGGGTTGCTACGGACCCTGGATAACCTTTATTATAAAGGTAATGTCAGGGATTTAAAAATAATTTCATCGATTTCATGTTTTGATATATGTATATGTAATTTCACCCCATTAAGTAATACAAGTTCTTTAGAACACCCATAATGTTTGTAAGAATGAAATTTAATTTTTGATGCTTGTCCAGTTCACTTGTCACGCCTGGACCAAGTTGTTGACAATTTATATTGATCGTCCTGGGGCACTTTCCACTGTGATGTTGAATAAAGCAGTGTTCAGTGGTGGCTGCCCCTCTTGGTTCCATAATAAGGAACTCCAATCTTATTTTTATTTATTTTATATTAATAATGACGATCAAACTTAAATACCAGTATATTTCGTAATAATTTTCAAACGCTCCAAATCTATGGCCGGTCGGTTCTGATCACTTTTGAGGTTAGAATGTCAAATTCAAAACAAGGATCAGCTTTACCGCACATAATTTTATATAATGGTAAACCATAACTAAACATAAGTAATAAAATTATGTACCTTTTTAGAAACTTTAACTCAAATAATAATAATAGTATTGAGCATTAACATTATCATAATATCTGTGTTCATAATTGGTTTAATCATGAATAGTTGTTTATATTGAACAACAATTATACAGCTTAAAGTCACCTAAATTAAGCTAAAATTTTGCCAAAACTAAAAAATACAATCGAAAAATAAAAATGTCCATACTAATCCAAAAACAGAATGCGCACATGGTGTCAGATGTTCCAAATACAATGGTACCAACATAAGAAGGTGTTTTGATGAGATGATTTTTAATTCACTTTTATTTTAAATTCTTCAAATAATTATATATAATAATAGTTACATGTTCAGAATCGGCGTTTGCTGATCTATATGAATATATATTTTTAAAGCCATTATATTTTTCACTGGAGTTCCTTGTTGGACATTGAGCGCTCAAAATTATAAAATGATAATATGTACCAGGGGTGTTAGTTGAAGTTTGCCGGTTTTTTCAATAAAGAAAACGCTTAATTCTCAAGGGAATCTCAATTTTTTTTATTCAAAGTATTGACCATCGGATTCTATACATTTTGCCCATCTTTGGGGCAAATCATGTATACCATTCCAAAAAAAAATTTCTCTTTCGAGGCAAACCATTCGACGAGCCATTTTTCGACTTTTTCAAAATTGGCGAAGCGCTGCTCTGCGAGTGAGTGTCCTATCGATGCGAAAAGGTGATAGTCGGACGGGGCAAGGTCTGGAGAGTACGGCAGGTGCGATAATATTTCTCAATTCAATGCTTTGAGAGTGTTCTTCACTACTTTAGCTGTATGAGGCGGTTTGGCAGTTTTTTCGATTTGTCTCGTTCATTTTGTGTGGTACCTATTTTCCATACTTTTGGATCTTTCCCATGGCTTTTAAACGTTGGCAAATTGCTCCTCGGGTCACATTAAGTGTTTAGGTCAATTGTTGTTGCGATTGGGTTGGGTCTTCATCCAATAACGCCTGCAATTCCTCGTCTTCGAACTTTTTCGTTGCACCAGGATGTTCATTGTCTGTTAAATCAAAATCTCCACTTTTAAATTGACGAAACCATGTCTCACATGTTCTAATCACTGGAGCATGTTCACCATAAGTTTCTACCAGCAACCAATGAGCTTCAACTGCTTTTTTCTTTTGATGAAATAAGAAAAGCAACGAATGCCGCAAATGCGATTTGCTTGGAACGAAACTCGACATATTCACTGAGGTAACCAAGTATGACACTATTATTTTGGCAGAATGTAACTTGTGTATTTTTGAAGGTTAATGTCCATAGAAAAATATGACATAGATGCCAAATCATAGAAATGTATACATATCTCTAGCGACATCTATGAGTAAAACCGGCAAACTTCAACTAACACCCCTGGTAGTTCATATAACATTATTATGTATACAAATCAAAACAACTGCTCATATTCTTAATTAATTTGAATATCTCAGTGGTGACATCTAGCGTTTTAACTAAAAGCTCCCATTCTGCACTTACCTACGCTGGGTCGCATCAAGTGACCAGGATTACATCTTCTGTCTCTATGCGCGCCGTATAATAAATGAGATGGCAATATGTTGTCTAAGTAGACGCAACCTCGCAAACTGAAAGGAAGTTTGGGTCATGTCCATGACAGAGACAGCACAATGAATATTATATGTGTTTGAAAGAGATGGTGATAGAAGCACGTCGGGTAAAACAAAGGTTGTTTTGTTTTTGGACAGTTTTTTTTAAGTCAATTTTTTTTTAAACCATTTTGAAAAAAAATATTTTAAAAAAAATATTTTCACCAAACACACTTTGAGCGGGCGGCCGCTACACCGTCACAGGTGCGTGCAGCGGGCAAAAACCATCCGAAAATGTAATAAAAAATAATTTTACAAAAACTGCTCTATCTTCTAAACCATCGAGTATTTTTTTATGAAATTTCGTATACGCACTTACCATTTACTGTTCTCCAGTTTTCACAAATTATTTATTATAACACAAGTCCATGGTAGTATTCGCATATTATGAATTTATAACACGTCATAAAAATATAATGGGTACTCCTATTCCCAGTACCACGAACAAACAATCTTTGAAATTTAACTCGATAAAATCGACCCATCAAAGAATAATCAAATGTGGAAAGAAGGCGAATATGATGACTCTGCATTAATTAATTATTACGCGCTATCTCTTATTGATCTGTGCAAGAGTATGTGTGTACGTTAAATAAACGACGGCTTATCTTATTTTTTGTACATGTGTGTGTAGTCTGGAACGTCTTCAAGCGTTTAGATTAACTATACCTTTCTCGCCGTTAAAGTGGAGCCGGCGTAAAGGGTAATTTTACCCGTCCCGCCGATAAGCACCAGTCGGCCACGCGGGTAAAAATACCCTTCCTGCTCAAAGTGTGTTAAAATCACCTCTCAACGGACATAGAAAAACAGTCAGATATATTAATAAAAAAATTGTTTGTTTATTTTAACTTTTTTTTTAATTTGTTCTATACCTAAATATTAGCAGATTCAATGAGTACATTTTTTATCTAGATACATGGATTTGTGGAGTGATTTCCATTTTACTATTACAAGGGAACTCTGCATTCTTGGTAGGAAATTTATTACTACTCACACAAAGTTAAAAACGACTCAATATTATGATGTATTTATTAGTGAAAGTGATAAAAAAATTATGTTTTACAAAATATTTAATTTGACTACCGGATTCACCATATACACATAAGTTATAATATATTGGTTTTTATTACAATATCAAATAAAGATTATTCTCACATATATTTTTTTCAAATGACCTTGTATTTCTAGACTCCTGGAGCCGCCTCTGCCGGTGATGGTTTGCGGCTGACAATATTTGACTAAATGTTGCAAAACTCTGAATGTGTTATACCAGTGGCATCATTTTCCAAACAAAGGCCAATTTTTCAATGTTCATTATTTAAATCGTCACTTAACCTGTAGTGTGCCAGCAATACCCGGAGCGGCATTCGCTAGTAACGCACCCGACAAGACGATTTTATAGTATTTTGAACCTTCAAAAATGCTCCTAGCATACTAAAACATGCTTTATTCGTTTGGCCAGGAAATCTTGTAGCTTAGTCACTTGCAAACATATTTATTTTATCTGTGAAAAAGTATGTTATTGTGGAATGGCCATTAAAATATAATTACGATTTTTATCAAATTACTATATTTATTTACAAGAAAACATCTTATTATTTTGTTTTCATTGTGAAAGACACTGAAAATATAATAAAACTATAAAAATATCTTTGGATTTCTTTATTTAACTTTTCTATATAAAGTGAGGGAGAAAAAAATTATTTCTCTGAATATAAGTAGCGATTCCGGGGAAACCACTTATATACGTACAATTTTGATGTAATGTATCATCTGATAAAACGATACAATTTACAAAAATATTTGAGTTATTTTGAAATTACTGTCAGCTAGCACAGTGCACAAAACGCCATTTTACCTTTGGCAAGCGAGGGGTTAATAGAAAACTACAATTTCTTGTTCATCTGATCCGGTATTATCGAATCAAGATAATACAATGCATATTTGTCTTTTTATCAAACAAAATAATTTATGAACAGTAACGATTCTGGCGAGATGCAGAATGGGTAAATTCTTTAAAATGTAAGAGTCCCACTGAGAAATCCCTCAAGTGGCACTCAAAACACCCCTGCATTATAATGTACTCTGGGTACTAGAGAGCTAAGATGGATATTTGGGCTGTTATACTGTCAACCAGCCTTGTAGACCCCTCTCTATCATGACAAAAGTTCATTAGTTTCAGATTTTTTAACTTTTCTCCTGAAGCTTCTGAAGTCAGTTGACAGTTTTTCTTTTAAATTGAGTAATCCATTTGCATGATGTATTTTCATTACATATTTTAATTATTGTTCTACAGTCAAACTTGGTTATAACGAGCATGAGGGGACTGATTAAATTTCCTCCTTATCTCCTTATGGCCATTTCTTGTTTATATCAGAAATGTTTTTTTTTTTTTTTAGTATTTACCTACTCACCGTCCTCTACTATCAATATATTCATCACTGTATAATATCTTTTCAAAATATGTATTGCAATATACATTTTTATGGATAAAATTTATAGTCATTGATTGATTTAGACTTCACTTTCAACTTTCTCAATTTCCTCTTCAAAACAATCAACACATAACTATCATCACCTGATTAGAGCTTCCAAGAAAAAAATCACTTAATTGTTCATCATATCGCCAGCTTGCTATGTGTATTGTTTCGATTGTAAAATTCTCAATTGTCATAAATCACTAGCTTGTGTGATTGTTATTGGTTTCAGTTGTAAAATTTCACTTGCCTAAATCAGTAATGCACAACCCGTGGTCCAATTCGTGCGGCCTCTTTCAAATTCAGTTTTCACAGGACCGAAAAATCAAATTTCGTAAGTGAGTTTTACTGTATTTATAAATTGTGTTAATAAAATTATTTGTACGGTATATCGCTGAAGCGTCCTTGTTATAATACCCAACGATTGTACGATAAGCCTGAGCTAAAATATCATTGGGTAATTGCTAATTTTTGTCAGATATAACTCTTGCCATCGAGTCGGGTAAGCTGGCACTTCTTTCAGTCTTACACATGAGTGCCACTTCAACACAATTGATCACGTTTTTCTTATTACTACCGGTATTTTAATGGAAGATGCTCCGAGGAACTAGCGTCATTGATCCCTTCGGCACCGGTGCATAGTCGGGAAACACGCCAAACGCGCGCCCAACATTTGCACACTGTTGACATTTGTCACATGAGAACGGGTCGCTTCTACGACTCGTTCTTGTGTTCAACAGCTCGGCTGTGGAATGATCTGCCGGCCTCTGTGTTTCCTCCATCCTATAACATGGGTCTCTTCAAGACACAAGTTCACTCCTTCCTATCCTCTAAAAGACCCTCCACACAGCATCCCCAAAGATGATATAGGCCTTGAGGGAAATTATTTCCTCCTTGGTCTCCTGTGTGGAGTTACTGTAAAAAAAATAAATAAATATAGATTGAAGCTAAATCCGTCAAAGACTCAGTTTCTCTGGACCGCCACAAGCAGACGCCTGCATATCATTGATATGTCCCCGATAACTATTTCAGGAAGTGACATTAGTCCAAAGACATCTATCAAACTACTGGGTGTCAATCTGGATGCTGATTTTTCCCTTATATTACAAATTAAAGCAGTGCGGAGAAACCTGCTAACAAAGGCGACTAAATTGCTAATTCGTATGTTGTTTCACGTCTAGATTACTACAAAGGAATATATGTAAGTCTCCCCAACTATCAAATTAACAAATTAGAATTCGTTTTCAACGCTGTGGTAAAACTTAGTACCTAATACTCCCATATTTCAGAGCATCTCAAAAATCTTCACTGCCTCAAATGTCCGGAAAGAATCCAGTTCAAGCTTTGCTGGATGGTATTTAAATCAATGAAATGGATGGCTCCGGTTTACCTATCGGAACTGTGCATCACTGTAAATTCCAATTCACGGCAGTCAACTCTTAGATCAGCAACGTCATCAACTATCGGAAGGTTGAGGGAACCAAAGCGCACACCAGATACTTTTTTGATGAGCGTGCTTTCGGCATGTCAGGCCCTAAAGCCTGGAATAAACTCCCATACGATTTAAGATTGATTAAATACTCAACAGAATTCAGAGCGAATCTTAAAACTCATCTCTTCGGAAAGTCATATCCATGAATGGTACAGTTGCATACCCAATTTACAAAGCGATGCTAGCCGGTTAGCACCTACCTAAGATCGTTAATAGAAAAATTTCCATAGTCTGCGGACTATTGTAAATAACTATGTATAAATATTTGTAAATGTAATTGTTGTGAGAAAACAATCGATGAAGGTATCCAATCCAATAGTTTGGGTCTTTCTGTAACGCTCCAAGTACCGCCCCCAAATATGCGTCACATACCCGAGCAGGTCGCAACACAAACCGTTTCGTCAAAATCCATATTGCCGATCGCTTAAGAGTTTGTTTTTCTCGAGGTATTTGAGCTGCTTGTTGTTAATCACCCCTTCTAATACCTTGGAGAGTATGGAGGTGATGGCTATGCGGCGGTAGTTGGAAGGATTGGAACGGTCCCCCTTCTTAGGAATCAGATAAACAGCCTTTTTCCAGAGATCTGGTGCCTTTCTACTATTGAGTGATAATTTAAATAATTTTGAGAGGAATGGGGTTTATTCTGCAGCACACCTCTTAAGGACCAGGGCAGGTATTCCATTAGGTCCGCTGGCTTTGTCAACTTTCAACTCATTTAAGACCCGGAGAACTTCCTTGTTACGGATTTTGGTTTCCTTCATTTGGAACCCCCAATGTGGAATGGATGGGGGAGTTTCTCCATTATTTTGAAGAGTTGAGTTTTCTGTGACAATTTTTTCAAGTAATTCGGCCTTCCCTCGGGCCGTATTAACCAACAGACCATCGGGCTTGGTCAAAGGTGGGAAAGTAGTCGTGCAAAAATTTCTTCCGATTGACCCAGCGAGCGACCAGAATGATCAGATGACATTGGGGCAGTTTCTTAAGATTTTCTTGCAATCCTTTGCTCTCTGTTGGTATTCTGACTATCTATGGAGCCAACTTTCCGGAGCGCGTTGTAGGCCATCTTCTTCAGTCTGACTGCTTTGGTGAAGTGACGGTCATACCATGGTTTTGTGCCAGCTCCAGAGGATTTGAAGGAGGAAGGAATGTAGCCATCCATCGCTGATATGATTAACTCTCATGCACAAACTGAGGGATATTCGGAACTAAAACAGACTGCACTCCATGGAAAGGTGCTGGAGAAGCACCGTGTGCCATCCCATTTTGCAGTCCCGTAGTGCCATGCCTTCCTATTTACCTGTTTGTCAGGATGACAGCTCACGGAGAATGGGACAGAGGTGGTAATCAGGCAATGGTCAGAGGAGCCCAAAGTTTATTATTATTATTTATTATCACATAGTTACACAAAGGAATATTATAATATTGTACACACAGTAATAATTAGAGTTTTTTTTTTTAATTTTTAAATTTATTCATTTATAAGTTTTAGTACAGAGTTAACATTTTTTTTTCATCTATCAAACTAGGCACATGCCCGTATTATGGTAATCGAAGTTTGTTGTATACCTAAATGTTGTAAAGAAATAAAAAATAAAGGTAATAGAAACAGAAAGCGTAAAAGAAGTAAGACGGCCTCCATGGTCGAGGGGTTAGGCTCTCGACTACAAATCCGAAGGTCGCGGGTTCAAATCCCGGCGTGCGCAAATAAATTTTATTTAATTAATTTGTGCCGTTTCACGATTAATTAATTTTAAAAAAACATTCAGTATATTTGCGCACGTTCCAGAGTGGAAGATACTCTCAGTTTCGCCCTGGTGAAAGACCACCATTCGGAATTGAAACGTTGGTTGAAATGGCTTTTAACCGTGTCTGGTAACCAGATCCGAATAGCCAGGTATTTCCCCACCTTCCTCTGTCCCTTCTCCTTCCCCTCCCCAATACCTTCAGCCTCACAACATTCCCCAATTGGTAATGCCATAGTCTCACTGGCTCCAGATGGTTGGGAGCAGTTGGGACTCTTGTGTGGTATTCATATTAAAAAAAAAGGTTCAATACAGTAATTACAGCGTAATGAATAACTGTTCTACCTGTGGTTACATTATAACTGCAAGTTGTACAAAAGAGTATAATAACAAGTGACTTAGTGCATAATATAATAACATAAGTATAAAAGAAGTAAGAAGGTAGAAACTGTGTAAGTACAGTGCAATGGGTGGGTAATAGGTTTATAATTATTATGATGTTCTAAAACATGAAAAGTTGCAAACCTCTATTACGCCCGATTGGGTGTTTTATAGAAACATAACATAATAAATACAATGGTAAAAAATGTAAGCTTGGGAAAACTTAATAAATTTAATAAAAACATTCAAATAAACTGATTTTTAGCTTAGACACAGTGTCATAATGGTAAACATAAATTGAACTATACTCATTACCAAGTCTGCAATATTTAAATGGGAGAGTTCTCGAAATAACTATTTGAAGACGCTGGATTATTATATAGAGCCGTCTGCCTCATATTACAGTTAGGTACATGCAAGGTAATAAGGCTCGTTAAATCCAGGACGTCCAATCTGCCATTTGCTATTTGAAGAGACATTCCAAATCGCTTACTGCGCCTTGATGATAAATTAGTCCATTAAAAAAATATAATTAAGGTTTTCGATTGGAATACATATATAATAATTAATAATAATTTAAGCTGCACTGTCTCAATTTCTTGTTGGTGAATCTTATAAAATGGAGCCTAGATACTTATAATCGAAACTGTTATTTCATTTATGTGAGGAACAAAAGTTAGTTTGCTGTCAAAAATTATACCAAGGTCTTTTATTTGCTCAACTCTTTTTAGGTGAATGTTATTGATGCTATATTGGATACATGATTGGATTTTTAATTTGAACAACAATTATAGTTTGACATTTTTCAATATTCAGGAACAGTTCATTACGAATGCACCATTCTTGTAGCCTCACAAGATTTAATTCCAATACATAACAGTCATTGAGATTAGTAATAGTTTTGTAAATTTTAGATCACCAGCGAATAGGTGTATCATAAAATGTATTTAACATAGCAATCTAAGTTTTTAAAACCATGAGCTAATGAAAGTAATTCAATAGCTCATGGTTTTATAATAAATAAACAAAAATTTAAAAAAAAAACAAAAATCGTATACAAAAAAACTCCCAGACTGCCGGCCAGCAGACCAAAGAACAAGGAATCTTCAGTGGGATGATCTAGACCAGGGGTCTCCAAACTTTCCAGCCTTAGGGCCATACTGATTACTCCAGTAAGTTCCGAGGGCCAAAACCATATTATCATTGTTGCCGGTGGTAAAAAGTGAAATAGTCCACTGATGAAAAAAAAAATCCGAAAAAGGAACGCAACGTTTAAAAAAGGCTGCTAATCGGACTAAAGTCTGCAAAACGGCAACACTGCATATTATTAATTTTCCTGTCATTATCTGTAATTTCTAGATTAGTCGTAGAGTACGAGCCATGAGGAGTAACGTGACACGACATCTGGTGGACACAAGCGGAAATAGGTAGTACCTTCTATTGCTAATAGATGGCGCTAATAGCACGTACAGAATAATCTCGTTGGTTCGAAAAAGTTTTGGTGTCTTCCACTCACTTCGAATTATAATTCGAATATATAAGAAGGCTAGTGGCGCAACCACAAGTCAGTTCCTATGACACTGTTGTGAAACAAAATAGTGCGTACCTCCTTAAAACGTGTTTGTGCGTGTTTAAGTTTAAGACATCTTTGTAACAGTATTTTGATTTGAATTGTTGCTTTTGTGTATGATTTAGTAGTATGGAAAAGAAGCGAAAAATTGATAGTGAATGCAGAAAATTCAAAGATCAGTGGAACATTCAGTATTTCGTAATTGAGTCCAGTAACAAGGTGCTATGTTTGATTTGCAATGAAAGCATAGCTGTTCTCAAGGAATATAACATTAAACGTCATTATGAAACAAAACATTTTCAAAATTACTCAAAATATACAGGATGTTTGCGGACAGAAAAATTGAAAGCTATGAAGCGCGGATTGACATCGCAGCAATCTTCATTTACAAAACTCAAAACTGAACAAGAGGCTGCAACTCGTGCCAGCTTTCGTGTGGCTCTTGAAATTGCAAAACGTGGAAAACCATTCACCGATGGAGAAATGATCAAAGAATGCATAATTGCAGTAGCCGAAGAAATGTGCCCTGAAAAGGTAAATTTATTAAAAACTGTCAGTATGGCAGCAAACACTGTGGCTCGAAGGGTAGAAAACATCGCTGAAAATATATCCTCTCAACTGTTCGACAAAAATGGACATGTTGAGTGGTTTTCTATGGCCTTGGATGAGTCAACGGATGTGTCAGATACTGCTCAGGTGTTGATTTATATTCGAGGAGTAGATAAAAGCTATCAAGTGCATGAAGAACTTCTTGATATGTATAGTATTCATGGCACAACTACTGGTACAGATATTTTTAAAGGAGTTGAAATGGCCATTAATCACCTTCGATGGAAAAACTTGAAATGTATTACAACTGATGGAGGCAAAAACATGAGTGGGAAAGATAAAGGAGTGGTCGCTCTTGTGTCAAAGGCTGTAGAAAATGACGGTGGTTCAAAACCATTAGTCTTACATTGTATCATTCATCAACAGTCTTTGTGCGGAAAATGTTTGGATATGTCTGAAGTTCTGAAACCAGTCATATCAAATGTTAATTTTATCAGATCTTTTGGGCTGAATCACCGACAATTCCGACAATTTATTGAAGAGATTGGAGAAAATGACTTACCTCATCATACTGCCGTACGTTGGCTTAGTTGTGGGAACGTCCTTCAGCGCTTTTTTGAACTTCGAGCAGTGATCGAATTTTTTTTTTAATGAAAAGCATCGCCCTCTTACTGAATTACAAAACAACGCATGGCTGTGGAAGTTAGCATTCTATGTTGATTTGACAAAACATGTGAACGAACTGAATTTGAGATTGCAAGGAGAAAACCAACATCTTCCTGATTTATACACTAATATCAAATCATTCCGGAAGAAATTGATACTGTTTCAATCACAACTACGAAGTAAATGTTTTTCACATTTTAAAACATGTGAAATATTCAGCCACACCACTGAGACTGAGTTTCCTATCGATTTTGCAATCGAAACTTTGAGTGCTTTGAAAATAAATTTTGATACTTCTTTCTCGGACTTTGATGCCATTGCGAATCAAATTAAGATTTTTCAGAATCCTTTTGATACTGACATTGAAACCCTAGCCCCGGAACTTCAAATGGAAATGATTGATCTACAGTGCAGTGATGTAATTAAGAACAAATATCAAATCTTTGTTGGAATTTTATAAGAGTCTTCCACTGACACAATTTGATAATTTGCATAAATTTGCTCGTGGGCTGTTTTCTGTTTTTGGTACTACTTATTTGTGTGAGAAGACCTTCTCCAAAATGAAGTACACAAA
The DNA here is from genome assembly GCA_022606495.2 of Halesus radiatus. Taxonomy (NCBI): domain Eukaryota; kingdom Metazoa; phylum Arthropoda; class Insecta; order Trichoptera; family Limnephilidae; genus Halesus; species Halesus radiatus. The sequence continues at coordinate 18,826 of JAHDVE020007501.1, read as the reverse complement.
AAATGTTTACAGATCTAAATTAACTGATGAGCATCTTAAATCTCTTTTAATAATTGGTACAAGTAAAATTAGTCCACAACTACAAACTATTGTCAGTGGAATATCTCAATTACATAAATCTCATTAGTATTTCATATGTCATTATGCTTGTTATAAGTTATGTTTTTATTTAAAATGTATAAAATGTTAGTTGGATTCATTTCAATAATTTGTTAGTTATTATATACTGAAGTTAAATTTTCTGCATATTATACATGTCTTTACTCATTACAATTCTGTGTTTCTTTATCCAACTTATCACAAAAACAATAACAATAAGCCTACAACAATGTTATGAGTAGTTAGCCCATGACCATATCAATGTAGATGTCATATTAATAATTATTCAACATAAAATTAGAATACTTCAGTAAACTAAATTTAATTTGCTATAAAAAATATGTTCTCTAAAAGGAGTTTTCAAGTATGCTAGCTCTCCTCGGGCCGGACAAAATCTGTCCGCGGGCCGGATGTGGCCCTCGGGTCGTAGTTTGGAGACCCCTGATCTAGACTACTTTCGTTGGTTTCATTCGTGCATTCGATGACGTCAAATTTACCTACCGATAGGCTCTTTAAATCTGGCTGCCTGGCAAAAGTCCAAGGCTGCCGGTGTGCAGACCTTTTTTTTCTACTTTATTAATCGACCCCTATCGTAACAAAACATTTCCATTCAGGTATCTTATGAAGTAATTAAAAAAAAAAATGGTTTACTATTTTCATAACTGTACGGTACCCCTCAGGATGCGGTCCAGCAGACCTACTTTTTTAGGCTTACTAAATGCCAAAGTAGTTTTACCTGTGCTGTGATTATTAAACTATATAATCAATGGCATTAGGGCCGTCACGCACAGTGAATATATTATAATATTAATATGAATGGGCGGGGTATATCCCACGATATCGCTCGCCATACAGTCGTCACACACGGGTACTATAACTTATAGTACGTATGGGGGGGGCCTAGATTATATCCCGAGAACCGCTAGCCGACCGATATTTCTTATTTTATCTTTCCCCCTCTCTTGCCAAACTGTGCCCCCCTCACGCCGCTCTGTGCCACTCTCCCACCCTCTCTTAATTTCTTTGACCTTCGAGGAACAACGAGCTGGTCAAGGCCAAATTACAACATTCCCGAGTATAAGTGCCGGCGTTCTCTGGTAGGAGCTCTGACAATATTCCTGAGTATTGGGTATACAGCTAGGTGAAGAAGTGTTTTCATAGTTTAAAAATAGTAAATTAAAAAAAAACGAAAAATGCTAATAAAATAAAATATTTAGGTATCACAATTGACGCAAACCTACGATGGACAGACCACATTGACTACATTTAACCAAACTGAAAAAAAAAACAATGTTTCTCTTTTAATAACAGAAATACACCTGCATCAAAATCTGTACGAGTTCCTAGGAGTTTCCTGTTTGTTTTTGTTTTTGTTTTTGGTTTGTGTTTTTTTTTTGTTTTTATTTTTTTTTTTTTTACTTTCGTCCAAATATAATGTTTAATTTAAATTTCTTCAATAAATGTACAATTACTTTGTGGTCTCATTATTAATAAAATTAATAAGAAATACTTTGTCATTATTTAATATATTTATTTATTAGTTTATTGTATATGCCCTATATGGGCGTTTTAAATATTTTGTTATAAAAATTCTAATTACAATATTGAAACAGGTGCAAAACACATCACAGTAGATACATAGGTAAAATAGATAGCCTTCACTAAATACAACAACTAAATATTTAATTTGTCTCACGAACAAATTGACAAAACACACCTCACATTCACTGATACTTATACTCTAGACACACATATGACATATTAATAATTGTTGAGGATGTATGCAATAATCGTCTTTTTGTATTTGTATTCCGAGCAGTTGAACATACCTACTATGTCTAAAAAAGTATTACCCTCTTCGTGAAGCCTAGGTACAAGTGAATTTTTGAATGACTCAGCCCTGAAATTATTGTTACAGTTGAGTAGTTCTAGTTGGAATATTAAATTAATTAAGCTGACTATATCAGGGCTGTCTATAAAACCATTAATAATTTTAAAAATAAAAATTCGGTCAGAAACAAGTCTAAAAAAATGTTAATGTTTTTTTGTGTGTTTTGTTATGTACCTACCCATCTGACCCTAACTGTCTACCTACTTCTCGAATTTGCCAGCTATTGTTTACCTTAATCCTTTGACCAGACAATGTCACCCAGTAAAATAAGTATCCCCAAGGCAAAACCCAAAGTTATTTGTAATGTTCTCTGGTAATTCCTTGAAATATATTTATTGTCATCATATCTTTATCTATGCCCATAACTTTCTTATTCTTTGTAAAGTTCCTGTATAAACCCTAGGATTCCTCAATCCCGAGTTCATTCCTCTTCCATCGTTGCTAGGGTACAATTGGTACCTCAGCTCATTTCTTCCTAAATATTTGCTAGGGTAAACTACGTGCCTGCTACAAAATACGCTTTAGATCTGTCTCCAAAATAACTTAAATAGGTTAATTGATTGGTGAACTCTTAACAAACTTTATCTTAACATAAATAAGTGTCATTCAATAAAATTTTACAAAATAAGTAAGCCAATTATTTATCCATATGAACTTAATAATTTAACCCTTACCTCTGTTGATGAATTTAATGACCTGGGCATAATGTTCGACTCTAAATTAAACTTTATATCCCAAATAAACGTAATTTAAAACAAGGGAATGAAAATGCTTGGCTTCATTCATCGAAATTCCAGGGTATTTAGGAATATATCAACCTTGAAAACTTTGTATACATCTTTATTTCGTGGTCAAGTTGAATATAACTCATCTTTCTGGTCCCCCCATTTTAAAATACATTCAGATTCAATCGAAAAAATTCAACATAAATGACATATTAAATTATAAACTCGGTATTCCCATTGAAACCATTAACTATAATTACTTTATGAAAGAACTGAATTTACTTAAATCTCTCAGGTCGAAAAATTATTTCTGACTTGAAATTTATGTTCAAATTTGTAAATGGTAGTATAGACAGCCCTAATTTAATTAACCTCATTCAATTTGCAAAATGCAGAAAATTCAAAAGATCAGTGGAACATTCAGCATTTCGTAATTGAGTCTAGCAACAAGGCGCCATGTTTGATTTGCAATGAAAGCATAGCCTTCTCAAGGAATATAACATTAAACGTCATTATGAAACAAAACATTTTCAAAATTACTCAAAATATACAGGATGTTTGCGGACAGAAAAATTGAAAGCTATGAAGCGCGGATTGACATCGCAGCAATCTTCATTTACAAAACTCAAAACTGAACAAGAGGCTGCAACTCGTGCCAGCTTTCGTGTGGCTCTTGAAATTGCAAAACGTGGAAAACCATTCTCCGATGGAGAAATGATCAAAGAATGCATAATTGCAGTAGCCGAAGAAATGTGCCCTGAAAAGGTAAATTTATTAAAAACTGTCAGTATGGCAGCAAACACTGTGGCTCGAAGGGTAGAAAACATCGCTGAAAATATATCCTCTCAACTGTTCGACAAAAATGGACATGTTGAGTGGTTTTCTTTGGCCTTGGATGAGTCAACGGATGTGTCAGATACTGCTCAGGTGTTGATTTATATTCGAGGAGTCGATAAAAGCTATGAAGTGCATGAAGAACTTCTTGATATGTATAGTATTCATGGCACAACTACTGGTACAGATATTTTTAAAGGAGTTGAAATGGCCATTAATCAAAAGAACCTTCGATGGAAAAACTTGAAATGTATTACAACTGATGGAGGCAAAAACATGAGTGGGAAAGATAAAGGAGTGGTCGCTCTTGTGTCAAAGGCTGTAGAAAATGACGGTGGTTCAAGTGAACCATTAGTCTTACATTGTATCATTCATCAACAGTCTTTGTGCGGAAAATGTTTGGATATGTCTGAAGTTCTGAAACCAGTCAAAATAACTTAAATAGGTTAATTAATTGGTGAACTCTTAACAAACTTTATCTTAACATAAATAAGTGTCATTCAATAAAATTTTACAAAATAAGTAAGCCAATTATTTATCCATACGAACTAAATAATTTAACCCTTACCTCTGTTGATGAATTTAATGACCTGGGCATAATTTTCGACTCTAAATTAAACTTTATATCCCAAATAAACGTAATTTAAAACAAGGGAATGAAAATGCTTGGCTTCATTCATCGAAATTCCAGGGTATTTAGGAACATATCAACCTTGAAAACTTTGTATTCATCTTTATTTCGTGGTCAAGTTGAATATAACTCATCTTTCTGGTCCCCCCATTTTAAAATACATTCAGATTCAATCGAAAAAATTCAACATAAATGACATATTAAATTATAAACTCGGTATTCCCATTGAAACCATTAACTATAATTACTTTATGAAAGAACTGAATTTACTTAAATCTCTCAGGTCGAAAAATTATTTCTGACTTGAAATTTATGTTCAAATTTGTAAATGGTAGTATATACAGCCCTAATTTAATTAACCTCATTCAATTTCATATACCTACGAGAGCTACTCGTTCCAAAATCCTGTTTAAATGTAACAACACCGGGACTGCGCATTACAAACACTCGCTTGTACCTGGATTACATGAAGTTAGTAATAGATACGCAGATGTGGCGAATCCATTTAACTACAAGGAAGGTAAGTACAAGAAGGCTATACTATCATATATTTTCAATCAATATTAATATAACCTAAGTTTACTGTATGTTTTATATGTATGCATATCTTTTACTTTTTATCGTTCATGAACTTTTATTCTTTATATACTCTCTGATGTCATTGTACGACCTAATACCACATTTTATATTTACCCTCTTCAATTATTTGTCCTATTGTAGTTAACTATGACATGTAATTATTGTTTATGGTATATTTATACCGTTCATATTAAATAAATTTAAAAAAAAAACAATTCTCTCATATTTATGTGTTACATCTAATAAAATACATAAACAAAGTATCTGACTTTATACTAAATCTACAACCCAACCCAACAAGAAGGAGATCAAATATAATAAACAAGTGAAGAAACAAAGAACATTCAGTGAAGAACAGTTAAATTTCTAAATCGGTGTTAAACCGATAGGTATGTAATGCTACGAGCACACAATCGCCCAACATCCCAGCCCGAACTCTGTTCGGAGTTGGGACGTTGGCCGATCGTATAGTGACTATAAATCGGGCAACTACACGATCGGCCAACGTTCCAAACTAGTGATGCTATTTTAGGCTGCTCTATGACGGTCCGGTGAGGAACGAACTTTTCACTCGCTACTGGAGACACCGCGCAGAAAAGTACCACAATGGATTGCGTTGCAAACCGTTACCTTACTTTAGCAAACTTGACTTTTCTGTGCAGTGTCTGCAGTAACGAGGGAAATGCACGTTCCTCACCGGACCGTCAGAGAGCAGCCTTAGATAAAATCTACCAATATTCATAGAAATTCTGCCGAAATTTATAATATTATTGACAATTCGTTACTCATAACACCAGAAATAAATATAACGGATAGCTGTTGCGCCTGTTTTTATCTCTGTATTTTATTTTTACGCACAGCCTGAGTCAGATTGCAGCGCAAAAAATATATAACAATTAGCCCCGATTATACATCGGATTACATACATTTCGCTAATGAGGCGATTTATCATAAAAACGGCGTTATGCAAATTATCCGACTATTATTATTATTTGCACAATATGCATAATGCATATTTAGGCATTTATTTTGGGGTTAGTTGCATATTTAAGTATTTTTTCGTCATTATAAACATAGTTCAGTCATGTTTTATTCTTCGCCCAGCACGTCCGTCGAGATCGCCTGTCAAACTCATACTGAACGGCCAATGTGTGGAGGCCGGTTCGTGCGAGTTCGGCCAACTAGTTTGAAGGTTGGGCCAACTAGGTCGCTACCGGAGCGATCTCGGGCCAACTCGCCGAACTCGAGCCAATGTTGGCCCAACGCGCGCGAACCACCCCTCTACAGAATACGTTCGAGTTGAGAGATTGGGCGATCGTGTTTTCGTGGAATAATACTTTTCTTGTTATATCTCTGCTTTAGAAACATAAGATTTATAATAAATGCCTTATTCTTATTACAAAAGAAAGCATTTTACTATTGCCAGTACATGTAATGATGAATCATTTTATTTTATGCTGGACTTTGATATTAACTTATTGATTTATGGATGACTTCTGGTATCCTATTACATGCTTTAGAATATAATAGATTCGGTCACCAGGTAGGATGTTCTGCTTTCCAAATTAGAATGACACTAATACACGGTAGCGTGCACTCCATAGAGTCTGAAAAGCTGTGCCTACCTTAAGAAAATGGAACGTACTAACAAATAAATCTATATACATAAAATGAATGTTTGTCTGTCTGTCTGTCCTTGATTATCTCGAAAATTACTAGACCGATTTCGCTGAAAATAGCAGAGTTTATTCTTATCAGTGCCAGGAAGGTTTAGAGAGTAAGAATGAATTCAATTCAATGTGTAAAACTGTTGCTATAACGTTTTAAAATTAATATGAAAAACATTGAACCCGCCATGTTGTATTGAGGTTAGCCCATTGATATGCCACTCTGGTTAGCCACAGATTACATATTCAAAAGAAGAAGGTTTGTTTGGATAGAATATTTTCCAAATGGAAAATACAAGTAAGTACCTACTTAAGAACTTTATTATTTGGGTTAGCCAATATGAAATTTTAAATTGGTCATCATACAAATTCTGTATGATGACCAATAATTTCTAAGCACCGTTTGGTTAAATTAAAAATAATATGCATTTGAATCAATGCGTTTTTTTTTAAATACACTCATCTTCCTATGAGTCATCTTTGTGTTGCCATTTAAAACCTTTTGAACGATCGTAGCGCTCTCATATTTTGTTATTGGGCGTTTTGTCCACTACTCCACTTTGTACCTAGTCTCTTTACGTACCATCATTTACAACATTTACAGGCGCAATGGAAGTTTCGTACCGGTACTGTACGGACGGTGAGGCGGTATTTCAGCATAAACTCGCCGGGAGAATTTTAATTCGCAAGCCTTTTCGTTTTCTAGCGTCACCCGGGCACGTCCCCCCGCGTGCCGTGACTACCGTGGGCACCGGTGGGGCACGCCGCGTCGTGCCGGGCATACGCGAGCGACAGTACCTAACGTTTCAATTTCGTCGGAATCCCGCCCGTTCTTTGAACAAATCCCCACATTCCTGTGTGGACGAAAGAAAGAACGGTTCTCTGCGCCCTGTGATGAATTGGAGCTTTAATTTGGAGCAAGACGTGGATTGGATTTGGCGCAAGTTGGATGTTAGGATCGATTGGATAAATAATAGTGTATCCAATAGTTACAATAAATTACAGTTACTATGGGTGATCAAAAGTCTGATAAGGAAATAGAAAGATATAATGAAACGTTGTCAAAAGAAGCGAGGGTAGCAGTCCACAATGGAGTACCGATGCCAACCCTAATGATGGCAGTGAGACTTGAAACTGGCAGAGGAAAGATGAAAGCAGGTTGTATGCTGTAGAAATTAGATCCTCAAGCAGTGGCGTGCAGGTTTGTAATCAGGACAGGCAGAACGAAATACGGTGAATTAATTGATATTAAAAGACATTATTCCAGATTCCCTTCCTGTAAGTTTCCGCCACGAATAGCTAAAATGCTGTCTGTAGCCTGTTGGTTAGGGTTACCTAAGCCATATTTTTTCCACGAAATAAACACAGACAATATTTTTAAAAGAGAGCCAACGGATATCATCGATATTGTTAGTAAAGTTGTTCTAATTATTTTTATTTTTTAATATGAATACCGCACAAGAGTCCCAACTGCTCCCAACCATCTGGAGCCAGTGAGACTATTGCATTCCCAACTGGGGAATGTTGTGAGGCTGAAGGTATTGGAGAGGGGAAGGAGAAGGGAAAGAGGAAGGTGGGGAAATACCTGTCTATTCAGATCTGGTCACCAAACATTTCAAACAACGTTTCAATTCTGAATAGTGGTCTTTCACCAGGGCGATACTGAGAGTATCTTCCACTCTGGAACATGCGCAAATATACTATATATTATTTTTAATATAATTAATTGTTAAACAGCACAAATTAATTAAATAAAATTTACTCGCGCACGCCGGGATTTGAATTCGTAGTCGAGAGCCTTACCCCTCGACCATGGAGGCCGCACCAGCCATAATTTTTTTTTTAAATAAATAAAATTAAAAATAAAATAAAAAAAACAGAAAAGGCAAATTATTTCAAAAATCAAATCAATACCTGGCTCAAAGAAATCAAAGAAGAGGATTTATTCAAAATCTTGAAAAGAGCTTAAAAGCAGTTTTTTTTAAATAAAACCTAGTCATCCTCAGCACAGGAACCCCTAGTGAAGAGGACTAAGCAAATCATTACACATTGCCTTATTAAAAAAAAAATGGATCTACCAACAGATGGCACCAATACGAGTATTTGCTAGCATTGCCGAGAAGAACTGCTTTTTATATGTACATTAACACAAACGAAAAGTTCCTTGACAAGCATCGCGCACGTACGTTTGAATGTTTATTAACATGAATATGTTAAAATAAAATATATAAATTATCAACTTATTGACAAAAAAAGTTTTTTATTATTATTATTATTTGAATATGAACTATACGTAATTTTGCATGCTTAGTTCCTGCCTTTGACACCATAGTGGTACGGTCGGTGTGCCGTGCGCGGCGCTGCGTTTCGTAGTTGCTACTTCGCGCGTATTTTTGAAAGTCAACATAGATTTTTTGCAATATTTTTATACATTTTAATATTATTTATATTTTCATAGTAAGGTAGGGAAGGTGGTACGCGTGTGTCTATAAAGACGGCACCTGAGGCGTATGTGTGGTTAAACCATGTATATTACAAATGTGGCGATCTCGACAGCTTGCAAATAAGCGTAATGAATCAGACTAGGAAAATGGTTTGGACATGTAGAGCGGATGGACGGAGAAAGCATTGATCGAAAAGGCGATTTAGGCTATTTCGATACGTGTTTTATCGATTTATTTTCACCATAACCCACAACTACTCCGCATATAAAATGGTACGAATAAGACATTGTTAATACCTTATCGCCTCTAAAAATAGGCATTGCGAACTAGAGTTTGTTCTTTCGTTGCGTAGGGAACTACAATCTACAAATACAAACATAAACGATTGCGAACGGCCCGCCGATGTCAACCTGCTGATTGACTTTCGGATACGAAGTGGTGACGTCAGGATGCACTTTTTTTAATCTAGAAAGTAACTATGTATATTTTGTGTCAAAATGCAATGGAAAGATACCTAAAATTGCATATTCTAACTCCTTCTAATGACACCGGTGTAGGTAGATAACTATAACATGTCAATTATAATGAAACAGAGGTAGAAAAAAATATATACAGCATAATCGAAGTAAAATAAATGAAGTAAAAGTATGTTGTTCAACACATTCTGCACATCTCTGTATATACATCATGTACATCAATTATAATGAAACAGAGGTAGAAAAAATATATACAGCATAATCGAAGTAAAATAAATGAAGTAAAAGTATGTTGTTCAACACATTCTGCACATCTCTGTATATACATCATGTACATCAATTATAATGAAACAGAGGTAGAAAAAATATATACAGCATAATCGAAGTAAAATAAATGAAGTAAAAGTATGTTGTTCAACACATTCTGCACATCTCTGTATATACATCATGTACATCAATTATAATGAAACAGAGGTAGAAAAAAATATATACAGCATAATCGAAGTAAAATAAATGAAGTAAAAGGATGTTGTTCAATACATTCTGCACATCTCTGTATATACATCATGTACATCAATTATAATGAAACAGAGGTAGAAAAAAATATATACAGCATAATCGAAGTAAAATAAATGAAGTAAAAGGATGTTGTTCAACACATTCTGCACATCTCTGTATACGTCAGAACTGTGGGTGCATTACACTGCATCCTAATGGCAAAAGATAAAAGTCACCTACAATAATGCATATCGCCAACTATTCCGTCTGCCAAGATACTGCAGCGCCACAGAAATGTTCTTGGATGGACGAGTGCACTCTTTCAGGGCACTTCTCCGCCACCGCATGGGAAGCCTATGGTGCAAAGTAGGCCAATCCAAGAATACCATCATTACTGCTACGGCTACATGAATGGAGTCTCCCTTGATGGCCCTTTGGAGACGGGAAACCATCAAATATCCACCGTAAACTTGTTCATTTTTCTTTTCTTTTCTCTCTTAGTGAATGAAATTTTGCAAAATTTACCGATTAATTTTATTATATATTTTTCTTTTTTTTTCTTCCTCTTATTTAACGTACCTATTGTTATTTTTTTGTTTGTATTATAGTCACTTTTTTTTACAGTAACTCCACACAGGAGACCTAGGAGGAAATAATTTCCCTCAAGGCCTATATCATCTTTGGGGATGCTGTGTGGAGGATCTTTTAGAGGATAGGAAGGAGTGAACTTGGGTCTTGAAGAGACCCATGTTATAGGATGGAGGAAACACAGAGGCCGGCAGATCGTTCCACAGCCGAGCTGTTGAACACAAGAACGAGTCGTAGAAGCGACCCGTTCTCATGTGACAAATGTCAACCGTGTGCAAATGTTGGGCGCGCGTTTGGCGTGTTTCCCGACTATGCACCGGTGCCGAAGGGATCAATGACGCTAGCTCCTCGGAGCATCTTCCATTAAAATACCGGTAGAACAAGGACAGCATTCCCACCCGACGTCTGTGCTCCAAAGATTGCAACCCATTTGTTAAGATAGGCGAATCTATCAAACGGACCGCCCGTTTCTGCACAGAGTCAAGGTTTTTTTTCAGATATTTTGGGACTCCTGACCAGAGGTGGCTGCCAAATTCTACAATGGGGCGAACTTGCGATTTGTACAGGGTCAGCAGTTGTGTACTATTAATACTTATGGAACGTATTGCATTGCACTACTCCTGCATACCTTCTGGAATAAAAAACTATTATTATCATATTATTAAGATGCTCCTGTAGGCAGAAAAAGATTTTAGTAAATATGCACATAAGCACGTATTTTTCTTGTTAGTTTTTGTTTTTATTATTTAAAAAAAACCCAAACTAAGAACCTAAAACCTATTTTATATATAACACAATATATTAATTACACATAAAACAGGTTTTTAGGTTCTAAGTTTGGATTTTTTCGTAAATAAAAAAAAAACCTAACCTAAAAGCCATACAAACACTTGAAACTTTACCAAGCTTTAAATGAATTAAAATGCGTGATTTTGCTTTTCCGGTGGCTGAAATAGTTTTTCCTCATTCTAATTAAACTGATAAAAAGTGTTTTTCATCAATTTTGTGTGTATTAAGGAATACGTGCTTATATGCAAATTTAGTAAGTTTTTTTTTCTATATATACTTCTATATATAGAAATATTTTATCGGATACGGATTTTCAGCCCAACTATCGACATTCCTAATTTATTTATTTTTATTTAATGTAAATCAAATTTAATAATGTTATGATTAAGTTCTGCGAGTATTTTTAGTTTTTATTATTGTGACAGCTGTTTCGGCGTTCGAGACCATTTTCAAACTGCGTTTAATCCACATTATGACGACTTATTTATTTGATTTTATTTACTCCCACCCCATTCTAATTTGGACGCTTTTTTTTAAATAATGATTTATTATCGGTAAAACCGATTTAGTTAGAAAATAATTAAAATTCCCCATTCTGTGAGGTTTTTACATTTATAGTGTGTTTTCCCGTATTTAAATAATAATGTTTTCTTAATTGATGTATTTAAATGTGATATATTATTTTGATAATGTGAACATACTGAGAAGCGGTGAATAAATAATTGTCCTTACTTTATTAATTAATGTTATATTCGGATCATTCGTACGTTTGTTAATTTATAATTGTAAATTTAATCTAAGACACTTTATTTCTATATGTACGGGTTTAGGCTTGTTGTTGTCAAGCGGGATGTGATTATTTACTATTTACTAAAAGATGTTCTGCGAATTTTGAAGAAGTGCTTTTATTTTTATAACAACTTATATGTTCTTTGAATCTAGTTGAGAAAGCTCTTCCCGTCTGCCCGATATATGTAGCGTTGCAGTTGGCGTGGCGTAAAATGTGACCAACATTAATAAAAAAATGTACTGGAATTCCTTATTGAAGAAAAAATATACGGCCTCCGTGGTCGAGGGGTAAGGCTCTCGACTACGAATCCGAAGGTCGCGGGTTCAAATCCCGGCGTGCGCAAGTGATTTTTATTTAATTAATTTGTGTTCTTTCACAATTAATTAATCTAAAAATAATGTATGGTATATTTGGGCACGTTCCAGAGTGGAATATACTCTCAGTATCGCCCTGGTGAAAGACCACCATTCAGAATCGAAACGTTGCTTGAAATGGATTTTAGGCGTGTTTGGTGACCAGATCTGAATAGCCAGGTATTTCCCCTTTTCACCACCTTCCTCTCCCCCCTTCTCCTTCCCCTCCCCAATACCTTCAGCCTCACAACATTCCCCAATTGGGAATGCCATAGTCTCACTGGCTCCAGACGGTTGGGAGCAGTTTGGGACTCTTGTGTGGTAATCATATAAAAAAAATACAAATTGTCCTTCTGACGGGTATCGCTCAGTACGGATGACGTCACGCGCACTTCCGCCTGCTACCTTTCGGATTCTGCCCATTTTGCGGGGTTAAAAAATTCTAACTTTGAGAATTAATTTATCTATAAAAAAGAACTCAAAAAAAAAACTTTATTTAAGTTTTAAGGAGAATATTTTTAAAGAAAACAAAAATGAAATGAACTCAAATTGCCTATTCTGAATTTAATATTTGAAGATGTCAATTTTATTATTACCTTCCCTGCTGATTGTTGTGGGAGATTGAATAATTAAGAGTACAAGTTCCTTACCAAATTCATTGGCAAAAATATTATGATCAGATTAACGTATTTTTTTTATGGTTCATTTTTCTTAGGGTGTACACAGTTTTTCAGCCTTTGTGGGCTGCACGCCACCGTTAAGAGGAACGGAAGCGTGGCCCGTTTCATACAAACTTAATTTTGGATTTGAGGCCAAAATACTCACCTAAACCAAATGATATTTTTTTTCATCAAAAGTATAGTAAATATCTCGTACGGATGAGAAGTAATTTATTAATTTTTGTTTTACATTATGAATTACAGGCCAATAAAGGAATTGATTTTTCGAGATTTTAACGGTGATTTAAAAAAAAAAAGTTTTACCCCATCTGTTTTGAAAATATAATGAAATACAAAATAAATAAAATATTAAAAAATATTAAAATAGCATTATGGTGGACTTTAAATTAAATTAAAAACGACCAATTTACGTTGGAACACAAATTTTCCGTAAATGATTTAAAATATCGACCTGAAAAACTTTTCTTTTTTTAAATGCTTTGTTTTTATATTTTTATTTACGTTATCATATTGAAATAGCAAATATGATCATTTAAAAAAAAACGATAAACCTGCAAATAATTATTAATTGATAAACTAAAGTTTTTAAGACAAGATTTTTGTGCATAGCGCAATAGGGTAACAATTATTTTTATAAACAATAATTATTAGCCTGAAACACTCGTCCAAATTGAAAAAACCTTCCGAGCAAAGATAAATGTCGCCGGCAGAACTCGAACTTGCACCCTTCTAATATCCGGTCAGATGCTGAGCATTTTGCTGACATTTATCTTTGCTCGGAAGGTTTTTTCAATTTGGATGAGTGTTTCAGGCTAATAATTATTGTTTATAAAAATAACTGCAAATAATTTTCCAAGTTACCTCTAAAATTATGAAAATTGATTTTTTTTCATAGTATACGAGTTTAATACCAAAATGAATAAAATACTTCTCATCCATACTAGATAGTTTACTAAACCTTTAATTAAATATATATATGTATATCATTCAGTTTGAATGGGTATTTTGGCCTCAAATCCAAAATTAAGTTATGTGTGAAACAGGCAACGCAGCCGTTCCTCTTAAATGCCAAGCTTTTAGTTTATTACGTTTATAAAATCGCCTTGGCGGCTAAGGGAACTAAATATCAAAGACAATATCGACATTCTTCACAATACCCTTTCAAAATATCGAACCGAAGTAAGTACGACCACAAATTGATGCACGAGTATAAAATGTATCGAGAGCATCTCCTGTCCCGATCCTATCTTCCTCTTTCTCTCCTCCCTTCCTTCTTATTTTGTTTTTTCTAATAAAATATCTATACTTAACCACGGTAGCATAAGAAACTTTGTTGGCTTCCTTTTATATAAATCTGTATTGAAAGCTGTTTGTTTCTTACAAATAAATAAATAAATGACAAAGATTTTACAAGTATCTTTTTCGATAAGGTGCTATTCATTAAATAATCATTAGTTTTCACCTGTCCTGCACCAGCACCTGTACGATGGAGATTGTGATACCCAACTTACCTGATACAGTTTTGAAATTTTATTTGGTCAGGTAGGTCACTAATTATTGGGTTGTTTCAATAGGGCAGATGATTGGCCTACCATAATTCAACATCTGGTACTTTATCCTATCTGCATACCCTTGCAGCACATCAGAGAGGTAGATACTCAAAAATGGTCCTAAAAAAACATATTTTTACTCAAATCAAATTATCTCTAACAACAAAGCGGTTGCTTCCTATCAAAAAATAATAATTGCGTTTGAAGCGCGTTAGCCTTGATAGAGATGGCTGATATCTAAAGTGGGGGTCTGTCGCTGTCACTGTGGCTCCGGTTACCTATTTATATCTTAACTGTTTTTTTAACTATATTTCAGTTAAGATTAAGAGTTAAGATTTCATTTATAATATTTTTGTTTATGATACATAAGTTTCGCATAATTAAAAAACACCCCCCATAAATATTTAAAAAAAAATACCCTCTTGCGATCTAGTGACCGCAAAGTCACCGAGGCAATTTAATAGTGTCAACAATATAGACCATCTATAACTGTGTTATTTAAAACGCAGTAACAAAAGTGTGGCCTCCTGATTGGTTGTTGGCTGCGCGTCGCGGCATATAGAACATAAAGCACGCGTAAATGGTTCATAGAAAAACAGGCTCTAAGCTCGACCAACTATTAAGCAAATCGTAAAAAAATTCCGTGACCAAAAACTTTTTCCATCCATTTTTAACGATCGTTCAGCGCACACTTCGGCGCCCTAGAGACGCGTTGTAATGTTGCTAGCGCAATATAAGACATTATTATTCGGTATTATGAGACATTATAGGTAATTTGAGAATGATTTAGGGAATAATTTCGGCGCCCCTTCAGGTATTGTGCTTACGTTTTTTTCACAGTATGAACGTATGGCAGATCGGGCGCTGTCAATAATTGAATTATTATCTCAAAAATGTCTTAAAAAGAGTAAATGCCTACTCGACTCAATAAATAGTAATCTCCCAAATTCTTTTAGTCGTGGTGGCAGTACCCATGTTAGGTGGATTTTTTCACACTAAATATTGAGAAAAATCCCTGCATATATGTAATTGTTTTTATATTTAGGAATCCAACAATGTACTCGTATACTTTATGAAAAAATTACGTTGTTAAATGAACATAAGACAAACAAATTAAGTTCCATTAATTGATGGGCGGTCCGTTTGATATATTCGCCTATCTTAACAAACGGATTGCAATCTGTGGAGCACAGACATCAGGTGGGAATGCTGTCTTTGTTCTACCGGTATTTTAATGTAAGATGCTTTGAGGAACTCGCGTCATTGATCCCTTTGGCACCGGCGCACAGTCGGGAAACACACAAAGGGTCGGCCCAACATTTGCACACGGTTGACATTTGTCACGTGAGAATGGGTTGCTTCTACGACTCGTTCTTGTATTTAACAGCTCGGCTGTGGAATGATCAGCCGGCCTCTGTTTCCTCCCTCCTGCAACATGGGTCTCTTCATGTTTACTCCTTCATATCCTCTAAAAGACCCTCCACACGGCATCCGCAAAGATGATATAGGCCTTGAGGGAAATTATTTCCATCAGGACCTTACCATATGTGTGGAGTTATTGTAAAAAAACAAAATACACATTAAATTATAATAGATAGAAACAAAATAAAAAATAGATATTATAAAAACAGATAAAGTGAGTAAATTAAAGCACAGTGGTCTAGTCTAACGCCATATTTCACGTTCCGAAAGGAAATCATTTTAAGGCAATTTTAAGTAAAAAAAAATTTCAGTATTTAACGCTTTGCAAGGAAAGGCGATTTTTTCGGTTTTCGGAAATTTATGTATAGAAAAAACCATTTATTTGATGTTATATTGGTTTCTAGAGGCACTGCTGAAAACCAGCTGCATTCCTGCATCAGGAATGTATAGCTGAGCAGTGACCTATTTGTCAATTGGCAAATATGTATTTTTTTTATTATTATTAAAAAACAAAATCAAATTCACGGATCAAAATTACAAATTTGAAAAAAACAGTGAAAAAATTAATTATGATGTTATGCGTTGTTTTACCACTTTATGCTTTTAAATATTGGTATGAATTGTTTGTTGCGGAGTACATATGGAAACAAATTGTTATTGTAAATTTATATCAAGAAACTCATAAAAATACTGTGTATATTAGTTTTATAATAATATATTGTATCTTTATAAGTTTCTCGGAGGACTTGAGCTTTAAATATATAGTAACATTTTATTCCATTTTATATTCCGTAAAAACCCGCCAACAAACAATTCATTTCAATATTTTAAAGCATTACGTGCTAAAATTGTGTGTGTGTTTTTTTGTTCTAAAATATTTAAATTAGCACCATCTGTTTCGTTTAGCCAACAAAGTGTCAAGTGCGAATATGAGAAAAGATTATTTGAATGTGCAGAATCATCGACCAGTGGTATATCGATTTGAAGAACACATTTTAAAGACGAAGTGAGTAGATTTGTATTGACATTTTGTAGTACCAAAATAAAAACATATCTTGAGTTATAATTAAAATGTACGTACCTACAACATGAATATTGTCAATGCACCATGCAGCAACCGCAGAGCGGGGAACGCGGCCGCTGGCCGCCCGCGTCTCCCGTCCGCTGTCGGCCGACCCGCAGCCGCCAGCCGCTACCTACCCGTACCTCGTACATACACTTTGTACGGCAAATTCTCAGTCTCGTGCGGTTTGCCGTCGCGTTTGGTTGTTCGGTGCCGTGATTGCGGTTGCGCTGCGTCAGCATGAACATCGATACCGGGCGTCTGATCGCAGAGGTCGCCAAAAGGAAATGTCTCTGGGACGTTTCCGACGAACACTATCCTAACCGTGCGATGAAGCTCAGGGTTTGGGCTAAACTGACGAAGAAACTGATCCCAGCGTATGAGCATTTGAATGAAGCTGAAAAAAATAGCATGGGTGAGAAATCAATTGTTATTTATTGCCATATACGGTTCTGCCGCTGAGAGATCCGTGCGGTTTTATACGAAAGAGGGAGAGGTTACGAAAGAGCTTTCAACGGCATTCTTTACAAAATGTACCTTTTCCATTCTTATATATCATCCACACTACAACCGTATGAGTCCTGGGACCCGATTCCGGTTCGTTCTAAGGATAAGACTTGTCTTTAAGCTTAAAAACTTTTTAATTAACTGCGGTTCCGGTTCTCAGATGAAATTCTTTAAAAATTTCCATATTTGCTTAGTTCTAGCGAAATAAAAACTCAATAGTATGCTAAGTATTGACTTTAAACATTATTAGTGAGTTTCGGGTTCCCACTCGGTGAGTTCAATTCCTCGGCTGGCTAAGTCCTCCATCACGACATAAGCAACTTTTCCCGCTTAGTGTGATGGTAGTAGGAGATTGAAATATTGTCAGGTTATTCGGTAATACGGGAATGTTTGTCTTTCTGCTATTAAATGAACTGAATTAACGAAATTGCGATGTTTGTGAAGTATCTATGCCAAAAGCCCAAAATGACAGATAAAAGTGTTTTAAATACTATTTTTTTTAATAAACTGCACGTGTAATGTATGTAATATTAAACTACTTACACGTGTTAAGTGTGTATGATGCAGATCAGTTATAATTTGTAATAATACTGTAATAATTAAATCATAAACTCCTTTAAAAATGTATTGTCATTGACATGGAATCGAAACCGCAGTTAAGCAAAATATGTTTAACCCTAAGGACAAGGACAATGTCTTATCCTTAAAAGGAACTAGAATTGGGCCCCTGGACGTCTCAAGGAAACCTCCTTCACTTCTGCCAGTCTCTTGCTGCTTCCCTTCTGTTTGTTTATTCCTGAGGAATCTGGACCGTCTCAGCTTTATAAATCCCCTCACCGCACCAATAATGACACGCCATGGACCAGAGTAGTAAGTAGGTATGAAGTCACGAATCATCATTCGCTTACGGTAGTCGCATTGAAGTTGTCGTCTATTCTATGTCCAACGTTAGAACGACCTGGGAGCGCGCATGCTGCCGCCCCTTACCCCGCCGCTTTCTCCTCGACTTGTACACTTATTAACACATTTCAACACCCTACATATTTAAATAAATAACTTATATTTAAAAATTTAGTTTTATTACCTACCTACAAATACAAAATGAACACATTATAATATTACAATATACACAATATTGCATTTTATGTGTCATCAGGTTCATAAAAGGATTTAATCCGAAGTTGAAAATATCATCATTGCCATAATTTTTTTATTCACATTTTACAAAAGAAAAAATACA